>JAYKKT010000080.1:9632500-10232500 GCA_036023115.1 Brasenia schreberi | reverse complement strand
GCCTGTTTTGAACTTTAAAATGCATTCATTTCACTTTTTTGTTCTATTAGTTATGTGGGAAGTGGACAATGATAAAAATTATAAATTAATATAGCCTATTCAATCAGGAACTCAACACTTCAAACCACACTTAAATTGGAGTCCGTATGGGTATGATATGGCCCCAAAATTGAAATCAGGTCCTAAAACAGTTTGTTTGGGTTCAAATCCAAATCCAAATCCATATAGGATCCAACTACCTTACATGTTCCAGGAACTAACATGGTTTAATCCCTAAACAAAACTTAAACACAAAACTGACACGAACACAATGCAAAATGGAGATGAACATAGGCCTCACAGAACCTGGACTTGATATGTGCATTGACATCATCATGATTCACGTTGATGTCATTATATAATGCAACATGAGGCGCATCACTTGGACATATTGTAAGAAGATATCAAACAAGTAAATAGTTCATGTAGAGCAGGACATGCAACAATGTTTTGAGGGTTTGGATCTGTGTAACGGATCTTGGGTATTAACTGACCTAGACAAGGCCCGAACTGGCCGCAACCAAGTTGACAGTTGTCGCCAATGTGGGTTGTTGTAATTATGTGATTCTACACTTCTCATCTATGATCTTATTGCAAGAGTCACTCTTTGATCTTAAAATCCCACTTTGGACTCTATGCCAATCCAGAAAGAGCTTTACAAGTACCATATGCATCAGTTTCTTATGTGAAACACACATGAACTCTTGGGCATGGTTCAAACAATTGCTTAGGAAACTAACTATAGCATAGGCTTTGAGAAGAATGGAAATGATAACTGCCATTCTCTTTGAGGAAGAGCTATGTTTTTTAGCGTTTGGCAAATAGATCTTCTGTTGGAGATTCAGTTGAAGATGGACGATCTATTCCTGCACCAGTTTTTATTTTCTTGAATAATGTAGATCCCAATGGATCAGATTTGGATCCATTGGGGATTAGGCCTAAATAGGGGTACATTAGTCTTTTAAGTCCTGTACTATTTAAACTCTGTACACATTTTAGGGTTGATTGATAGAGAATGAATAAATAGAATAGGGGACTGCGGCTGCTAGGAGGGTGCCGACCTCTGTCTTTTCCTCTGTTCTTGTTCTCTAGTTTATTTGATGCAATTTCAAGGATTCTAACAACATGGTATCAGAGCTTAGAGCTGTAAATCGTCTCAACTGAAGTGTGGAAGTTCGCCCTTACATGAAGACAACAAGAAATGGACTGCTGAAGCCCATCGTCCATTGTGATCATCAAATTTTTTTGTCGTACTACAGCCTTTCTTCCACTGTGATCATTAATGTTGTGGGGCTCCAAAAACACAGACAAGATGCAGAATAAAGAGGGTCAATACACGAATCTGTACACCTACAGGAAGTCATCGTTTTCTTATTTCAGATAATTCTTTTTTTTATCCAATTTCTCACAAACATGCTGCCACAAACATTCAGTTATATATCTGAATTTATTCTCTGTTAAGGACAGCATCTAACACTGTCACAGAGACCTGTTCCCTACTTGATCTCCAAGGAAAAGTTTGTTGATTGCATATATCTAAATGAAAACAAAAAATCTGATTTAGGTGTTCACGACTTTAGGAACACAGTATTTTCGGTTGAGCACCTAACACTTGATTCTGCTACAAGGGAAATTGTGATTCCACTTTACTTTATACTCGAAGGGAACAGATCAGATTATTATGGACGGGAATAAAATGGGAGACAATAGTGACAATAGTTCCTTGGACAAGGGGGAAGAATTTCAAATCACAAACTTTAAACTTGATGACAAGAACTATTTACAATGACTAGATCCATTGAACTAGCTGTGATGGCAAGGGGGTGATTGGATTACCTCACGGGTGATATTCCTCCAACACCTACAACAGATCCTCTGTATTCCAGATGGAGAAGGGAAAATGCACTTGTCAATGCTTGGCTCATTCAGTTTATGGTACCTTCTATTAGCAGTACATTCATGTTTTTGGAATCATCAAAAGATATTTGGTTAGCAGTTCAAGATGTCTATGCGTAGAGGAAAAATATAGGAAAGAAATATGATATTATTGAGAAGATCAGGAAGTGCAGACAGAGAGGTAGATCAGTCAGTGAATATTATGCAGAACTCAGAGGCTTATGGGAAGAATTACAGGATTATTAAAAGACAAAATATCAAAATTGCATGCAAGAACGTAGTGAAGAATTTGAAGAACGGAAAGTATTCGATCTCTTGTGAGTAGAATATGAGGCTCTAAAAAATAATATTTTTAGCCGAGAGGAGCTTCCCTCATTGAGCACTGTGTCTCTTACTTCGAGAAGAAGATCGGAAACAGTTAGAAAAGGAAACCAAGATTAGTTCAGAGAATATTGCATTTATGAGTAGGAAACCTTCTAACCCCTCATTCTCCCGTGGAAGAGGATATGGTCGTGGCAGAGGTAGAACCTCTCTTAGTTCTGAAGAGAAAGACAAATTAACTTGCTCTCACTGTGAAAAGTCTCGACACACAAAGGAAACTTGTTGGGAATTAGTTGGTAAACCCACTTACTACCAAAGTAAGCCTAATAAAGCTTACTTCAACAGTGACCAAGGAGATAAACACAATGTAGAAAACAATGCAGTTTCATTGGCTAACATGAAAAAAGAGATCGAGATACTTAAAGCGCGTCTGAGCGAATCACAAACAGCTTCTACATCTTCTCATATTGACCCTCAAGCTACGATGGCGTATCAATTCTCCTTTATGGCTAAGGGTAACATATTTATTTCTGACCTCAGAACATGAGTTATTGATTCAGGTGCCACAGATCATATGGTTGATAGTCGTGATTTATTCAATTCCTATGAGTTAATTCAGGGCAACATTAATATTAGATTTGTTGATGACTCACATACTCCAATAGTTGGGAAATGAAGTATTATTACACCTTTTGAAATTTTAAAGAATGTCTTACATGTTCTAAATATTTTAGTGAACTTATTATCCGTATTTGTTATGACACAAGATCAAAACTATCGTTTAATTTTCGACTCTACTGGATGTTATTTTCAAGAGCTGAGGACGGGGAGGATCTTTGGTCAAGGTAGTATGCAGAAAGGCCTTTATTGCTACGTTGAAGTCAGAGGAGCAGCGATGCAGTCAACAATAATCACAGAAAAGCAGAAGGGAGATTTATCTTTATGGCATCAAAGATTAGGACATTTACCTTTATCAAAGATTAGGATGTTATTGCTAGAGTTTACTCATTGTAATAATTTGAATGTTAACTGTGAAACTTGCTAGAAAGCAAAACATCATCTTATTTCATTTCCGTTAAATGAAGAAAAATCCTCTAAACCTTTTGAAATTGTTCACTCTGATGTTTGGGGACCTTGCTCTACCACTTCAATACACGGTCACAAGTACTTTATTTCTTTTATTGATGATTGCACCAGATTTACCATGATATATCTTATGAAAACTAAGGAGGAAGTAAAAGAGATTATTCCTATATTCTATTAATTTATACAAACTCAATTTCAGTACAATGTCAAAAATTTTCGCAGCAATAATGGTGGTGAATATATGTCGCAATCACTTCATTTATATTTCTTAAATATGGGTATTTTACATCAAACATCATGTTCACATTTTCCATAACAAAATGGTGTTTCGGAAAGGAAGAACAAACATATTCTAGAGGTGGTCAAAATGCTTTTACTTGGGTACGAAGTTCCAAAGATGTATTGGGGTGAAGCAGTCTTAACGGCTCTTATCAACCGTATGCCAAGCAGGGTTCTAAATGGTAATACCCCATTTCATTTCTTATGCCCCTCACAAAAACAATTTCACTTACTACCAAAGATATTCGGATGCACTTGTTTTGTTCATATATACTATGGGATGAGAGATAAATTAGATGCTCGAGCTGTAAAATGTATTTTTTTGGGATATTCTGCTACTCAGAAGGGATATAAATGTTATGATCATTTAAAAAGAAAGTCATATGTTACTATGGATGTCACTTTTGTTGAAGATACTTCATTTCATAGCAAACAAGAAGGTCAGGCATCAGATATCCTTCCACCTAATGTAATAGCACTTCTACCTAGTGAAAATCAACCAGAGTTTGAAAGGACAGAAGAAGAGATACATCTTCCACAAGAAAAAGAATGGTAGGTTTATACCAGAGGTGAGAGAAAGCCCTTTCTTCTGCAACAGTCTACTACTCTGAATCAAAATTCTCACCCTGAATCATAATTGACTCCCCCTCAGGTAATTCCTCATGATCCCATTATTGTGTATGATGATTTGCCCATTGCACTTCGAAAAGAGAAACGTGCAACTGCAAAATACTCCTTAAAAGAATTGGTTCATATGCTAACTATCCAAAAGAGTATCGGTTATTTGTGATGAATGCAGATAATACTTATATTCCCAGAATATTTACAGAAGCAGTACAACATTAAAGATGGTGAGCAGCAATGAAAGAAAAAATTGAAGCATTAGAAAGAAACAACACATAGGAACTCGTTGATTTAACACCAGAAAGGAAAACAATGGGGTGTAAATGAGTGTATTCAGTAAAGTACAAAGCTGATGAGAATATAGAAAGATGCAAGATTAGTGGCCAAGGATTTTAGTTAATCCTATAGTATTGACTATACATAAACGTTTGCACCAGTGGCAAAAATGAACACTATCAGAATTATTCTAAGTGTGACTGTCAACAAAGGGTAGAACTTATGGCAACTGGATGTGAGGAATGCCTTTCTTCAAGGTGATCTTATGAAAGATATTTATATGGATCTACCACCTGGATATGACCCTAGGCAGATGCCAAACAAAGTCTGCAAACAAAAGAAGTCTATTTATGGCTTAAAACAGTTTCCACGTGCATGGTTTGATAAATTTATTGATGGTGTTATAAGTTTGAGCTTTAAATAGTATGTTAGTGATCATACATTATTTATGAGAAAAGAAAAGAAAACTATTTTATTATTGGTATATATAGATGACATCATCATTACTGGTGATGATACAGAAGGCATAACTATTATGAAAAAACAACTCAGTGTACTATTTGACTTAAAGGACTTGGGCAGATTACACTATTTCTTGGGCATCAAAATTATCTAGACGAAAGATTGTCTATTTTTAAGTCAGAGGAAGTACATTCTAGACTTATTGAAAGAAACTAAAAAGGAGGATTGTAGAATATGATCAACACCGATTGAAGTTTCAAAAGAAGAGAACACTAATTCAAGAGAACCATATGAAGATGTTGGTAGATATCAGCAATTAGTGGGGAAAACTAATCTATGTTACTATCACAAGACCAGATGTGAGTTTTGCGGTGGGATATGTTAGTAGATGGATGCATTCCCCATCTAAACACCATATGAGTACAGTCTTCCATATCATCAGATACTTGAAATCTTCTATCACTTATGGTTTATTATATACTCCGCATTCATCATTTGATATAGAGATTTATTGAGATGCTGATTGGGTAGGTTGTCCTTTCATGAGAGGACCAAACACATATTGAGATAGATTGTCATTTTATTAGAGAAAAGATATCTTCTTGAATAATTATTGATAGAGAATGAATAAAATAGAACAGGGGACTGCAGCTGCCAGGAGGGCGCCGACCCCAGTCTTTTCCTCTGTTCTTGTTCTCTAGTTTATTTGATCCAATTTCAAGGATTCTAACAACATCTTCATCTCTGGTTGTCAAGTCTCTAGTTCTGCATCTAGGCTGTCATTCATGTTTCATAGAACCAAATAGATCTTCAAGGAGCGCCACTCTAGTATGCCGCATGGAATGCTCTGTACCTCTTTATAGGACAGTATCCAATATTGTCATCAGGAAGTTTTCCTTAAATTGCTACCAATTCCAGTTTCGAGAGACCATAATTATTGGTATTTGGGCTTTACTTTTTCTGGTTTACAGGTCATTTTGTCAAGTATCCTGTTCTATTGTTCAGTGATTCAGTCATTCTAGTCTACATGTCTTGCTGGTCAGTTAGATGTCGATCTTCCAGTTGAGAAAGTAGTTATTTGTTCCTCGGTCAGTAAAGTTAGTTATCTCTTTTCTCGTTCAAGCAACATAGGTATGCTGACGGCTTCCCTTGCATTTTTTGTGTTATTGGGCAGGTTAATACACAAGAGGGCATATATGTGTGGCGGATGATGGTTTATAATGATATGAATAGCTTTATGCGGAATAGGGCTATTGCCGTTTTGTGTAGGGTTGCTATATAACTCAAAGTACACCCATGTGATATGGCCGAAACAGTGAGAAGCCTTATAGTTAGTATGAAGCCTTATAGTTAGTATGTGCTCTATCATACCCTACTGTACGTCTATAGTTGAAGCCACATGCTGAATCCTTTGAGCATGGTCATCAACTGGTGGTCATGGCATTGCTAACTCGCTTTAGGCAGCTAATAGCTGCCTAAAAATGCCACTTTAGTATGTCATTGGGGATATCCAAGATGGTGTCTTCATTAATGGCAAAGGGAAAAGGAGATTTCCCTGTGCTTCCTTGTTTTGCGACATGTTGGCTTTGAGGTTGACCTCAGTAACAAAGACTTTTTTTCCCAACTCTTCTACTTGGCATGAGAGTTGAGGTGTACTTCCCCATTGAAATGATTTTCTGCCTTGTCTCAAAGGTCATGGAGGAGGGAAAGATGTCAACCATATATTTACTTTACATATAGATGGATGGCTATCGATGTTTGAATCAATTAGCACAAACTTTTGGTTAGTAAAACATACACTTAACCGAGAAGATATTTACCAAATAAATCTTACTTGAACACAAATGCATACATGAACAATACACCAAGGGAGGCGTTATTGGATGTCCTTGATCTCCTTATCAAGATCCAATACCAAGTTACCATACGTCTGTAACTCATTTGGTTTCATGTTGTATGGTAGGGAGTATTTCTAAAATCATATTTTGTTCCTATGTATTCTCAGGACAGTACAGGGATATTTTACTCCAAAAGAAATGCTGTGATAATTTTAGTAGAGGTTGCCTGGCCCAAAGAAATTGCAGCCACGTTTTTCAGCATATCTCTTGTCACATTTATTTAATTCCTCATACATAAGTTTAAAGAGAACTGCTAAGGGACACTGTGATAATCAAGTGCGCTTTGAGAGAGAAGGCCCAAAATGACTTTACTCCGGTTATGGCCCACAAACATAAGGTCAATGCCTACCGTGGGTACTACTCAGTTTACATGAAGGAAACTGTGACCCGTAACTCTAAAGGAGTCTATCCCCTCCTTGCTTCTTCTACCTTTTCCTTCTGGGAGTGGGCAGGCCTCTCATCCAGAATCTATGATTCCTCTTCTGGCTCGCCTTACTGTTACTCGGAGTCCTTCAGGGCCCTGCTCCAGAAATTTGATCGGCTGTTAAATTTGATCAACTTGCTAAGCACATCTGTGTTTCAAAATGAAAGCATATTTTATCATGATGGGATGAAAAAAATCAATCTCCACATCGTCACCAAGCTTGACAAACTCTTTCTGAGAATCTTTCTGAGTAATCAATTGCAGACATTTTTCTCATGTTGACAATGTATATAACAATGTATATACATCATTGAGTCTGCTCATCATAGTGTCATGTTCTGATGATGTTGGAAATATGAATTTATGCATGTACAGGTAGATGCATGCATCTATGTGTTCTTCTGTAAACTAACTCTTGCTTCTATATATATGCTGTTTCATGTTCCAGTATATGTGATTGATTATTTAATTCATTTTGGAGAATTGATTTCCTAATTTTTGCTTGAGGTTTCATTTTCCTTTCTTTTTTCCAAAAATGTAGCTCTTCCTGATCAAGGGCCCTCTGTATACTTGGGGATTTTGAACATTCTGTTAGTATTGCTGATCAGGTAATTCTTTCTCATTTCTCTGTAGGTTTTTGGCTTTAAAAAATTTATCGACTGTTTTCCTTCAGCAAGGCACTGCCCACTATGAGAGTAGTGCTATTTAGCAGCAGTAGAAATTGATGGGAAGGACTCGATTGTCTGGAATCAATTGGGAACTTTGTCTTGCAACATGGGTTTGTTGAGTATCCCAAGATGGGCATTTGAGCAAGGGTTTCTCTGTAGCCCAAACAACTGTACATAACTTTTGGAATTAAGTGGATATGTTAGTCTGTTCTTCTGATTGTATGCTCTAAGCAGGTTTTTGTGGTACTCTTAGATAGGCTCTGTTGGTTATTGTAATTTCCGTGCATTGGAATAGAATCAGATTTATCCCTTAATAATTGTCCTCCTATAATTCTCCTTAAAAAATTTCTATGTTTCCCTTATGCAGGGAATTGTATGGAGAAGCTTTTGGAAGTCCTTATTGCTGTAGGAGATGAGGTTTCTTATGTTTCTGTGGCCGAGCTATGTCACTGGCCATCACATTCTCGTGCTTTGCAGGTGAAAAAATTATTGGAGACAGCAGAGCCTGTCCCATTTGCTTCACGTGGTATAGATAGATTGGAGGCTAAACATGTCAGACTAAGATTTACAAAAGGAAGAAGTGAGTCCCATGGTGATGATGATGGCCGTCCTTTGAAAAAAAGTAACAAGAAGTTGGAAGTACATTTTTCTGAAGCATCTTGAGGTGGCCTCTTGGAGGCGATTGTAAGATTTTAGCTGCAGCTACTGGAGGATGTAATGACACTGGTGACCTATGTAATACAAATGTCTAGTCAAGGAGAAGCTCAATTGTGCTAAGTTTTTCATTGTGCCTGATGATGCCACACTTGTAAAGTCAGAGGAGTGTCCTTCTATGGAATTGGAGAAATATGCAGGCGCAAAACTAAGGATTGTTCTCCCTTCTAATTCAAAAGTAACTCTGGATGCAGAAGCTGGTTCTCTCAAAGCACCACGAAGAGTTTCAGCTTTTGATTACCTCTCTCTCACGGATTATGGATCCAACAGACCAAGTGGTATGAAAGCCAAGGAAGCTTCTCTAGATGAAGATCATCCACTTGAAAGACGTAGTACTCGCCTAGAAAGACTGAGGAATCCCAAACCAGAAAAGGATGAATCAGGAAACGTGAATGCCAGGGATCAAGCAGAAGCTCTATTGCAATTACTAGATCCATCCATTGTTGATGATGCATGGAAAAGGTTTCCGCTGAGAGATATTCTACTATAGATTCTGATTTCCCTACATCAGAGATGGAAGATGGGGACTTTAAAAGTTTTGTGGAGGAGGTATCAAACAACCACGGTGTTTATCATGTGGGGCACCTCATTTAGGAAGCACTTGCAAGAAAAGTCCCGTTTTATCATGAGAACTTCTTTAGATTACTGGAGCTGGAAAAGCTAACTAGAAGCTGGACTCAGGATAGAACTCCTTGTTGCAGTCTGCTTTTGGTAGAGTTGTATTATGACATTGGATCACATTCCGCAGTTGAAACCCAATGCAAAAAGTTCTTCTCAAGGCTTCATACAATCTTTGTAAAGTCACTGAAGTTGTTTCTTTGGCCATTAGTGTGTTAAAACATGTAATAGGCCCGGGCTCTTAGGGCCCGTGGACTACCTTGACCAAGACAGGGCCTTAGGTCACCTAATGGATCCAGCTGCTCCCAACGGCTAGTTGAGATAGCAGTTGAGACCTTCTCTCTCCTATACACTCTTGGCTCATGTAAATCTCCTCTCTTCTCCTATAAATAATATAATCTCCTATTAATAAATTTAACTGCATTGTATATGGATTTGATCGTCAATAAAAGAGATTCAGGGCCTAATCCGAGGTGGGATGGTGATCGACTCTATGTGATGGTCGAGGGAAATGACAACAATCATGTTGGGGTTGAGGGTTCAGTTTGCTTGGGTTGCAATGGATACAAGCGGTAGTCAGTAGCGGTTGTGATTGAAGTTCTTTGTCTTCTTCTGATTGTGTTCTGGCTCTTTCAGGGCCTTGATAACGAGAGCGACTTGTTGGAGAGTAAGCCAAATTTACATTTTCACGTCTTATATTTCTCTGTATTTGAATCTATGTTCTTAGGTTGTTGGGATCCCAATGGATCAGAATCTGATCCATTAGGAGTCGGGTAGGATTAGCATTACTAATTAAGAGTGTTTTAGTCATTCAAGTTAGAAGTCATTGTATATAAAACCCTAAGTGAGTCATTAGATAGAGAATAAGAAGGAAAGAGAGAGCTGTGACAGTCTCATGGGCGCCGACCTCTAGTTCACTACCTCTATGCTTTTGTACATTTTTTTGCCTTAATTGAAATGTTTAATAATATAACGACATGGTATCAGAGCTTTAGGTGTGAAGGTCTTGGAATGTTGACTTTTGAAGAGATGCTAATCAACATTAGGTGAATCTGGCCTGGTAAAGTATAATTGCATGGTTTTTGTTTTATTAGTTCAGTCTAGTATGAAGGAGAATGGCAACCAGGATTGAGGGCAATCCACGATGAAAATAAGGTTGATCTAGTAGAAGATGTAGTTCAATCTGGTATGAAGCAGAACAACAACCAGGATTGAGGGCATTCCATGATGAGGTTGATCTAGTAAAAGATATTTTCTTCTCGTGCAATCCCAGTTCAGTTTGGTATGAAACAGAACTGGAGCCAGGTTTAGTTCCAGTTTGCATCCTTTTTCACGTTTGGATCCTGCACTTGTTACTGATTTTTTGATAGAAGAGGTCCTTCTTGATATTAGAGGTAGCATAATATAAGGATGATGTAGTAGAAAATGAACCCTCGACAATTCTGAACATCAGAAAGAAGTGGACAGATCACAATCCTATATGTGGAGCAGATTTATACAATAGTTTCTTTAGCGAAAATTGCATGCTAAGGTGACAGTGAGAAAGACAACAATCTATCAAAAAAAAAAGAAGGAAGTGGACATATCTTAAAAAAAATAAGATAGGAGATGGATGTGAAAACAATTTCTCGGAAAAGTACGAAGTGTTTCAAATCACAAACCTAAAAATTATATGACAAAAATTATCTTAAGTGGGTCAAATCCATTGAACTAGCTCTAATGGCAAGGGGGCGATGGGATTACTTAACTGGTGACATACCCCAACCTCCTACTAAAGATCCTCTTTATTCACGATGGCATAGGAAAAACGCATTTGTTAGCACATGGCTTATACAATCAATGGCTCGATTGGCAGGACATTAATGTTTTTAGAATCAACTAAGGATATTTGACTGGCAGTTCAAGATGCGTATGCTGAAATGAAGAATATAGCTAAAAAATATGATCTTATTGAGAAGATTATGAAGTGCAGATAAGGGGGAAGATCAGTAAGCGAATATTAGAACTTAGAGGTTTATAGGAAGAATTGCAGGTTTATTCTAAGACAAAATTTCAAAGTTACATGCAAGAGCGCAATAAA
The DNA here is from genome assembly GCA_036023115.1 of Brasenia schreberi. Classification (NCBI taxonomy): domain Eukaryota; kingdom Viridiplantae; phylum Streptophyta; class Magnoliopsida; order Nymphaeales; family Cabombaceae; genus Brasenia; species Brasenia schreberi. The sequence goes on along the minus strand of JAYKKT010000080.1, from coordinate 10,221,115 downwards.
GAGTTTGAAGAACAGAAAGTACTTTATCATTTGTGGCATCTTATCAAAATATAAAGCTATAAAAAACAACATTCTTAGTAGAGAAGAACTCCCATCCTTAAGCAATGTATACTCTCTTTTGTTGAATATGTTCTACTCCTGTTGAAATGCCGAAAAAAGATAATGATAAGTCAGTTGAGCTATATAAAGATGTTGGTAGATATTAGCAACCGGTGGAAAAACTGATATATATTACTATTACAAGATCTGACACCAACTTTGCAGTCGAATATGAAAGTAGATGAATGCATTCTCTATCTAAACATCATATGAGCATGGTGTTCCACATCATAAGATACTTGAAATCAACTATCACTTATGGCTTATTATATGCTCCACATTCATCACTTCATATAGAGATTTATTACATTGCCGCCCGAATGTAGTGAAAAATTTTCAGAGAGGGTCTCCACATTTTGATTATGGACGGATGCGGAGGGTAAGGAAGCTAGTCCTAGATAATAAGATTTGTATTGGTTCTTGGAATATCGGAACATTATTGGGTAAGCTAATGGAGGTGGTAGATACTATGATTCGGAGAAAGATTCATATTCTATGTTTACAAGAGACAAAATGGGTTGGAGAAAAAGCAAAGGAGATAGAGGGTACAGGTTTTAAATTATGGTACTCAGGTAAAGAAAAGGCTCGAAACGGAGTTGGTATTATCATAAATAAAGATTTAAAGGAGAGTGTAGTAGACATACAACGATATGGTGACCGAATCATGACATTGAAATTAGTGTTAGGAGCAGAGGTTTTGAATATAGTTTGTGCTTACGCACCCCAAGTAGGACTAGAAGATAGTATAAAGACAGTTTTTTGGGAAGAGTTAGATAAGGTGTTTCAAAAGATTCCACAAAGGGAGATGATTTGTTTACGAGGAGATTTAAACGGACATGTCGGTAAAGAGGCATTAGGATATCAAGGGATTCATGGAAACTTTGGTTTTGGGGATATAAACGAGGAAGGTAGGGAGATTTTAAATTTTGCTATGTCATTTGATCTCTTTATAGTCAATACAATCTTCAAAAAATGAGATGAACATTTAATTACTTATAAGTGTGGCTTTATCACAAACACAAATTGATTACTTTATTTGTAGAAAAAGAGATAGAGCGTGTTGTAAAGATTGCAAGGTAATTTCAGGAGAAAGCGTAACCACCCAACATCGACTTTTAGTTATGGATTTACAAATAAAAAAATGGACAAAGAAGAAAAGAGTGCATCGAGCTATTTGGACTAAATGGTGGAACCTCAAAAGCGAGAAAGAAGATATATTTAAACAGAAAGTCTTTCAAGGAGATCTTTGGAATTATGTTGTTACACCCTATGATATGTGGAACAATATGGCTATACATATTAGGAAAGTGGAGAAAGATGTGTTAGGGGTATCTAAGGGAGGTGTACCGGCACAAAAAGAAGCTTGGTGGTGGAGTGAAGTAGTACAAAATAAAATCAAGGTAAAGAGGGCATGTTACAAATTACATTATGCGAAAAAAACTAGTGAAACTTTAGAAGCTTACAAGAAAGCAAAGAAGGAAGCGAAAAAGGCCGTTAGTGAAGCAAAAGCTAAGATTTGGGATGACTTATATAAAAAACTCAACTCAAAAAGGAGATATTTTTAGGATAGCCAGGGCTACAGATAAGAAACTAAAGATCTTAATTATATTAGATGCATAAAAGACGAGGATGAAAAAATTCTAGTGGCAAATGATGATATAAGAAATAGATGGAAAAACTATTTTTATAATCTTTTTAATAAAAATAAAGATGTTAGTATTAGTTTAGGAGATTTAGCCAAGTCAGAAAAGTATATAAACCACAATTTCTATCGACGTATTCAAAAGAATGAAGTCAAAGAGGCTCTTAAACATATGAAGAGTGGTAAATCGGCAGGACCAAATAATATTCCTATAAAAGTTTGGAAAATACTAGGAGAAATAGGAATCACTTGGCTCACAAGACTATTTAATGAAATATGGAAAAACCAAAAGATGCCCGAGGAATGGAGAGCAAGTACACTTATACCCGTATATAAGAACAAGGGAGACATTCAAAATTGTGCGAATTATCGAGGTATCAAGTTAATGAGTCAAACTATGAAATTATGGGAAAGAATTATCGAACGTAGGTTAAGACAAGTATCAAGTACAACAGAGAACCAATTTGGATTTTATGCCAGGCAGATCTACTATTGAAGCGATTCACCTTTTGATACGTCTTATGGAACATTTTAGAGCAAAAAAGAAAGACGTTCACATGATATTTATTGATCTAGAAAAAGCTTATGATAGGGTACCGAGGGAGGTTCTTTGGAGAACTTTGGAAAAAAGAGGTATCCCATTGACATATATTAACCTTATAAGAGACATGTATGATGGTGCAAAAACATGTGTGAGGACTCATGAAGGAACGACAGACTTCTTTGAAGTTAATATTGGGTTACATCAAGGATCAACTTTAAGTCCATACTTATTTATAATGGTGATGGATGAGTTAACAAAACATATTCAAGATGAAGTACCTTGGTGTATGTTATTTGCATATGACATTGTATTAGTGGAGGAGTCTAAGGAAAAAGTTAATAGAAAATTGGAACTGTGGAGAGAAACATTAGAAAACAAAGGCCTCCGACTTAGAAGAACAAAGACATAATATATGAAATGTAAGTTTGATCATTTGGCTACTTCAGAGGACACAGAAATTAAAATTGGCACACATTGCATTCCCCAAAAGGAAAGTTTTAAATACCTAGGGTTAATTTTTCAAAGTGATGGAAGAATTGATGGAGATGTTACACATAGAATTAATGCTGGTTGGTTAAAATGAGGAGGAGCATCAGGTATTCTTTGTGATAAAGAAGATACCATTAAAATTAAAAGGTAAATATTATAGAGCAGCAATTAGGCCTGCCATGTTTTATGGTTTTGAGTGTTGGGCAGCTAATCATCAACATGGACAAAAGATGTCTGTGACGACAGAAATGAAGATGTTGAGATGGATGAGTGGTCATACAAGAAAAGACCGTATACATAATGAGGTTATTAGAAACAAATTAGGAGTGGCACCAATAGAGGATAAAATGAGAGAACATCGTTTAAGATGGTTTGGACATATAGAAAGAAGATCAAAAGAAGAACCTGTAAGAAGGTTAGAAAAACTAAATTTGGAAAGTATTAAAAGATGTAGAGGACAACCACAAAAGTGTTGGAAAGAAACAATAACGAATGATCTAGCTTATTGGGAGTTAACTGCTAACATGGCACATGATAGGGATCTGTGGAAACAAAGAATCCATGTAGCCAACCCCGTCTAGTATGGGAAAAGGCTTAGTTGTTGTTGTTGCTAATTGGGCAGGCTCTAAAGTTGATCGAAGATCAACCTCTGGTTATATGATACGTCTAGGAAATAATGGCGTATCGTGGAAGAGTAAGAAATAATTTGTGGTGGCCAGATCAAGTGTAGAGACTAAATATCGTAGTATAGCTCTCGCCATGTGTGAAGGTCTATGGATCGTATCACTTCTGGAAGAAATTAGCCTAAGAAAAATTATTCCAATCAACTTCTTCACTGATAGTAAAGCAACTCTTCAAATAGCCTCTAATTCAGTCTTTCATGAGAGGACCAAACATATTGAATGAGATTGTCACTTTATGAGAGAGAAAGTTTCAGGGAAATATTCAACCTTCTTCATGTTCGTTTAGAAGATCAATTGATGGATATGCTCACAAAACTAGTTGTTGTTAATGGGTTAAAGAAAGTTCTTGTCAAGTTGGGTGTTTCAAGTCTTCAAGACCCAACTTGAGGGGGTGTGTTGGAGAGCAAGCCAAATTTACATTTCCACATGTCTTATATTTCCTTGTATTTGAATCTATCTTCTTAGGTAGTTTGGATCCTAATGGATTAGAATCTAATCCATTGGGAGTTGGGTAGTATTAGCATTACTAATTAAGGGTGTTTTAGTCATTTTTGTTAGAAGTCATTGTATATAAAACCCTAAGTGAGTCATTAGGTCTATAATAGAGAATAAGAAGGAAAGAGAGAGGTTGCGGTAGCCTCATGGGTGCCGACCTCTAGTTTAGTACCTCTATGCTTTTTTGCATTTTTTTGCCTTCATTGATATGTTTCATAATATAATGACACGATAATACTAGGAATGACGACGACCTTTGCCTGACAGTTTTGGACGGTGACCTTGATTGTCTCCTTTGTGATGTCTTCTCCGACCTATGGTATTAAGGTCTTGAACAAATCTGGAGAAGTTGTGCTTGAAATATTCTGGAGGATATCTCGCACGAACTCCACCAGACACCAAATGATGAACATCATTCCGTCGTCATTCCATGAGGCAACATCGTCCATGAGCTAGTACGTCTTTGTATGGAACATCATCTGCAAGGACCTTTGAATGAGATTTCTTCTTTGTAGTTAAAGGTTTTGTAGGATACAAATCTTTGCAGGGGCCTTGACTTTCTAGAGGGTATTCTTACATTTTCTTGGCTTCTAGTGTAGAATAGAGGAAAAGACTATAGTCTTTCTAGGTTCCCTGTTTTTTCCTATTTATAAATCGGTGTACTCATCCTGTTGATTAGGATCTATGGTTCCTTCACTTTCACTATCTTCTTCTAGATATATAATGTCATTAAGAAAGGTATATTGTTATTTATCATCATGGTTAGAGTCATAGTAGTAGTCTTTTTCTATAAATTAAACATCTCTTGATTCATTTTTTGGATTAAAACATCTATGACGCTTTTTGTCAACTCTATAACCTAGAAAAACATACTCTATAATTTTAGGTGACAACTTATCATTCTTAACCATATAGACAAAACATCTACACCCAAAAACTCAATTTTTCATAATTCGAGACAAGTCTAAACACTTTTTCAAAAGAAGAGATATTACTAAGTTGGGAGGAAGGCATCCTATTTATTAGGTATATGGAGGTTATGGTAGCTTCCGCTCATATGTACTTATGTACTTTACTAGAAATCAAAAGAGTTCTAGTGGTTTCTATAATGTGTCTATGTTTTCGTTTGGCAAAACCATTTTGTTATGGAGTTTTCGTGTAAGATTTTTGGTACAAAATTTCATGTGTTTCCAAATAATTTTGAAATTCTTTTGACATATACTCCTTACCGGAATCCAATCTTAAAATCTTAAGAGTAGTATCGAATTGATTTCTAATCATGTTATGAAATATCAAAAGTTTATAAGAACTTCAGATTTATGTTTCAAAAGATATATCTAAGTATATCTACTAAAATCATCTTTGAATGTAATATAATATCCCACTCTCCCTTTAGATACAATAGGAGTCAGACCTCAAACATCGGAATGCACAAACTGAAAAGGCTTACTTGCAATGAAGTTTCTTTCAACGGAAGGTATATGATGCAACTTTTTAATAATACACTCTTTACAAACAAAATCTTTAACTTTATTATTTTTCAGCAAGGGATGGTTACACAATTTGTTTATATCCAAGTGACCTAATCTTTTGTCTCAAAGAGTTACGTCATGAACCATACTGCAGTTCTCAAAATTTGGCACAACCAAATTTTTTTGTTTTGTACCATATGTTTTCTCTATGACCTTGGCCAATCACTTTCTTTAATAGATGATCCTGTATTACATAACTTTTGGATGAGAAAGTGACTGCAACTGTTTTCACAAGTTTTAGCAACAAAAAATATATTAAGATTGAGTTTTGGTACAAAGCTTACATTGGGTACTTTGAAATATTTATTTTTAAAACTTTCATTTTATCTACTTGAAGCCTTGTACCATCGGCTATAAAAACATGCTTATTAGAACTCTTTTGGCAAGTATTCAAAAAATTATTTTTGTTTGTCATGTGAAAGGATGCGAGTCTAAAAACCAAGACATACCTTGAGACATTGTTGATATCGCATTTTCGGATATGCTAGCCTTTTCTTTGAGTATCTCTTTTTATGTATGCCTTGATGTTAGAAGGTAGTACTCCTCCCTCTTTATTCTCCAACATAGCCACATCATCATTTTTCTTCATCAAAATTGGGTAAGTGATCTTGATGTACCCGCTCTTTCTGCAATAGTGGCAAATGGTAGTTTTGTTGGACAATAAAACTGTGAGTCTCATGTAGTTCTTGACTTGTTCTTCAATATTCTTGACATGTGCCGGCTTGTATCACTTTAAGTTGGCACCCGGTTTAGATGTGACAAAAACAGCTTCTTTTAAAGTATTTAGAGCTTTTAATCCAATTTCTTCCATAACTAGATCGGTAAGGAACCCATCCCCCTTGAGCTTTGGTTTTCTATGGATTAAAGTAGATCTAATGTTTTAAAATTTACCTCTAAGGCCCTGCATAAATAAGAAGAAATATTAATTTTCTAGATACTCTTAAAATTCATCCATCTTTTATTGTTTTTCAAATTTGTCAAAACTTCGAAGTTGATTCCACAACTCGGAAAATTCATTGTGGTAATCTCTAATACTTAAGTTGCCTTGCTTAAGCATTATCATTTTTTTTATTAAATTGATTTGAAAAACAAAATCATCTTTGGAATGGATTTTCTTCAAATATTCTAAAGTTTCAAAAGTATTTTCAAAGAAGTTAATTGTATTTTTAAGCTTCTCGTCTACATTTTAGCAAATGATCAAAGTGATCTTTGTGTTAATCTTTTCTCACATTTTTAAATCTTATTTGTATTTTTCTTGGGCTTTGATGATTTCATCCTCATCAAGCCCATCAAGAAGCAAATTAGGTTCTTGAATAATAACACCAACAGAATCCCAATAATCTTTAGATAGAAAATATTTTTTCATCGTTCGGTCCCAATTTTTTCATCGTTCGGTCCCAATTTTCATCGTTCACAAAGACAGGTTTTTAAGGTTTACCTCAACCTTGGAGTGATGAAAACAAGAAGGCATGATTTTTCCAAACTTGCTTCAAGTCAGGCATGTTTTCCAATGCAATTGTGTCTGATGATTTGCTTCTGAATAGGCTCTAATACCATGTAAGAAGTAGCTCTTCGATTGACTTCAAGAGTCTACGATAAATGATAATATCATAATACAAGAATCGCCAACCAATCAATACACCAAACACTTGGTGTTCAAACGCATAAGTCAAGTCAAACTAATAACCAATCAAATAAATAGCCAAGGTGTTGTCCCCAAAATCATAATTATTATCAATGAAGGTTGTGGCTCTATTTATAGAGCAAGAATAGGAGCTTACAAAGAAGAAGTAAACCTAGAGAGAGGAGTGTTGTTGGGGATTCCCAACGATTACCTTAACTAGCTGTTGGGGACCACTTGTTGGTCCCCAACGACTAGTTGGGGCCAACCGTCTACTAAGATCAATGGGCCCTAGTGGCCCGTTACCTATTACACTTTAACAGAAGCATCATCTTGCTTTGTTGGAGTTGAATGGTAATATGACACAAATAAGTTAAATGGTGACCAAGAATTCATATAGGTGACCCTAGTTAACATGGGAAAAGGCATGGTTTTAGTTCCTCTATTTTATGTTCTTTCCTTTTTTGTAGGAGCATTAGGAGTTTCTAAAAGATACTTAAACTAACCATTAGAAATGCTTTGACAACCATTGATGTCAGCTATAGAAACTCTCTAATGACTAGCACCTTACCACCTTTTCTAAACATAAGTGTCGACATTGCAAGTGAATGCCTATCAGAGTTATGTAATGCAACTTATAAGTATGTTTAGTGAATAATACCCTAATATTATTTTATAGTATCATATTAAGGTGCATACCATTTGAGGTTCCTTAAGAATTATTTTTAATGTGCTCTTGTTATTCATTTCTTTGCAGTGGTTGGATGCTCATAGTTGTGTTTGACCTTGAGTGGACAACATCATTCTCCAAACTAGACTTAACTTCATTCTCGATTAGACTCGGGAACTCTTGTTTGTGATCTTTTATCAAATCTGTATAAAGTTCTCTTTGTGATTGAAGTTTCAGGAGCTCTTAGTTTAAACAACAACAAAGGAAGTACTTTAAGAGGTTTTGTTCCTTTGCCTTAAGGTAAAAGTTATCCCACTTCTTTTTAAACTCAGTACAAACTATCCACATAGTCATCCACCATGAAGAAAATGGTGGTTTGCAATAATCTATGGGTTCTCATTCAGCATTCCATGAGAAACTATTATCTTGAAAGCAAAGGTAGCTAAAATGGATAATACCAAAGGAAGAAGCTTATGGAAGAATCACATATCACCTAACACAACATCTCACCCATGAAATAAGTACACATCCATGACACTCCATGTGAACCATGAGATCTCAGTGAACCAAACGGTTGTTAGGTATTCCGGGTTGCAACGGTTTCTAGTCTTTCAGGAATTCTCTGCCACAACCGGGATTGATAAGGAGAATAAAGCTGGTAAATCGGGGAAGGATGAAACAGGATTAACAAGTGAGAGGAGAGGTGAAAGTAAGTGAAAAAACAGCAACCTTGCACTCCAATGCCACAACTTAGCTGATGAGTTGAGAGAAGAAAACATATCACAAGCCTTGGTGAAAGACCTGATAAGCAAATAAAAACTCGTATTTCACTTAATAGAGCAGTAAAAGGTGCCTTACAGATCTAATGATGGTTATTTTATAGTTGGGAACACGTCTCCTCAACTAGCCAATAAAAGGGAAGGCAAGAGTTAATGTTGTTGCCGAATCAACCAGTAAACAAAACATTGTATTAATTGCTCATACTAATAGTTAAGTTGTCACCCACTTAACCAATAGACAAAAGGTAGTTGTTGTAGTGAAACGCCACTTGTCCATGATCTCCATCTGAGTGCTAAGTAGCGTGAGTGATGGCTGGGATTGTGTGCTTTTTCTTGGCATCAGGCCCAAGAGTTAGTGTTGTCGGCCAATCAACCAGTAAATAAAACATTATATTAATTGCTCAAACTAACAATTAAGTTGTCACCCAGTTAACCAATAGACAAAAGGTAGTTGTTGGCGACTAGAATTCCATATTATAAAAGAAAGATTTACCTGATAACATTTCTTTGTCTTGAGATTGTTCTGTTGGTCATCAACTTAATGTTCCTTGCTTGTTTTCAAAAGAGGTAAAGGGATAAATGAAGGTTGTAGCTGTTCTTCAGACATCTTGTTACCATAGTAAGTTTGCTAAACCGAGGACCATCTATGGTACAATTTTAGGTAGTTGAAATCAAGTCGGGTGTGTGTGAGTCCCCTTTGTTGGAAACATATTATGTTGTTTCCATGGTTGGCTTGATGTCCACCACTGCAGAATCTTTGGTAACCAATTTCGTTGCCTGATTGACATCAGCCTCACCGTTAAGTGTGTCTAAAACTTGTTCTGTGTTTGCATCAAGGTTTTCGATAAAGCTTGAAACCTTACCAGATTCAACAGTATCCTTGAGCATGTTTATAGGTTCTTTAGTGCTTTTTTTATAGACATATGAACAATCAATGAGTTGATGTCCATATGCAAAACAAATGTAATGTTTGGTGGATTGATTGCAGGTATACATATGCATAGATTTTTCAACATGCTTTCTTTTGATGGGACGAATACTAGTTGTTACACGATGCTTGTCTTGTTGTCTTTTTACGATCCTATCAAGAATTTGAGATCTCTTGTAATTGCTTCTGCATCTATTCTTATCGTTGGTTAATTCTATTCCAGATGGTGTTTTCAAGGGACAATCCTTCACCTTCATTACAATTTTAGGTAGTTGAAATCAAGTCGGGTGTGTGTGAGTCCCCTTTGTTGGAAACATATTATGTTGTTTCCATGGTTGGCTTGATGTCCACCACTGCAGAATCTTTGGTAACCAATTTCGTTGCCTGATTGACATCAGCCTCACCGTTAAGTGTGTCTAAAACTTGTTCTGTGTTTGCATCAAGGTTTTCGATAAAGCTTGAAACCTTACCAGATTCAACAGTATCCTTGAGCATGTTTATAGGTTCTTTAGTGCTTTTTTTATAGACATATGAACAATCAATGAGTTGATGTCCATATGCAAAACAAATGTAATGTTTGGTGGATTGATTGCAGGTATACATATGCATAGATTTTTCAACATGCTTTCTTTTGATGGAACGAATACTAGTTGTTACACGATGCTTGTCTTGTTGTCTTTTTACGATCCTATCAAGAATTTGAGATCTCTTGTAATTGCTTCTGCATCTATTCTTATCGTTGGTTAATTCTATTCCAGATGGTGTTTTCAAGGGACAATCCTTCACCTTCATTACAATTTTAGGTAGTTGAAATCAAGTCGGGTGTGTGTGAGTCCCCTTTGTTGGAAACATATTATGTTGTTTCCATGGTTGGCTTGATGTCCACCACTGCAGAATCTTTGGTAACCAATTTCGTTGCTTGATTGACATCAGCCTCACCGTTAAGTGTGTCTAAAACTTGTTCTGTGTTTGCATCAAGGTTTTCGATAAAGCTTGAAACCTTACCAGATTCAACAGTATCCTTGAGCATGTTTATAGGTTCTTTAGTGCTTTCTTTATAGACATATGAACAATCAATGAGTTGATGTCCATATACAAAACAAGTGTAATGTTTGGTGGATTGATTGCAGTTTTACATATGCATAGATTTTTCAACATGCTTTCTTTCGATGGGACGAATACTAGTTGTTACACGATGCTTGAGTTTTATAAAGGCTTTATAAAGGACCTGATAAGCAAATGAAAACTCGTATTTTACTTAATAGAGCAATAAAAGGTGCCTTATGGATCTGGTGGGTGATTTTATAGTTGGGAACACATCTCCTCAACTGACCAATGAAAGAGAAGGCAATAGTTAATGCTATCGCTCGATCAACCAGTAAACAAAACATTGTATTAATTGCTGAAACTAACGGTTAAGTTGTCGCCCAGTTAGCCAATAGACAAAAGGTAGTTGTTGGAGTGAGACGCTACTTGTCCAGGATCTCCATCTAAGTGCTAGGTAGCGTGAGTGATGGCTGGGATGTGTGCTTTCTCTTGGCATCAGGCCAAAGAACGGATAACAGGTTGGTTGATTCGGTGTGGCTGTCCTTCATGGCCGGAATTAGACTTGCTTGTATTTAGTTCCAAGGTGCCTTCTTTATCCTCATTGATGCCCACATCACCTAAAGAAGCTAGAGAGTGACATTTAATTTGAACTTTGGGATGCTAACCTTGAGGACATGCCCACATCTCCTACGTTTGAATGTATTCAGTTTGCTTCTTCTACAGGATGAGGCCAATAGACTGGGTCCACAGATTGTATATGTGTTCAGTTGGACAAATATCCCAACGGAGGTAGTAGAATCAGTAGCTATACCCTTGGCTATAAGTAGAAGCTCCACCGAAATTTTTGGAACGTAAGAGGTGCACCTAACGTAGGAGAGATCTTCAGCTCTTGGAGGCTTCTTTCTTCCATGTTTGGAAGAGTTGCTTGCCTCCTTCATCTCCATCTCATCATAAATATTTGCAAGGCGCTGCCAACTATCAAAGCGCAAAGGGTTATATAATAAGTCATATTTGTGAAGGCTTGCATGCTGCTCAATAAACTCTTCCCCTTCCTTCGTAAGCATGAAACCAGGCCATTTATCAGTTACATTCATGTCTTCTGCTGGCTTTATAAAGAAATAAAGATTGCTGTACACTTCTAAATATGGTTCAGAGCTGCATAATTGAGAAAGGCCAAGTTTTAGAAACAAAACAGTCCTGACCAGAAAGAAGGAGTATTACATGCCATTAAAATGGTAAAGAAGAAATATAATAAGATACCTGGTTATAATGTCTACCCGTTGCCCGACAGGAAAAATCAGATTGTTGATGGACTCAATCGTCTCACCAGATCCGGCTAATTAAGTGAGCATGTCTTCGCATAAATCATGACTATCCAAGAACTTATCTATTGAATTTTTTTCAGAATTTCTTCAGGTGGCTGGGGAAAGTGTTCGTGTATAGCTCTTAATACTCTTCGCAGTTTTGCCAACCCAGATCTCTGACATACAAGGGCAAACAAAATATGATCTCAGTGACCAAACTCCTTGAAGTATATATAATTTCAACATCAATTTAGTAAGGATCCACCTTCAATATCTTCAGAAATAAAATGGGACAGTTGAACAATTTTAAGCTTCCAAAAAACAAAAAAATATACACAATAAAATGCAAATGATCAGGTTTTACACCACATGTTTCAGTAAGAAGAGTTCTTTTAGGAAGTAGTAACGTTCCTAGAAGCATAAATACACAGGTCAAAATTCGAAACATAAACTGAACAAGTTCTGATCTTTTATAACCATTATATGGTCTACAGAATCTTCAGAACTAAAGTCAGGTGCAAAAGTTCCTACTGACCGATGAAGCTTTGGTGTATGGTAGAAGGTAGCGAAAAACATCAGCACATTGCTCCTTTGTCTGGCAATCACCACAGTTAGTGTTCCTATGTACTGTTAGGTCTTCTTCACCAGATGATTCAGCACCTGATTTAAGATTCAAACCATATAAGCAGAAAAAGCTCTGGTACAAAGCATTATCAATTCCTAACTCCACTTTTTGATTCTCCACTTCAATGGAATGTTGTTCAAAATCAGTACTGCTACTTTTCATGCTTTGGACCTTCAATTGTGGATATTGCATCAGACATATTCTTTCCACTTTCAGAGCCCCCCTCATCCTTAGGGGCTTCATTAAGCAAAGATGGAAGATTGCATGTTCTGGAGTTGCTTCTTCAAAAGTATCCCTACCAAGGGAGTTACTCTCATCTTTGTCCGACATAGTTCTTTCTGTTTCAGTGCAGGAGGTTGTCCTCACACCTGTCTCACACACTGAGTTGCAGATATGTGAAGACTTAACATCTTCCTTCATTTCTGATATATTATTTGGCAAGTTCTGAGTTGACTTAAGTTTTACATCCAACGCCGAAAGATGCTTGATAGCTAGCTTAAGAAATCTTCCCCTTCATTATCTTTTCCAGCACAGCAGAGGCCATATTCATCAAGAAGTTCATGGATTGTCACTATCAAATCAACCTGCAATTTTGCGAGAAAAAAATAAAAAGCCAAGAGGCAAAATGAACGGGTTCTATGCATAATGTCAGGTCAGATGGTTAACTTAAGGCAAGAAACTGACCTGCATCTTCACGGGGATGTTATATGCAGCATGTTGAAGCTTACAAAAAGCAATCGCTGCATCAACAAAGCATCTGCTTTCCACGTGCCATACTAGATGACTTTTGGCCAATGGTTCTTCTCACAATATCAGACATAACTTTCAAGAGAAGCTTTTGACATTTGTATCTGTGCAATTATGCTTACAGGAATAATTGAGGCATCCTGAAAAGGTAAAAAAAATAAGGTCAGAGATATTTAAACCAAAAGCAATATGGAGAATAAACAACAAAAATTGACAAAATAAAGAGCCTAAACATGCACATCCATGATATTCCTATCAAACATCGTTAGTAGCCAGAATGACAATTTGTATGTTAAGAAACAGATTTTAAAAAGTCAGCATAATTTTGACTTTGTTTGCCAGTCTATCCTCTGTTACTGGATAAAGTAGAAAACAATATGGAGAGATTAGAAGAACAAGAATAAATAACATGAGTAAAGAATCTAAAACATGTCGATACACGGAAAAGATCAAAATCATCCAGATGCTCAGAATGCACCAATAGGCACACTGTAAACTAGACTATAAATAGATCTGCGAAATCTATATTGATTCATGAATAATCCAGATATACTTATAAGATGTTTCAAGGGCAAATTATCTTCTACTAGGCTTGAAAGGCTGCTTCTTTTCATCATTACAAAGAAAATCCACAAAAGGAGAAGCAACTGTTTGCCTTTTTTATTGGTTACTTCATGGGCTGCAACCATAGTTAGAAGCGGGAAGCAGTTAGACCTCATCAACTGTATACATGAGAAGAAATTCCACATATATGTGAAATCCCAATCCCATGGAAGCAGTTAGACCTCATTCCACAGTATACATGATAAGCAATTCCACATGTGAAATCCCAATCCCATGATTAAGAGTTCCTCTCAAGACCGGAATTTAGCATGATCAAAGAATCCTCATATTTCTGTCAGCTTACTTCCCAAAGCTTCTAAAATTATTTTTAACTGACATATTGATGGACTTTGCCATATTGCTGGGTCAAAAGAAGAGTAATCCAACATTCACGTCAGACCTAGTGGATTCAAAAGTTCACTTGGGAAAGAGAGCAGGATTTTCATGTGAACAGCTAAGTTAACTTGTCAATCAGCTCAATCATCCACGCATGGGCATATAGTTATACTTCATTGTGCATGTTTATATGGAACTATATATTCTAATATATACATAACAAGAAGTGGTTCATACATTCATAGCTGTTCATATCAGAAACAAAATCACTCTTAATACCATAAACTGCTTAAGTTAATGGCCAACGGTTATAGTGCAACTAAAAATTTACATACAAGAAGTTTGAGTCCCATTTTCTCCAACACCCAATATAAGTTACAAACATCAATAATATCAGTTTCCAATTTAATATACACATCAATGTCTCTGAAGTATGTAATATCAATAATAGGAGTCAGGCACTTCTCTCAAATACTCACCATTACGATAAATAAGATAAATGGCATCATATGTGATTGCATGTCCATAATTATCCAAATCTAGGAAGGACAGATTTTGTGTTTAGCTTTCTGATGTTTCCAAAATGTTGATTATTGTCAGTGATCCAATACTGCAACTAAGCCTTTTCCCATACTAGATGGGTCGGCTACATGGATTCTTTGTTTTTTTTTTTGTAGAATTCATGTTAAGTCCGACAAAATTTTACACTGGCTGTCAGAAGCCTAACGTAACTCTCCTCCTTTTTCTGGGCTTGGGACCTGCCATGCAAGGGTGATCCCTTACATAGGCAGAGTTTTTGTCAGTGATCCAATATGATCTAAAAATTCTAATGTGGTACAACAACAACATAGCCTTTTGCGTTTTTTGTCATTTGAGTCTTTTAACCATGATGCACATTGTGTAATTTCTCACTTCTTCAGCAACCATACCATGCCAATATCTACTAGTCTTTTATGAAGCTTCCAACCCCAACGAGGAGATGCACAAATTTGCAGTTGTTTTCTTGCAATTGCCAGCATTTCGGAGAGGCAATTCTATCATTTCAGCTGCAGCAGTAAGAATTTGCAGCTGACACCAATGACGGGATAAGTATTGATCTGCCCTCAAAAACTCCAAGGCTGATATTTCAACCAAGGATAACCCTTTCTGTTCACAGTAACCACCAACCAAAACGTCAAAGTAAAGATCCTTCTTACAAAGAACAAGAGGAGAAAGTGCTCCAACACAATCGCTCAACATTCCCTTAGCAATCATGTCATTTTTTTACTCGATAAATCCTCGATCATTATCAAAATTTTCTTGTACAAAACTCTATTTAGAGAGATATATCCAACATCCCTGCAGTGAGGAAGTAGGACAATCCTAGATGGATTAACCACATCTGTGCAGAAGGATAATGCAACGTTAAATGCATCATATGCTTTTGCCTTGTTCTTAGAGCAGGCTAACAACCTCCCCATTTAACCAGTGAAACCGTACCCAAAAAGTCCACCTAGTAGGTAAGAGGGCAGAACTTGTAAAAAGTTGATCATGCACGGATTTGTCCACCTGCAAGAGTTCCTGAACTGGGTTTTTATGCTCTGTGCTGTTTGAGACAATCCTAGACTGCTTGGAAGCATTGATGTCCAAACCCTAACTTCTAAGAACCTCCACCCGTGAAACCGTATCCAAAAAGCCCACCTAGTAGGTAAGAGGGCAGAACTTGTAAAAAGTTGATCATGCACGGATTTGTCCACCTGCAAGAGTTTAAGTCTTTCAAACTATTTTCCTGAACTGGGTTTTCATGTTCTGTGCTGTTTGAGACAATCCTAGACCGCTTGGAAGCATTGATTTCCAAACCCTAACTGAACCACTGATCAGGATCAAATAAACATGGATCCAGGGTATCACTTTGTAAAGAAACATGTAAGTTCCTGAATCTCCTTTATTGATGATCGAATCTATATATAATCCAGCCACAAAAGGCTTCAATTACTGTTTAAATTTATTAATGGGAGATTATATTATTTGTAGGGGAAGAGAGGAGATTTACAACAGCCAAGAGTGTATAGGAGAGAGGTCTCAACAGCTATCTCAACTAGTTGGGTGCCCTAAGGCTAGCCAGGGCCCTATTGGCCCGGCCAGGTCAAGGTGGTCCACAGGCCCTGATAGCTCATGCCTATTATATGTTTTAACACTCCCTTCAAACTTACAGTGGATTACCAAAAAAAGATTGTCAACCAAGATCATAAATCAAATAGAGCTTGATTCTTGTGTTTATTTGTAACAACAATTTCCACAACAATAGTATCAAAGTTGCCACAAAAAACCAATGAAGTATCAATACATAAATTTGCTCAATATCTGAAACCAACAAGACATTTTATTATATATAATCCAAAAAGCAAACAAAAAATGAGTCAAATAAGTTCATGAAGTTGATTTTCTCTAATTCAAGAAAGTCATTTGATAGAAAACATTGATATCATCTAAATATGATTGTCTATTATAACAAATAGGTTCATTAATCACTACAAACTTATAATATTATAAGGGGACCTTCATATATCAAACAAGTTTTTTAAGGCAAAGCTCAAAATCTTCAAACCAAACAAGTGTTTTAAAGGAAAGCTCAAAACCATCAAACCAAACAAGCTTTTTAAGGCAAAACTCAAAACCTTCATACATACAATTCTCATGGCCCTTAAATATCCTTTAAACTCAACAGTGATTTTATGGTTCCAAAAATAAGACAATCCACTAAGATGATCAAACCAAGTCAAATGGATCAACTTCATGCTTTTCAAAAAGTCTCAAATTTTTTTTTTTCTCACAACTCTCTTGAAAGGCCAACAGTCTCACAAATTTTATCAAATACAAACTAATCAAGATAACAATAAGTGCTTTCCAATATTAATTACTCTCCAACCAAAAGGCCAACAACATGAAGCATCTTAATCACAAAGATCTCCAACAAAATACTAACAAACGGATATCATAATCTCATAAAAAAGCAACCTTAAAGCTATCAAGATCATAAATCCTCAAATATCAATTAATTTTTAACAAAAAGCTACCAACATAAAATACCTTAATCACAATGGTCTTCAACAAAAGGCTAACAACATGGATCTTAGTTATACAAGTAGATGCAACTCATTGTCCACAAACATTTTTCCAATTCATTCAACAACCAAATTTTAATTCTCAAATAACAATAGGTACATCTTCAAACATTAATTGATTTCCAACAAAAGGCCAACAACATTAAACACCTTAATCACAAAAGTCTTCAACAAAAGGCCAACAACATAGATCTCAATTATTAATAAAGATGCAACTTACTGTTTTCCAATAAATACATTTTTGATCTAATCAATAGTCAAGTTTGAAATTATTGAACACATTTTTCCTCTAAATATACCAACAAACAATTGATACAATCAAAACAAGTAAGTTGGAAAGAGCATACCTTCATGGATTCGAATATGAATACCAAGTAAGATCAAACCGGATCCAAACATAGCTCGTGGTCTCGATTTGGTCCAGCACATAATGGGTTGGATCCATAACAAGATCCACGATCAAATGTATATAAACGCAATACCCGTCTCTCTGCCAAAATGACCGAAGTCCTCTCTCTCCTCACACCCTCTCTTTGTGGCATTATCCGCACCGCCTCCATCGTCTTTGTTTCCTCTTCAAAGCCATCGACCACCGTAGCCTTCGCAACACCACCGTTAATCACAAACAACCCCTCTTTAGCAACCATCAACAACCATGGCCACCTTTCAACAACCAACTCAATATCACACAGGAGGCTGAAATACATCGTGGCTCCAGAGCCACCCATCGTTGCCGTCGTCTCCATCTGCCCAAACTATCCTCACCATCTCACCATAGCTACCTTCATCATTAACCACCACCATATCTAAAACCTCATTGCTCCGATGATTCATCATTGCACAAGGACCAAACTCGGAGTTAGTTTTAAATTAATTAGGACACAATTTTTATGTTTTTAAAATTGCAATGTTTAGTTTTTTTTGGTGCACAGTTTAGAGGGTTTGTTCTATGCTACAAATAGGCATGCTTAGGTTGTATTGAGGCAGCTTTTGAAGAATATAGATTTGTGAGTTTGAAACTCTTTCTTTACTCTTATCCTTTTCAAAGGCGGCAAGTGAACTTTGCTCTTATCATCCATCCTTGGACTTGGTGAGTGTGATTCTTATCACTCTTCCTTGAGCGTGGTGAATCAATGCCAACAAATACATCTGTGTCATGCGAAATTAGCAGCTGCATCCGTTAGTTTTTTTCCTTATCTCCCTCTCAACATCTGCCTTCACCCTTTTCTCCTCTTTACTCAGTTCTCTTAACCCGCGATCCATATCAGTTGGGCAGCGCAAGTATTGGGGCTGAGTACATTAGTCTTTTGATCACCTCAAAGTTGTGCTGGATGCATTAATGTCCTCAGCAAAGTCAAGGTTGTTTGTTTTCTCTATTAGGAGATCACTCAAGAGTAAAGCCACATTTATGCCAGCTAAGAGATTCTCAGCATCTCTTAAAATCAACAGCTCATTTTTGGAGATAGACAATTTATATTTAATGTTTTTTTAGTGGCCTTAGCAATTTCCAAACAGCAATTGTAGTAAGGTTCATACATGGCTATGCCATTAGGAGATACACAAATACATGCTCTAAACCTTGCTTAGGGGGTTGTCCTGAGTATAAATAGGATAAGGTCTAAAGAAATTTCATTCGGTTGCGTTTGCTTCAAATCTCTCTCTTATCCTTAACCGGTGGTGAGTCATATCCATCATGTGGCAGACTGTGTTTAAGGAAATCAGTAGGCGTGTGTGAATTCTCTCAACTCTAGTTTCATATCATTTGATGCTTTCATTGAGATTGAGAGGATGGTAGGACAAGATTTCAAAGCCATCCCAGTACCACGAGGTATGTTTCTTGACCAAGCTCAGATCATGGCACTGCAGGTCATCTCCTACTGGGCCAACCACGAGGTAAAACTTACAGGGACTCCATTGTATGTGACGTGGTTCCAATGAATACAGGTCATCTCCTATTGGGCCGACCATGGCAGTTTCACCGTCCAGCCATCCATGATAGCTACAGGAACACATACACATTTACAAAGGAATGAAAAAAATCATTTTGGCCCCGTTAGCACCACAACATCTCTCTCCAACATCAATTACGAAGGAGTTGAAGGCCAAAAAAAGTTTGATAATCCCCAGAAGAGAGCCTGTGCTAGCCATCGCACAAGCTGGCATGATATACATGGTTGTAGCTAAGGAAGTGAAAACCAGCTTGCAAACATCGAAGCATCCCCTACTCACTAAGCTATTCAGGGATTTCACCGATGTGTTTCCTAACGAGCTTTTTGATGGTTTGCCTCCAATTCATGTTATTGAGCATGACATTGATCTGCTACCTGTGCAGCTATTCCAAACAAGCCGGCCTATCGCTGGTTGCCAAAGGCTTCGTGAGGGAGTCCATGTATAGTACTTGCCCTTTTCGTACCCAAGAAACGAGGATCGTTACGGATGAGTATTGACAGTCGAGACATCAACAAAATAACAATCCGGTACCGCTATCCCATTCCTTGGTTGGATGAAATGCAGGATGACAGCTACCCCATTCCTCGGTTGGGTGACATGCAGGATGAACTGAAGGGATCAAGGTTATTTTCAAGGATTGATCTCATGGGTGGTTACCACCAGATTCAAATCAAGGAAGGAGATGAATGGAAAACAAACTTCAAAACGAAGTTGTGGCTATTCGAATTGCTCGTGATGCCATTTGGTCTATCAAATGCACCCAGCACCTTTATGCGACTAATGAACCATGTGTTGCGATAGTTTATTGGCAAATTCCTCACTGTATATTTTGATGACATCCTGATTTATTGCCGTGAAACATATTATCCACATTCAGAAGGTTCTAGAGGTCCGGCACCTGCAGCGACTCTGTGGTAACTTTAAAAAGTCAGTTTTGCCAATCACAGGTAAAGTTCTTGGGCTTCATCATCTCTAAGCATGGAGTTGAGGCTGATTCCGAAAAAGTGAAATCCATCCAAGACTGGCCAGACCCAACAAACGTGGCCGAGGTATGCAGTTTTCATGGGTTGGCCTCGTTCTACCGAAGATGTATTTGGAATTTCAGCAGTATTGCAACATCATTAACTGAATGTATCAATAAATGCCAAGAATTTCGGTAGACTGCATCATGCAAGTGTAGCTTTGATGAAATCAAAGTCCAGCTGAGTGGTAAACCAACTTTGACTTAAGCATCTTTTGTGCCAAGGCAAACTGAATAGAAGATACAGCAAATAAGTTGAATTCCTAGAATCCTTTTGCTATATCATTCAGTACAGAAAAGGGAAATCTAACATCATCGCTGATGCTCTATCACGAAGATATTCGCTGATCACTGTTCTTGAAGCCCTATGATGGGATTGGAAATCCTAAAAGAGCAATCTGGAGGGGTCTCATACTTCTCAACCCTTGGTTTGGTTGGCCAGAAGAGAGTTAAATGGATTCTACCAGAATGGGGAATACCTTTTTCGACAAGGGAAGCTTTGCATTCTAGGACGATCCTTCCAAAAACTCTCACTCAAGAAGCTCACGGTGGTGGGTTAGCCATTCGTTTTAGGGGAAAAAATGCTGGAGCTTCTTAGAGAACAGTTTTACTGATGAAAAATGAGCCATGATGTTCATAGGATTGTTGAAAGATGTGTTACCTGCAAATTGGCTAAAGGGAGAAGGACAAACTAGGGATTCTACATGCCTTTGTTGATTCCTACCCGTTCCTGGACAGACGTTAGCAGGATTTTATTGTGGCCCTTCCTATAACTAACAGGGGATGAGATTCTATTTTAGTTGTAGTAGACAGGTTTTCTAAAATGTCACATTTTATTCTCTGCCATAAGACTAAAGATGCGATTCATGTTGCAGATCTTTTTTTAGGGAACCTGTCAATTCACAGCACTACGGGCCGTTCTCCCATTGAAATAGTCTACGGGGTTAATCCCACAACCCGCTTAGACTTGGTACCCATACCCAAGCACAGAGAAGCAGAAGGCTATGCTGTCTTTGTCTTAGTCTAAATCAAGTTGAATTTGTCCAAGCTTTACACCAACAAGTAAATCAACAGATTGAGAAACAAACAGTAGGCTATGCCAAACAAGCTAACAAAAGGCTCGGTCGGACCTGCTCATACTGTTTTCAAAGGGCTTGTCTTTGCCCTTAGGGACATTGTTTGGATACATCTCAGCAAAGCCAGGTACCCACACAAGCATCGATCTAAATTCATCCCCCGAGCCGATGTGCCATTTAAGATTTTGGAGAAGATAAATGACAATGCATATAAGATAGATCTACCGGAAGGGTTCAGTGTTTTTAATTCTTTCAATGTTAAGAATCTTATTCCTTTTTTAGGAAGACACCGAGAATCCAGATTGGTCCTATCCTCACAAACCCCAGGATGATGATGATCTAACCTGGTCAGAAACACTCACCGATCCCTTTGAGGGACCTTTTACTCGTGCCCCAAGTGGAACCAACAACCAAATCCGGTTCAAACCCAAAACAATGCTGGGTGAATGGAGCATTAATGACTTCAGCAAACTCAATGTTGTTTGTTTACTACAGCATGAGATCACTCAAGAGTAAAGCCACATTTTCCTCAGCTAAGAGATTTTGAGCATCTCTTAAAATCAACAGCTCCAGTTTGCTAATGTTCATTTGGTGGCCTCAGAAATTTCCAAAACAGCAATTATAGGAAAGCTCATAGATGGCTGAGCCTGTATCAGCATTTTACTATGTGATTGTCTATTTCCTAGGAAAGTCTTTATAGCAAGTTGATAGATGGCTGAGACTGTATCAGTATTTTACTTGGTGATTGTCTATTTCCTAGGAGAGTCTTTATAGCAAATTAATATGCTTTAAACCTAGCTTCAGGGGGTTGTCCTGAATATAAATAGGATCAGGTCTAAGGAAATTTCATTTGGTAGTTTTCCAGCATTTGCTTTAAATCTCTCTTATCCTTAACCGGTGGTGAGTGAGTTGGTCTTTATCACTTTGGTGAGTCATATCCATCCTGTGGGAGACCGTGTATGTGTAAGGAAATCAGTAGGCGTGCGTGAATCCTCTCAACTCAAGTTTCATATCAAAAACTGCTGATGTCACCAATCTTTTCGGGAACCGGTCAGTCTTAAATGGCCTTGATCTGTTCAGGGTCACCCCTATCCCTTGTGTGTATACAATGTATCCTAGGAAGCTGACTCGGGACTGGCAGAAAGACAGCATGAAGGTGGGATAGGTGCTCAACAACATTCCTGCTGTAAACCAGAATGTGATTAAAGTACACGATCACGAATTTGCACATGAAGTACCATAGAATGCGGATCATGAGTCTTATGAATGGGTGTATTAGTGATGCCATATGGCATGACCAGCCACTCGTACAGCCCATATCGGATTTTGAATGATGTTGTCTACTGATCCCCATCACGCATCCAGATCTTGTGATACTTGCTTTTCAAATCAACTTTGGAGAAGATGGTAACACCATAAAGTTCATCCAGTCAAGGGATGGGATGTCAATACTTGATGGTGATTTTGTTGACAACCTGGTCGTCCATACACATGCGAAGTGTCCCATCCTTCTTGGGGACAAGGGGACCCGGTACTGCACAGGGACTAACAGACTCATGAATAAATCCTTTATCAAGTAATTCCTTTCGCTGCCTCTGCTATTTATTGGCTTCTTTTGGACTGTTTGGGTATGCCGTCTGGGTGAGGATCCCGGCCCCTAGAATTAAGTCAATACCATGCTCAGTGCCTCACACAGGTGGCAATCCTGCAGAAACGTCATCGGCAAAACCATCCTTGATTTCGTCCAGCAGTTGGGACATGGCTGGTGGGGGTAGAGCCGGCCATCCCTACACTCTTCCTTGGTTTATAAGATGTACACAGGCTAAGCTTGATGGATTGTGACCTCTATTTCGCCTCTTGAGATGAACAGGTTTTTCGTAGGAAGGGCAGGTTGCGGCTTTATACTACCCGGAGTGAAGGGCACAAGTGTGATGTTCCACCCCTTTTCACTGAACAAGTACGTGTTTTGACTACCATCATGCATGGAATGTTTGCATACTACCATGGTCATCGAAGGAGAAGTGGGCAGAATCCATGGGTAGGACGTCAGACAACGCTTCGTCGTGCTAATGTTGTTCTCGTGAAAATGGTACTTTAACCTGTCTATCCACCTTGAGGGGGTGACCATCGTTATTAACCAATGAAGGTAATACGGCCTTCACAGAAGGTTTAGCTTTTCCACCATTTTTGTGGAAGCCACATTGGTGCATTTTCCCGTCATTGATTACCAAACATACCTTGCCCTAAATTGTGCACCTTCAATGAAAGATGTTTTCCCATTGCTCCGGATGTTCCTGGGCCAGGGAGGTTTAATGGCGACTACCTGGTTCATTGTCGTAGAGTATTCCTGGAAGACCGACTCACTCAACCTTTTGAATTGTCTACTCCCAAAATGAGCCAACTAGAGCTGTTGATTTTATGAGATGCTGAGAATTTCTTAGCGGGCTTGTATGTGGCTTTGTTCTTGAATGACCTCCTGCCAACAGTCGTTAATCCTCCACTCACCCAGCAAATGTTTTAGGTTCAACCCAGGTTGGGTTGCTGGTTCTACTTTGGGTACGAGTAAGAGGTCCCTGATAGCGATTGGAGATTCTTTCTGACCTATTTAGATCATTAATACCTGGTCTTTCATCCCACACAGTTTACCACACAATGGATATGACTCAACAATCACACACACTCTTATCCTTAACCGGTGGTGAGTGAGTCAGTCTTCCAACTAGAGCTGTTGATTTTAAGAGATGCTGAGAATCTCTTATCTGGCTTATATGTGGCTTTACTCTTGAATGACCTCCTGCTAACAGTCGTTAATCCTCCACTCACCCAGCATTGTTTTAGGTTCAAACCGGGTTGGGTTGCTGGTTCTACTTTGGGTACGAGTAAGAGGTCCCTGATAGCGATTGGAGATTCCTTCTGACCTGTTTAGATCATTAGTACCTGGCCTTTCATCCCACAGAGTTTGCCACACAATGGATATGACTCAACAATCACACACTTATCCTTAACCGGGGGTGAGTGAGTCGAGTTGGTCTTCCAACTAGAGCTGTTGATTTTAAGAGATGCTGAGAATCTCTTAGCTGGCTTATATGTGGCTTTACTCTTAGAATGACCTCCTGCTAACAGTCGTTAATCCTTGACTCACCCAGCAATGTTTTGGGTCCAAACCGAGTTGGGTTGCTGGTTCTACTTCTGGTACGAGTAAGAGGTCCTTGATAGTGATTGGTGATTCCTTCTTCATCAGTGCCTGGTCTTTGATCACACATGGTCTGCAACACAATGGATATGACTCAACAACCACACACACTCTTATCCTTAACCGGTGGTGAGTCGGTCATTGATGCATTCTCGTTTAGCAACAGCTTCTCTTGATTCTGAATGAACTGAGACACTATTCACGAACAGTTGGTTTATGGGGAATTCTTGTTCACTAGTCATATATTTAACTGATAAGAGAGAAATTAGATAAGAGAACACAATTTCGCCAGAAAATGGATGTTGTCTCCTTCATTCCACTAACAAGTCTATTTAAGCTTGGACAATGGTCCCAAAGCTGTCCATACAAAAATAAATCAAAACACAAGTCGCCACGCAACAATTAGCTCTGGATGCAGTTTCCAAGAGTGGTTACATGCATCATCCTATTTTCCCGAGCATTTAGAACACAAAAACTGATTTCCTAGACTATTTTCGTTTTTGAATTCATGCTTTAATTACCGTAGAAAAGAACATTATGAATTAATTCTATAGCTGACAATTTTGACAATTTAAGCCCTTAGGTTCCTGGAGAGAGAGGATGCTTTTGAAACTTTCGGCAGTGGGATTCCGACCACTTCCATTGGAGGTGCTCTCATTAACATATTTCTGAAGTAATTGAAAAAATTGAGAATTTTGTCTCGTCATGGACCTTGTGTGTGGCCGAGTGGGCCCCATTGACGAATTTGGACTGATGTCCACATCATTCAGAGACTGGCTCATAAGGAGTCAGGTCTCTAATGTTGAAAGTGGGTGACACATACAATGCTTAGGGTGGTCAATAGTGTTGGCATTTTCATTGACCTTGACCAGAACTTTGAAAGGACCATATGCTCTTGGCTTTAATTTGGAAGATCTTTGTTGCGGAAACCGTTCTTTGTGGAGATGTATCCAGACCAAACCCCCGACTGAAACTGAATGGGTTTCTTGTGCTTGTTGGCAGCCTCTGCATATTTTGTGGAATTGACTTCTATCTTCTTTTTGATATCTACATGAAACTTTTGAACATCTTTAGCATGTTGCTTTCCTTTCAAGTCATCTTCTGGATGACCTGTATTGAGATTGAACAGATCTAAAGGAGTGAGAGGGATGTACCTATATGCAGCTTCAAAGGGAGCTAGTCCTGTAGTGCGATGGGGAGCTCTATTATACGCGAATGCTACCCATGCCAGCTGTTCGTCCCAGGATTTGTTTTGCTTGGGCAAAATAGTTCGAAGCAAGGTTGAGAGAGTGTGGTTGACGATCTTTGTTTGCCTATCCTTTTGAGGGTGGCAAGCAGTGCTGAACATGAGCTTTGTTCCAAATCTATTCCATAATGTCCTCTAGAAGTGACTCCGAAACGTGGAATCCCGATAGGGGACGATGGATCATGGGATCCCATGCAACCTCACAATTCCCTGAAAGAATAACTCAGCAATGTGTGAAGCATCATCAGTTTTATGTCAGGCAATAAAATGAGCATGCATTAGAAACAATCAACAATAACAAAAACTGAATCTTTCCCTCACTTGGTGTGGGGTAAACCAAGAATAAAATCCATGTTAAGGCTTTTTTCATGATACACTCATTCTTTGCCAGCTTGAACAGAAGTATGCCAATGAGTCATTCTTTGCCTGCTTCAACCAAGTTTGCCTGAACACAAAATGAAAGAAAAAACTTCTCTAATTGGCTTATGGGTTTGACAGATGGAGCCCTGCATGTTTTGATCCCCAGAACACTGCATGCTCGTAGATTTAGGTGGTGGGATATAGAAGCACCCTGTCATGTTTGAAAAAACTTATCCCCAGCAAGATTTACCTTGAAAGATAGTTCCTACTCATTAGAAAAAAAGTTGAGAGCTTGATTACCTTAAAAGGATAGCGCATTTAACAAGCCTAGGAAGGAACTGATGTTTGCGAGAGCTGTATTGTTGATCAACTGTAGGAGTTGGATGGAACACAGAGTTCCCCCAAACACATCATCATTTGGCATCTGAAGGGGTTGACACTTCTTGCATCAATTTGAGTGATAAAATTCTTGCATTGAATCCAGCAAATGTGAAACAAGAGACTGTCGCTGATCTTGAAACCAATGATGCTCCCTTTAAGGAGTTGTATTCCAACCTGACAAACAAAAACGAAGGTGAGCAAAGGAATGCAGAATTCGGCCCCTTGTTTCTGTGTAAGCTGTTTCAGTTTGAGTTCAATGATAAGGTTCATCTAAGCAAAGACGCTGATACCAAGCAAACAATCCATGCATGTTTTCGCGAATAAAGCTCAATAATCAAGAATACTTTGTCACACCAAATAATTGTGCGAAAAGATTATGTGTAGTTATGGAGTTTTGCTTGTTGCATTTGGTAAATGATATATTTGAAGATATGTTGCAACTCTTTGTCCGCAACAGTTGGCCACAAAAGATTTCATTATTGTTTTGAAGGATACAATATACTCTAATGAATTTACTTAAGGAAGCCACACCATTTATTCCTGACCCATAGTTTCCTCTAGTTTTGTCATAGTAGGTATTTGCTCATGTTGTTTCTTTTGGTTTAAGTGTATTAGGTCTCGAGTCACGTGTGTCTGGTAGGAAAACTTTGTAACAAGCAATAGCGACAACTCTTTGCAAGGAGCAGATCGGAGATCACCTTGGCATGGAAATTGAAGATCTCCAACTGCTCTAACTCAGTACTTTGGATCGTTCCGTTTACCTCAACTCAGAATCAGCTGAAGCAACCAAGATTCCACCTATGCCCGGCTAGTTCCTCACTAACTTGGCTCGGTTCGACTCAACCCATTGTGACACACGTCTAACCTAGACACGACCTAGTCTCGACTTGGACCTAACTCGACTAGACCTAGGTTCACATGACTTGGCTCGGGTTTATAACACACCCGGCCATTACAAAGACGCATATGTACATGGATAAGGGTATGATACACATGATGAAGCATGCCGAATGGCAGGGGCGCATGGGCGCGCATGCCACGATAAGCATCAGTTATTATTAGCCAACCAATTTAATTAAAAACAAGAGTTAATTTGCCAGCTTTCCAAGAAGCATTATATTCCCGAGGAGTTAAATTCTCTTTTCATTTTTCAGGTAGTCATTAATTTCCCAGCTTTCCAAGAAGCATTAGATTCCCGAGTAGTTGTAGTACTCAGCTTAGAGGTTTGTTCTCGGCTATATAAACCCATCCATATCAATTAAAACGGAAGTGGTGATTTCCTGTAGAGTTTCTATATTTCAAATCTATCTCTTGTCCTTAACCGGTGGTGAGTCAGTCAGTCTTTATCATCTTACTGATTCATGTCCATTGTGTGGCAGACCATGTGTGCATGTGTGAGAAGTGGTGAGTCACTCCAAGAAGTGTGTCTGCGTGAGCCCACTCAAAACATGTTCAGCTACTTCCATGTGTGAGCGTGTGATGCATTGGTGGGCCCAAATTCAAGAGTGTATGCATATTGGAGCATCATTTGATGCTTTTTGCTAAACCAGAATCCTCTAGACTCGCTATTTACATCACCAAAGGCCCATAAGTATGGTGCTAGCCAATGAAACCAGAGTTTACCTCTTAGAAAGAGCATCAGCTACAATGTTTGTAGCGCCTTCTTGTATTTAATAGTATAGTGTTGCCAATGCTGCAGGGCGCGAATCAAGGCATACAGCACCTTGTCATATGTTGAATAGTTAAGAGTGGATCCTTTCATCCTTTTACTAAAGAACGTTGTAGTTTTCCCCTCTCGAATTAGAACAGCAGCAATACCTACACCAGATGCATCGCATTCATCCTCAAAGGCTTTGTTAAAATCTAGGAGTGCTAGAACTGGTGCAGAGCTAAGTTTCCTTTGAATATCTTTGAATCTTACATGGGCTATAGAATCCAGCAAAAATGTTCCTTTTTCATGCAATCCATGATGGGCTCCATAATAATGCAACAATCATTTATAAAAGGCTGATAAAAAGATGCGAGCCCATGGAAACTTTTGATCTCGCTGAGCAATGTGTGAACTGGCCAGCCCATAGTAGCCTTCATCTTTTCTTCATCATCCACTTTGATGCCATGCTGGGACACTGCATACCCAAGGAAGCTCGCTTGTTCTTGGCGGAAATGACATTTCCTTAGATTGCCAAAAGAGCTGTTGTTCTCTTAATTTGTTAAAGACTGAATGCAAGTGTTGTTCATGGTCTTGTATAGTCCCGCTACAGACTAGAATATCATGAAAATAGACAACAAATTTCCCAATCTAATTGCACAGAACCTGATTCATAAGTCTCATGAAAGTGCTGCAGGTGTGTTGTTATAAACTAAAGGCATGACCAACCATTCATACAATCCATGCTTTTAGTTTTGAAAGAGTTTTCCATTCATCCCCTCCCCACATCCTAATTTGATGGGTACCCACTTTTCAAATCAATTTTGAAAAAATAATAGATCCATGCAGCTCATCCAACATATCATCTAACCGGGTATGGGGTACCTATATTTAATAGTAATTCTCAAAAAATGCAGGGACCATGTAGGTTCATCAATTCGTCAATCTGTCTTTGAAACTCCTTAGTTTCCTCCGGATTGCTCCTGTTAGCGGGCTGGTTGCGAAATGGTACTCTAGATATGAAATCAATTTGATGTTCAATACCTCGAATGGGTTGTAGACCAGATAGTAGTTCGTACGGAAAGATACCCTGGAATTCTTGGAGTAGATTGTGTACGAATTATGAGAAGTCTGAGAGTGATGCAGTTTGAATTTCTTTTAGGTAGAGAACATGATGTCGGAATCAATGAGGATAAAAAGGCAGCAACATGGAACTGAATACCAGAAGTCTAGCTCCAGCCATGAACAACAGTGATGCGAACCAAATGGCAGTTAGGCGTTCTGGTTGCTATTGTTTCAAGCCATCGAGAAATTCTCCTCCGCTGGAGGAACTGATAAGGACAATGAAACTGTTTTGATGACTTTATATGAGATAAGGAGAAGAGAGACACTTCCACACAACAAAATGCCTCCAAACTGAGCTGCAGTTCGTTTCATTGCAAAGTCTTAAATAGAGATTACAGAGTAGTAATGTCGGGGATTAAAATAAGTTTTAAATAGGACCTAGGAACAAACACTACAAGGTTATCCTCCAAACTATGGGAAATGAGCCAGATTTAATGGTCAACCGGCTCATTAATGAGCATAGTAATCAGCTGATACTGGTTTGGACAACCATTTACGAAATCTTCATGAGTTGGAACTGCCACTGCTTGACTTGTCCTGGACTTATATCGTGTCATAGGTTCCGAGGCTCGACATGGATGATTATGTTCTGTGGAATACCATTGTATTTTATGATGTCCTCGAGATTACAATAATTCCTAGATATGTGAGATATGAGCTGATTAAAGCTTGATTCGGGGCATTTTTCAGTTTTCTGATTTTGAGCCTTGATGTCTGCATCTTAACCTACAGGTGGAAAAAGTTTGATCCTCGAATCTAAGGTGTTCAGTAGTTGCATTCAAGGGTTGCAGAATTTAAGCATCTGATGATGGTGATGGGAGCTAGTTTTTTAACTAGTCCAACCAGCACCTAAATACTTTGCTTCAGCCTCTGGTATCCCATAGTTCTCTACTATGACAGGTACCAAATGATTTCCATCGGCTGTGATTGATGGTGAACTCAGTTTTGCTGGATGCAAGAAGACCTGCTTCTTGATCATCATTTTTCCATGGTAGAGACTTACTGTGTGAGATCAGGGTGCAGACCTCATACAGATTTTTTTTAATAAAAAATAATGGCGGCCAGAATTCCGGATTCTAAAAGAAAGATTCTGCCTGATAGGGTTTCTTTACCATGAAATTGCTCCATTGATCATCAACTTCATGTTCCTCGTTTGTTTTCCAAAGAGGTAAAGCGAAAAGTGGAGGTTATAACTGTTCTCCAAACATCGTTTTCACCATAATAAGTTTTGTTAAACCGAGGACCATCTATAGTGCAATTATAGGTAGTTGAAATATAGTCGGGTGTGAGTGAGTCCTGTTCACTGGAAACATATTATGTTGTTTCCATGGTCGGCTTGAGGTCCACCATAGATGACTTTTCGAATTAAGGTTTTCACGAGAGCTTGAAACCTTTCAAGATTCAGTAGAGTGCATTGGTATCCTTGAGTAAATTTGTAGGTTTGTGAGTGCTTTCTTTGTAGACATATCGACTATAGATGAGTTCGTGTGCATGTCCAAAACAAATGTAACATTTGGTGGATTGATTGCAGGTGTACATCTCCTTGGATTCTTCAACGAACTTTTTTTTTGATTGGACGATGACTAGCTGTTACAAAATGCTTGCTTTGTTGTCTTCTAACGATTCTGTAAAGAACTAGAGATATCTCTTGTAATTGCTTTTGCATCTATTCTTGTAGTTGGTTAATTCTATTCCAGATGGTGTGAACAATCCTTCACCTTCCAATGGATTAGGAGCAACCAAAAGTCGATGGAAACCCAATGCATTAGATATATTGTAGGACTAGGATTGGGATGGTACCACAGGTTTAGGGTTGTGAAGAGATCGCTTTTGCAATACGCATGATCTCAATGAAACAACAAATGATGCGAACCAAATGGTGGTTAAGTGTTCTGGTTGCAATAGTTTCTAGCCTTTCAGGAATTATCCACCACAACCGGAACTGATAAGGACAACAAACCTGGTAATCACCACTAAACCCAAGCTGGACGAGTTTAGATGTGACAAGAGAAAGAGAGATACTTCCAAACAAAAATGCAATTCCTTTCATTCCAATGGCTTAAATAGGGACTACAAAGCAGTAATTAAAACAAGTTGAAAATAAAATCTAGGAACTAACACTATATGTTTATCCTGGAAGCTAAGGAAAATGAGCCTGATTTAATGGTCAACCAGCTCATTAATGAGCATAGTAATCAGCTCGTACTGATTTGGACGACTATTTATGAAATCTTCTGGGGTTGGATCTATCATTGCTTGACTTGTCCTGGACTTAGATCGTGTTACTGGTCCCAGGGTTTGACTTGGATGGTTATATCCTCAACATTATAATAATTCCTAGATGTGAGCAGATTGAAGTTTGATTTTGGGGCATTTTTCAGTTTTCTGTTTTTTCAGCCTTGATGTCTCAATCATAATCCATACAAGTTATCGCGATATCATGAATGTATTCTATGCATACATGTTGTGAAGCATTTATATGTAAGATAGCATAGTTTATCAGTTAGGTGTGCATCAAGGTATCCCAATAGCTCTTGCCTTCTCTTTCATTGGCCTGCTTAGGAACGTTGTTCCCAGCTATAAAATCACCATCACCAGATCTGTACACACCTTTTGTTGCTCTATCAGGTGAAATGCGAGTTTCCTTTTGCTTATCATATCCTTCAACAAGGCTTGTGATGTGTTTCCTTCTCTCTCAATTAGGTTGTGGCATTGAAATGCAAAGCTGCTGGTTGTTCACTCTTACTTTTACCACTCCTCTCACCTTGCTATTCCTGTTTCATTCTTTCCCGGTTTACCAGGTTCATTCTCCTTATCAGTCCCGACTGTGGTAGAGAATTACTAAAAGGCTAGAAACTGTTGCAACGAGAACGCCTAACAACCGTTTGGTTCGCATCATTCAATGCTTTACTAGGTCACACTGTTCTGTGTCCTATACATTGCAAAAGCAATCACTTCACAAGGTCATTTCATTACTTTTCATTTTTTCATGTTATTTTAATCCTCTCCCTAAAACCTAGTTTCTTCCCCAAACAGTCACACTGTTCTGTGTCATTACTTTCATCAACTCCTTCGCCATCCATTATTATCATTTCGCTCTACTCAAATCTCTTGCCTTACTATTCTTACCCATCATCACAACTTAATCCTGTGGTACCATTCCAATCCTAGTCTTACAATATGTTTACCTCTAATGCATTGGGTTTCCATCGACTTCTGGCTGCTCCTAATCCATTGAAAGGCGAAGGGTTGTTCCTTGAAGGCCCCATCTGGAATATTATAATTAATGACAAGAACAAATGCAGAAGCAATTACAAGAGACATCTCAAATTCTTGATAGTATTGTTAGAATGTGTAATAGATAGTAAGTATTCATCACATCAAAAGAAAGCATGTTGAAAAATCTTGCAAATGTACACCTGCAGTCAATCCACCAAATGTTAGAGCTGTTTTGGTATGGACACAAACTCATTGATTGTCTATATGTCTACAAAGAAAGCACTAAAGAACCTATAAACGTGCTCAAGGATACCGGTGAACACTCTGCTGAATCTAGGAAGGTTTCAAGCTCTGTTGAAAACCTTGATGCAAACCTAGAACAAGTTGTAGACACACTTAGTGGTGAGGCTGATGTTAATCAGGCAAGCAAACTGGTTACTAAAGATTCTGCATCGGTGGACATCAAGGCGACCATGGAAACAACACAAAATGTTTCCAAGGAAGAGGACTCACACACACCCGACTTGATTTCAGCTACCGGGAATTGCACCATAGATGGTCCTTGGTTTAGCAAACTTACTATCGTAACAAGGATGTCTGGAGAACAGTTATCACCTTCACTTATTGATAGGAATACAGAGTTTGCCAAGCTTGGCATGAGGAGGACATCGAAGATAAATTCCAATCGAACAGTTGCTGTGTCCAATGTCAAGAGTTGGCTGAAGGAGCCATGACGAGATCTAGGGCTAGGGTTCAGTAATGTTTCCAGTATCACGGTTAGGGTTAAACATCTAAGATCTTCCACATCTCATGAGGCCCAGACACAACAGTCCATAATGTGCCTAGTATTTGCACTCAATAATCTCTTTTAAGTTTAACAATTATCATATCACATCAAAACCATCATCATAATCTTATAGTTACAATATAATGTTCACACACATATTGATGAGGACATCGATGATAAACTCCACTCGAATGGGGGCCGTGTCCAAAGTCAAGACTTAGGTGAAGGTCCCATGACCCGATCTAGGGCTACGACTCAATAATTCCTGATTTAGTGGATCTGTTTTAATGGTTAAGTTGGTCCATTAAAATTCATATTAAAGTCCAGGACGCCTGTTTTGAATCTTAAAATGCGATCATTTCACCTTTTTGTTCTATTGGTTAAGTAGAAAGTGGACTGTTTAGTCATGATTATACTGCAGAAAGCGTATTTATTTTATTGGTTAAGTAGGAATTGGACTGTCCAGCATAAATATTCATTTTCTGAATGAAAAGGAACTCTCTTAGATTGTATCAAAGGAAGTTAGGAATTTCTTCTTTCCTTAGCTGGACTTTGAAGGTTCAATTGTGGTTAGTATTTTTCCTCCATTTCTTACTCTTAGATGGCTTCCTCTCCTTATCAACAGTCCTTGTTGTGGCGGATTTTAAGTTGGTTAGTATTTTTACCTCCATTTCTTACTCCACATCAAACAAATTTTCTGAGGAATCTCGTTTCATGGTTAAACAAGCACAACATTTGGTGCTTTCATTGAGATTTCGTCTAAAAAAAGATTGTACTTGTTGATACATATTTTGATACCATGAATGCCTTAAACAACAACAGCGGTGACAATATTGACTGCTCTGTGCAGGTTTGCTACACTCGAGTTCACTGACTATGCTAATCTGTAGTGGTCTTCGGATCGAGAAGGAGAAGGTGACGTTGTCAACTGGGGTGTGATGAAGTGGATTGTGCGTAGATGATTTCTACCTGATTGCTATCGTCAAGAACTATACCACATGTTACAAAGTCTATGACTGGGTAGACTTAATGTCGAGGATTATGTCAAAGAATTTGAGACCCTCATTGATGAGGACATCGACTCTAACTCATTGACGTTGAACCTGGTCACCAAACCAGGCTCAAATGACTTTAGTTCGGACCAAACCATTGGCTCATGTTCCAATAATACAATGGGATGAGTTGAAGGGCCCGTGACCGGATCCAAAACCCGTCTATCACCAGGATGGAACCCCACATTTCGTAATCTGACATGCCTTCATCCAATTGAAGTTGAAGCCATCCATTCTATTCCAGTGACGAACTTGATGCAATTGAAGACATTCCGAGACATTCCAAAATTGTCATGAGTCAAGTCTATGTAAATTGCATTATTTGGCATAAACCAAGTAGTCTCAATAGGTCAGGGTCAAACCCACTTTTTTTCTTTATTTCTTGCCTATAATAAAACCATATTGTTGGTCAGGAATTTTCTTTGTTATTTCCAGTGTCAGGGATGAATTTAGTAAGTTTTGTAGAAAGGAAACTATAGCTGGTGGTCATTGGAGTCTTTGTACAAGGCATGTCCAACACTAGCCCAAATCTCCCAGGACCAGGTTCCCTTGTACAAGGCATGTCCAATAAGGCATCTCCAACCCTATAAATACCCTCTTTGGGCTGGTGTTGGACAACATCTTGTTCAGTCATTCTTGAAGTTAATAGAAGTTCTACAAGTTTCAAGTAAGGTTCCTTCCTAAACCCTTCTTATCCTTTGTTTCTCTTATCTAAGTCTTGTGCGATGCTCAGTGGGAGTTGTTGGCATGATCCTTATCATGAATTCGTGGCGGATTGCTTCAACGAACCCGGCGCACATCTATTTTGGTGCTTTCATTGAGATTCAAACTCAAACTCCAGCAGGATTTTTTTGCATCTCATAAAATTACTGAAGTTGTTTCTTCTTATTGGCTCATCCTTTTGGGTCAGAACTTCTTTTGCCATTTACGGATATATTGGTAACCTTCTATCAACTTTCAACTCAATCGGAGTTCAACATCGTAATCTGCAAGCAATTCCATAAAACTTATTTATTGCAGTCCAGATTTACCTTATTTGGTATGTTTCCACCAGCATGTCTAAAACTGTCATTCAGCCCCCTCTATGGCTGGTTCTAGTCAATCTCACCAATCACACTCGCTCCATGACCATGATGAACCTTCAGTTGAAGTTCCACGTGGCCTTACCTTTACTGAAGCCCGAATCCAAGCTCTTGAACGTCAAATTGAAGCACTTCAATGTGAAGTGCATAGAACTTGAGGAAGAAGCACCCCTCGTGATCGAAATGAATTTCGACTGAAGATACCAATTCCATCTTTCAAAGGTGGAAGCTCTCCGAAAGATTTCCTAGATTGGATTACGATCGAGAAGGTTTTCGAATATTATGATTATTCAGAATCCATGAAGGTGCAAGTAGTGTCATTGGAGTTAAACGATTATGCCAATCTATGGTTGTTAAATCTTAAAAAACAGAGAACCCGAGATCCGTACTTGGCGGGTCATGAAGAAGGAGATGATGATGCAGAGATTCGGGCCGCAATACCACCAACATGAAGAACTCTATTTTCGTCTCCAAGGTTTTTGCCAAGGATCCATGAATGTTGAGGATTACATTAAGGACTTCAAGACCTTGACGATGAGATGCAATGTGCAAGATTCGAAAGAGCAAACCATCGTTCGGTTCTTGAATGGGTTCAGCATGACATAGCCAATGCCATGGAACTCCAACCTTATGTATTCATGTTGTATTCAATCTAACCATCTAGGTGGAACGGCATCAAAGGCAGCGTAATGCACATACTTCTCGCAGTTAATCTGCCCTGAGGCCAATCTCTTCGGTCCCCACTAGACCAACCCCATACAAGGAACCATCATCCTCTTTGCTTGGTAAAGGAAAAGAAAAGGTATCTGAGGCAGCTGCCAAATAAAATATGTGATATCAAGTGCTTCAAATGCCTTGAGCATGGTCAAATCACCTCCCAATGCCCAAACAAGAAGGTAATGGTAATGAGGACATGGAAAGTGAAGACAAAAGGGAGCCCTCCAGCCCCGATGATGATGAAGAAAGGGACGAAGAATTTCCTGACGAAGGAGAACAGTCGATCATATGACGGATCCTTACCGTCCCCACAGGATGCCAGATGAAGAACAAAGGGATTTCATCTTCCACTCCCAATGTACAATCCTCGGTAAATTATGTTCTCTCATCATAGACGGTGAAAGTTGTGTAAATGTTGCCTCTATGGAAATGGTAAGAAACTGAACCTTACACTCATTCCTCATCCCCATCATTATAAGCTTTAATGGTTGAGAAACAAGAGTGAAGTCTAAGTGAACAACCAAGTTAGAATTTCTCTCTCTTGGTAAGAACTATGGGGACAAAATCATTTGTGATGTAATTCCGATGAAGCTTGTTACTCTTGGGTCGTCTGTGGCAATTTGATCAAGAAACTAGACATGATGGTTTCCAAAATACTTATTCTTTCTCCCACCATGGAAAGAATATTGTCCTTGTACCTCTTAGTCCTAAAGAGATCCATCTTCCACCTAGTCCCCTCAGTCCCAAGATTCCCTTATCTAAAGACCAAAACTGTCCCAAAGAAACCCTTATTGTTTCTCACTCCCAAGCCTTAAAACCCGGTACCACTCAGTCCGAAGATTCCCTTATCTGAAGACCAAAACTGTTCCAAAGAAAGCCTTTTTGTTTCTCACTCCCAAGCCTTAAAATCCGGTACCACAGGTTTAGGGTTGAAGGTGACATTGTCAGCCTTTTTGTTTCTACCTGATTGCTATCGTCAAGAACTATACCACATGTTACAAAGTCTATGATCGGGTGGACTTAACATCGAGGATTATGTCAAAGAATTTGAGACCCTCATTGATGAGGACATCGACTCTAACTCATTGACGTTGAACCTGGTCACCAAACAAAGCTCAAATGACTTTAGTCCGGACCAAACCATTGGCTCGTGTCCCAACATTGCATCAAGTGTCAGTCACTCAGTGGGAGACGTATCCCAAGTGTGTCTCACTCAAATGGGAGACACGCCTAGGGCGCATCTCTAATCCGCGTGACGTCATAAAAACTAAGTTTTTTCAATGCTTAATAACATTAAAAAATACTGAAAAAATGAAATAATAACACAAAATCAACAAATACCTTGATGAATTCTCGATAAATCGATGAATCCACTTCGAATCCAATCAAGAAATCAGAAAACCCCTTTTTTCTTCCTTTTATCCTTTTGATTTTTCCCAAATTCATTCTTTTGATAGATTTCAATCCGTTCTTTTAATAGAAATGATTATAGATCGAAATGCGGTCGCAAACGAAAAATAGCGAGAAGAATGGATGGAAACACGAGCAACACGTCGGTTCACACATAACCACGGACAGTCTCACCAAGAAAGATGTTTTTGTAAATTTCAAAAATAACTTGGGACATTTTGGGATAAATGGAGGTGTGCGTGTATCGATCCTGATCCCCCTTCTGCAGACAAACATGTTTTTGCTGTCTTTGAAGGTTCTTCTTTGGTTCGGCGAAGAAAAATATGGTTAGATTCTTCGCCTACGCCATCTCTCTCTCTCTCTCCTCCCCCTCTTGTTCTTACTTTGTCTCTTCCTTTGGTGTAGTTCTCCATTGCAGCTATCAATGATACAGACTCTAAGGATCAATGGGAGCCTTTGGCCCCCACCAAGGCAGCACAGACAACTCTCTCTCTCTCTGTTGTCTGCCTGTAGTCTATCTGCCGTTCTTTTTATCAATCTGAATTCCGTGAAGACGGTTCTTCTTTGTTATTAATCTTTTCTCTGCGATATCCTAGCTGGGGTTGGGCTTTTGTTACTAATCTTCTGTTTGTATAACTAATCAGAAGGAAAACAAAATCTCGTCTCGGTATTTGGGGTCAAATTGTTTCTTCCGGAATTTTGATTGAGCTTTCTTCTCCTTCCCCTCTCGCATATCACGCCTGATCTTAATTTGATGAATGCGAACTATCTTAGGCGAGTGTGTTTTCGAGGGTCATAGCTATGGAAATATCTCAAACTTAATTACTTTAATCTCACATACAACTTCATCGATGCCCATTCCTAACATATATGACCTAATTTTTTTTTTACTTCTAAACATTATCTATTTGTCAAGGCAACAAGTTGGCCCTTCATTGGAATACCAAGTATCTCGTTACATGTTACTCTCAGATCTTATATGCAATGTGAGGTTGATTTATCCTCCTTGTAACGTAAAGGGTCGATTTCTTTTTTTCCTCATTATTGTCTACGAGAGCGTCCCCCGTGCAATGATGCGTTGTCTCTCCTAGATGAAACACTGACATTACAACCTCGAACTTATATCATATCAGTCACACTTAGGGGGAGGCGTGCATCAGGTGTCTGTCACTTAGTGGGAGACGTATCCCAAGTGAGTCTCACTCAAATGGGAGACACGCCTAGGGTGCATCTCTGATCCGCATGATGTCGTAAAAAACTAAGTTTTTTCAATGCTTAATAACATTAAAAATACTGAAAAAATGAAATAATAATACAAAATTAACAAATACCTCGATGAATTCTCGATAAATCGATGAATCCACTTCGAATTCAATCAAGAAATCGGAAAACCCCTTTTTTCTTCCTTTTCTTCCGAAATTCATTCTTTTGATAGATTTCAATCCATTCTTTTAATACAAATGATTATAGATCGAAATGCGGTGGCAAACAAAAAATAGCGAGAAGAACGGATGGAAACACGAGCAAAACGTTGGTTCACACATAACCAGGGAGAGTCTCACCAAGAAAGATGTTTTTGTAAATTTCAAAAATAACTTGGGACATTTTGGGATAAACGGAGGTGTGTGTGTATCGATCCTGATCCCCCTTCTGCAGACAAACAAGTTTTTGCTGTCTTATTCTTTAATCACAGTTTCACTTATAAAAAAAATCACTTCTCTCTATCGTTGTTGTGAGAACTCAATGCGAAGGCGCCAATGCCCTCAACGAAGTCTTTGAAGGTTGTTCTTCGGTTCGGCGAAGAAAAATATGGTTAGATTCTTCACCTACGCCATCTCTCTCTCTCTCTACTCCCCCTCTTGTTCTTACTTTGTCTCTTCCTTTGGTGTAGTTCTCCATTGCAGCTATCAATGATACAGACTCTAAGGATCAATGGGAGCCTTTGGCCCCACCAAGGCAGCACAGGCAACTCTCTCTCTCTCTGTTGTCTGCCTGTAGTCTATCTGCCGTTCTTTTTATCAATCTGAATTCCGTGAAGACGGTTCTTCTTTGTTATTAATCTTTTCTCTGCGATATCCTAGCTGGGGTTGGGCTTTTGTTACTAATCTTCTGTTTGTATAGCTAATCAGAACGAAAACAAAATCTCGTCCCGGTATTTGGGGTCAAATTGTTTCTTCCGGAATTTTCATTGAGCTTTCTTCTCCTTCCCCTCTCGCATATCACGCCCGATCTTAATTTGATGAATGCGAACTATCTTAGGCGAGTGTGTTTTCGAGGGTCATAGCTATGGAAATGCTTGAATTTCTTCCAACAATTTATGAGGGTTTGTCTCCACGACTACCGAATCATGGATGGGCACATGTAACTGTGTAAACACCCCAAAATCCCATGATTGTAAGAAAACAAATCCCTGGTTTGCAAATCAACCCAAAGGGCCATTTTGCATTTTCGAAAACCTAGGAGCTTCCCAAAAAGCTTGTAAATACTGTTTTGAACCCCGTATCCCATATAAATTCCTTGAAACTCGGAACAAGTCCTACTTTTCCAAAAAGCCAAAGATGAACAGGTGAAGCAGGGAAGACGACACCTGATCGAGAAGCAGCCCAGAAACCAGCCCACAAAGGCCAAATCCAAAGCAGCCTCAGGAACGGGGGCAGAAGCCCAAAAGCAGCATCCTGGCCTAATAAAAGCCAAGGTCAAAAGGCGAAGGGAAGGCCCAGGCCCGATGCAGAAAGCAAGCCCAGAGCACCTAAAAAGCCAAATCAAGCATCCCCATCCAAGTAACGGAGATCTGAGCCAGAAATGGCAAAATCAAGCAGAAACGGAGTCCAGAATGGCGAGATGGAGCCCGGACGACAAAGTTGGGAAAAACCCAACACCAAACGGAGCACTGATGAAGCCAGTGTCCGCACAAAACGTCCGCCTCGAAAAGCCAAGAAGGACCATCCAGAGAAAATTTGGAGTGGATCTGGACCATAAATATCCAGATCCATATCCAAATAGTGTTTGGATTGGATCGGACCAAAATATCCATATCCATATCCATAAAAATGTTAGATTTGGATCGGATATGGATCTTAAAATATCCGAGATACAAGATCCACATGGATTCCATGATCCAAACCAGTCAAGACCCACCTGATTTGCCTATAAATAGGAGTGAGGGGGTCTCCAAAAAGTTCACGTGAAATCCACTTGGAGGAGCTTCGAGGAGAGAGAGGGTATTAAGGTGAATGCTTAGTGCTTTCTTAATTTTGTTTAGTGGCTTAATTGTGGGCTTAAAAGGGGATTAGTGTTGGCTGCACCACCTTGATTAAGGGCTGGATTTGCTTAAACAAAAAGCCTTTGGAGTGGCTGGTTTGAAGCTTAAGCACACCCCAACCGACCCTAAGAGGTAAGCTTGATTTACTCCCTAAACCTTTCTATTCCTAACCCTCTAAACCACCTTAAACCTACACTAATCAGCACCACCTAACTACCCCACAGCACCCCTAATCTTAATTAAACCAGCCCAAACCCTAACCGACGCAAACCCCATCACCCGAACACCCCTGCGCACCGTAGCGCGCCCCACCCGTGCCCAGCTCCCGCTCTGCGCACGCGCCACGCGCCTCCTGCGCGCCCACCTGGCACCTGTCGCCCCGACTAACTCACCCCACCAACTCCACCGACCCCAGCCACTACCACCGACTCCCTGCCACCCTACCACGTCACAGCCTAGCCTACACCACATCCTAGCCTTCCATCCCACCGCCTTACACTCCACACCCCACATCCACCGCCTTACGTTCCCATACCCCACCTAACACCCCTGTCGTGACCTACCACCCAACACCCCTGCCGTGACCTACCACCTAGCACCCTGACTCCATACCAAAACCCGTGACCTCCTTGCCATAGCCCCACCAAAATCCGTGACCTCCCTTGCCTATCCCACTAAAGCCCCACACCTTACACACCCGTGAGCCTTACCTCTCACGCCAAACCCCACCAAGCTCAACCTCCGGCCAACCACTTCACGCCTCAAGCTTCAAGGGAGCACGTCCTTGGTTGCCCGAAGTGGACACAAGCCCAATCACGAGCAAGTGACGACGGACCAGCTATTTGTAAGTTTTTAAACTTGGTCCCTTACGCTAACTTGCTTTATACTTAATTCAATTCGAACACGGGGTTGTATTAACGGAGCATTGTCTCCCCCCGGAATGTAATATTGTTGCTTGGCACACGAGACACATACATGCACTTGAGCTTTAGCTCTTATGTCGTACACGATTCACACAAGTGCACTTGAGCCTTAGCTCTTATCTCGTACACCAAGCACCCACGTACACCATTAAGCCTTCTCTCTTACTCCAAAGACTCTAGTAAGAGCTGCGTGAGTTGTCTTTAAATTTACACACTACACCCACGTGTGCATTGAGCTTTTGGTCTTATCATATATATGTATTTCCATTCAGCTGGGTTGTTACTTTAAGTCGTGTGAGTTGTCATTTAAAATTCCACACTCGCACCCAAAGACACCCGAGCTCTTGCTCAAGCACCTTCACGCACCTTTTGGCCTCGGCAGCCACTAAGATATAGCCATATCTATATATTTTCAGCTGCATGAGTTTTCCCGGTTCAGTTGTGTACGTCTTTCAATTCTGGGTTGTTAATTTTCAGTTGTGTGAGTTGCATTTCAATATATACACAACATACACGCACACGTTGACGACCTTCGGCCTCATATATATATATAGTTGTATCTCCCTTTCGGCTGGGTTTTACATTCCAAGTCATGTGAGTTGTCTTTACATTTATACACAACACACACGCACACGTTGGCGACCTTCGGGCCCATATATATATATATATATATATCTGGGAAGGCCTTGAATACACAGCCTGCAAGCTGTACCATCCACCTTCCATAGGTGTGTCAAAATCCCTTTTGAAAATCAGGTCGTGGTAATTCTAGGTGAGAGTCACCCTCAGCTTCAGGGAATACAGAATTTTCCCTGTCTGTCGAGTTCTCAAGCCTACGAGGCCAACCTGGGGAAAACCTTGGTCAAGCCACCCAATCTCGTCCTTCAAAAGCCTAGGAAGGTGTTATGTATCAAGGGGAAGTCCAAGGCTAGCCCACTCAAAACCATCACGATCCTAGGAAAGACCAAGTGTCGTCCATTCCCAAAACCCCTAGACAAAAAGCCATATGAGCATAACATGGATGATAGCATGTTCCAGAATCATGACTTATACCAAAAATTTTCAAAAAACAAAAAATCATGGAACATGCTATTGAACATGGGATATATGCCATTTTTGTCTAGGGGCACAAAACCAGGGTCTCCTAGAGCCCATAGTGTCAAGGGCCAACCCAAGCCGATATGAGATCGGCTATACTCCCAAAATACCACCAGAGCCACCCCCTGTGACCACCTGGGTCAAGGGTGCCCTAGAGCCTAGTGAACCAGAAACCTACGATTTAGACCTCTTGTTTAGAGTTTAACTTGTGGCGTTTTCCTTTGTAGGTATGATGGAAGATCCCTTCTTAAACCAAAAATCAAAAACATTGGAAAAACCCGAAATTCAAAAACAAATTGGAAAATCCCAAAAATCAAAAACATTCAAAAAAGATGGAAAAACCAAAAAAACTGTTGTTTGTATAGCTCCAAGTGTGTTTGCTTTACAAAAACCCAAAAAAATCGAAAATTTAGAAATACCCAAAAACAAAATCCTGTATATACCAGCTCCTGGTAAAAGTTTGGAAAAAGCCAAGGATTTCGAAAAGAAAGTTGTCTTCATAACAAGACCAAAAGCTTCGAAATCCGTTGAAAATCCAAGTAAAAAACCAGGTGTTTTCAAAACTCAATACTTTCGAGAAAGATCAAAGCCCGGAGGAAGATCCAACCTCCGAGCTCCCAGAGTTTCATAAAATTCTCGATTTTGAAAAACCTTCAAATTCAGTAGGAGGGGATTTCATAGAGATCAACCTAGGGAGTGAAACAAAGCCCAAACATATTAAGATAGGCGCATGTTTGCATGAGCATGAAGCATCATCATTCATTGCATTTCTGAAAACCTGTATAGATGTGTTTGCATGGACGTATGAAGACATGCCGGGTATAGACCCAAGAGTCGTAGAGCATTGTCTTCTCCTAGATTCGGATTCGAAACCCATAAACAAAAGCTTAGA
Source organism: Brasenia schreberi (assembly GCA_036023115.1). NCBI lineage: Eukaryota > Viridiplantae > Streptophyta > Magnoliopsida > Nymphaeales > Cabombaceae > Brasenia > Brasenia schreberi. Next base: position 10,177,425 of record JAYKKT010000080.1, on the reverse strand, counting down.
AAGATTCATCCGAACGTGCATGCACAAGTTAAAGAGGGTTTAGAAGATATGCTAAAGGCCGGTTTTATAAAACCCATTGCATATTCTGATTGGTTGTCAAATATTGTTGTAGTTTGAAAATCCAATGGGAAAATTCGAATATGCATCGATTTCAGAAACCTGAACAAAGCCACTCCAAAGGATAACTTTCCTTTACCTAACATTGATTTGATAGTCGATAGTACTGCAAATCATGAAATGTTTTCATTCATGGATGGCTATTCAGGATATAACCAAATCAAATTAGCCCCAAGAGATCAAGTTTAAACTGCTTTCACAACACCCTGGGGCACGTACTGCTATACAGTCATGTCCTTTGGTTTGAAAAATGCCGGCGCCACCTACCAAAGATCTATGACTACGATCTTTCACGATCAGATTCATGAGCTCATAGAGGTATATGTGGATGATCTCTTGGCTAAATCAAAACTCGATGCACCCATATCGAATGCTTACAAAATTTTTTCGAAAGGCTTAGGCTTTACAAAGTAAAGCTAAACCCTCAAAAGTGCGTGTTCGGCGTTGAATCTGGTAAGCTCTTAGGCTTTATGGTAAGCCAGAGGGGCATTGAAGTCGACCCCTCTAAGTGTAGAGCCATCATAGACATGACTCCACCCTCCAATCTTATGCAAATTCATAGCCTCCAAGGTCGCCTTCAATCAATTCGTAGGTTTATTTCAAACCTCGCTACAAGATGCGAACCCTTCAACAAACTTTTGAGAAAATGGGTGAAATTCGTATGGGACGATGATTGCCAAAAAGCTTTAGAAAGACTAAAAGCGTATTTGGTTAATCCTCCTGTTTTAAACCCTCCAAAGTAAGGAAAACCTCTTTTACTTTATATTTCTGTGCATACGAATGCTTTGGGTGCATTGCTAGCTCAATATGAGGATGATACCCATAGAGAGTATGCCATCTATTACATTTCGAAAACTCTCTTGGCTTATAAACAAAATTATCAAGCCATGGAGAAGACTTGCTTGGCCTTGGTATGGGCCTGCCAGAAATTTCGACACTACTTCCTAGATCATGAGATCTAGATAGTGTCTAGGCTTGATCCCATCAAGCATCTGTTTGAAAAACCTATCCTCACAGGAAGGCTGGGTAAATGGCAGCTCCTCTTGATGGAGTATGACTTGAAATACCACCATCAAATCTCCATCAAGGGTCAAGCCCTAGCCGACTATGTGGCCGACTTCCCCTTAAGATGTGTACCCCACACTTGACAAAATGCCCGATGAAGGCATATTTCAAAACCAATTCCAAAATCATATTTTATCAAACTGTTTAAATGAATACCAAGTGTGAAAGATGCACTTCGATGGGGCACGAAACCAAAGAGGGGCTGGGGCTGGAATCGTCCTCATATCCCCTGAAAAGGGAGAAATACCCATAGCCATTCGCCTAGATTTCGAGTGTTCCAACAACACAGCCGAGTATGAAGCACTCATCCAAGGCTTAAAAATTTCGAAAACTCTAGGGGCATCATGCATCGAAGTCTTTAGAGATTCTTTACTTGTCATAAACCAAGTGTTAAGATTTGGCAAGTTAAAAATGAAAAAAAGCAAGGATCAAGGAAATTAGAGGAAAATTCTAATGTAATGAGCTGTATAATTATCGTTGATACATTCATACAATATTTACACAATAATGGGACTATCCAAATTCTTAAAAGTAAGGACAAGTAAAAGGAAAATAGTTAATTTCATATCCTTAAGCAAAAATTCCTAAAATCATACTAATGGCAAAAAAAAAAAATGAAAAAATGCAAGAATCATGAGGAAATTAAGGGAAAATCCCTAATGTATAATTGATAATTATCATTGGATACACTCATGCCAATATTTATACACATAAGCGGGGCTACCAAATTCTTAAAAGTAAGGGACAAGTAAAAGGAAAACAATTAATTTCATATTCATACAAAATCATAAAAACATATTGTGGGCTAAAAATGAAAAAAAAGCAAGGATAATGAGGCCTAAAATGAAAAAGCAAGGATAAGGAGGAAATTAGGGAAAAATCTTAATGGCTTATGCCAATAAATTGCAAGGAAAAATCTTAATATATCACGCCATTAAATCAAAGAAAAATCCTAAATGTATTATATCAATAAGATGTGTATATAAATATAATTATATATGAGGAATCAGATTGTGTCGGGTTCTGTAACTGCTTTTCGACAATGGTGTTACTTCTGCATCAACTTCTTGCTCTAATCCGTGTTGGTATTGTTCCTCTTCAAACGACATACATCTCCATTAAGAACCCGTCAACCCATCCACCAGTGTCCTAGGAGGCCTCCCCATCATTCGGGCAACCTTCATCGACTTGATAGTTCCAATCTCAATTTGCAATCTATGGAAGCTCTCAGAAGATCTATGGTCCCCTCAAGCTTTCCTTCAAATTGGCTTTCTTTAAGCTGTAGCCTATAGTTGTTTCCACACCTAACCTGGCAAAAGAGAGTCCTCAAATACCATGAATCTCGATGTAATACAGCAGATCATGATAATTTTTTCCAATAAATAATTATCAGCTGACATGACACATTCATACAACATTTATACCACAAGGGTTGCCAAATTCTTAAAAGTAAGGACAGAGTAAAAGTGAAAATAATTAATTTTAGATTCTTACAAAATCCTAAAATCATACTATGGTTAAAAATGAAAAATAGCAAGGATCGAATGGAAATTAGAGGAAAATTCTAATGTATAATAGATAATTATCGTTGATACATTCATACAATATTTATACAACAACGGGACTGTCAAATTCTTAAAAGTAAGGATGTGTAAAGGAAAATAATTAATTTCATATTCTTACAAAAATCCCAAAACCATACTATGGCTAGATCAAATGAAAAAATGCAAGAATCAGGAGGAAATTAAAGGAAAATCCTAATGTATAATTGATAATTATCATTGCTACACTCATACAATATTTATACAATAAAGAGGCTACTAAATTTTTAAAAGTAAGGACAAGTTAAAAAGGAAATACAATTAATTTCATATTATTACAAGATCATAAAATCATATTGTGGCTAAATATTGTGGCTAAAATGAAAAAAGAAAGGACAGTGAGGATAATTGAGGAAATTAGAAAAATCCTAATGTATACGCCAATAAATCAAGGGAAAATATTAATGTATCATGCTAACAAATCAAAGAAAAATCCTAATGTATCATATCAATCAATAGCATGTGTATATAAATATAATTATATTAGGAATCGTGAATTAGATTGTGCCTGTCTCTAAATCAACTGCTTTCATTTGACAATGGTGTCATTTCAAGATCAACTTCTTGTTGCTCTACCGTATTGGTGGTTACTATTATTCCTCTTCAAGACTTACATATCCATTAAGAACTCATCAACCCGTCCACCAGGTCCTGTGAGGCCTCCCCATCATTGGCAATCGTTCATCAACTTGATAGTTCCTAACTCTCAATTTGCAACTGGTGGAAGCTCCTAAAGATCTATGGTCCCCTCAAGCTTCCCACAAATTATGGCTTTAAGCCAACCATAGTTGTTTCCACACCTAACCTAAAGCAAAGAGAGATCCTCAAATACCACAATCTTGATGTATGCAGTAGTATCATTGATAATTTTTTACTAATAAATAATTGTCATTGACACATTCAGTAATACATTTATACAAATGTGCATAAGCCAAATTCTTAAAAAGTAAGGACGGGTAAAAGTAAATAATTAATTTCAAATTCTTACAAAAATCCTAAAATCAAACTATGGTTAAAAATGAAAAACTTCTTCCATACCACGAGTTGGCCACGAAGCTGGTCGAGTCGTTCAAATCGTGTACTCTCGCACACGTAGGAAGAGAGGATAATGGCATTGCCGATGCCCTCTCATGCTTGGGCTCAGCCCTAAGGGTCGATCCCACTTTGGGAACCAGACCCTTAGAAATATGGCATTCTCCCACTCCATCCACACACGATCTTCAAATTTGCCAAAACAAACAAACTGATACTGAAAAACCTTGGTTTCACGACATAAAAAGTTTTCTAGAAAGTGGAGGATTTTCCGAATTCGCTACATCTAAAGACAAAAGCTTTCATACGAAGAATTTCAACCCGATATTCGATTTTGGGAGGGGTTCTCTACAAAAAGAGCTTTACTGGCATCTTACTAAGGTGTGTCGACCTTGAGGAGGCTCGGATAGTAATGCATGAATTCCACGATGGAGAATGTGGAGGGCATGTAAATGTCAATATGATGGCAATGAAAATACTTAGAGCTGGTTACTTTTGGTCTACTCTAAAGCAGGATTGCCATGACCATGTTAGGAAGTGTCACCCATGTCAAGTGCATGGACACGCCATCCATATCCCTTCATCTTCATTGCATTCCGTGGTCAGCCCCTAGCCATTCACCATGTGGGCGTTTGACATCATAGGACCAATTTTTCCAAATGCATCAAATGGGCATAGGTTTATCCTAGCAGCCAATGAATACTTTTCCAAATGGGTTGAAGCTACCTCCCTGACCAATGTCCAGGGGCAACATGTAGTGGCGTTCATTAGGAAAAACATTCTGGCTCACTTTGGGGTTCGAAAGGACTTAGTGTCCGACAATGGTACCCCCCTTCAAAAATGAGAGGATGGTTAAGTTATATAACACGTATGGCATAACTCACCACTTCTCATCGCCCTACTACCCTCAAGGCAACGGCCAAGCCGAAGCCACCAATAAGACTCTCATAAGCATTATTGAGAAGACTTTAGAGAAGGGTAGGACGTGGCATGAGAAGCTGGATGAAGCCTTATGGGCTTATAGGACTTCCATCCAAACTCTCACAAATGTCATGCCATTTGAGTTGGTGTATGGCACAAATTCCATTCTCCCCATTCATACCGAAATTCATTCATTTCATACATCCATTGCACTCGACCTTCGCCTAGAGACGTTTCAGCATGCTAGGATGGCCGAACTTGACTTATTAGATGAGCAAAGGCTCCTTGCCATGGATCATGCACATGCATACCGGCAAAGGATAGCCCGACACTATGAGAAGCATATAAGACCTCTCCACTTCAAAGTGGGAGACCTTGTGCTCAAAATCATCCAATATCGTGGCCCACATCCACTTGGAAAGTGGCAGCCCTAGTGGGATGGCCCTTATGTTGTGCATTGAACCACCACGAATAATGCATATTGGCTAATCGATGTCGAGGGTAGGAACTTAGCCGACCCTATAAATGCTCAATTTTTGAAAAAATACCATGTGTAGGGTCTAAGCTAAAGCCTATTTTGAAAATATTTTCAAAACCTCTTTTTTGAAACGTCGTGAGTAAGGATCAAAGCAAATCGTGCAACCCTGAATGAGAGACTCGATTGCTTGTGAAAAAAGAGGAGTTTTCCAAAACCAATGGGTGACATTTCAAAATCCTTCTTCTTACAAACGAAGGCCTGGTTCAAAATAGCAAGATACCTGCAAGTAGTACGTGCTATTTCTAAATAGGCTGATCTAGGAAGAATCGAGTAGATCTTGGGATAAGTCCTTCCCCATTTCTCTTCTCTTCCCCCAAAAGGAAAACTTGGCCAAAAAGAAAAAAGGGAAATCCCTGCAAAAATCTCTTTCCCAAAAGAAAGTTGAAACAAAAGAAAAATCATGTATTCTATGGAAAAAAGGGAATAAAGAAAAAATACTCCCAATGGGAGACCCTCTATGAAAAAAACAGAAAAGGCCAAAAAGCTCAAAAAAAGCAGTTTTACGCCTCTGTGCCTCAAACCACGGGACACTCCAGAAGGGACCGTGGTAAACTCTTTCCCATCCCTGTGACTTATCCCAAGGTGAAGAAAGGTTCATTCTAAGTAATCCTAAAGTAAAAATAGGATTTACTTACTTGAATCTCATCTTGTTTGAGAGTTAGACGTCTAAGTAAGCCGTAGGAATTTTGAAATAGGGCTTGATTTTCTTATAAAACCTCCACTAGATTAGCGAGTGTCAAGAATCAAGTAAAGAGAAAACACGAAAAGCTGAAGTCCTTAGGATTGAAGCTAAAAGGAGTTTTCCTCTTTTAAAAACGAGTTTAGAGAATCTTCGAACATCGAGCAACATAGGACCAGCTCACTTGGTGCAGCAGGTCTTCACAAGACTCCAAAGTTCAACCATTATATTAAGTCTCTAGGAGACCATACTTCCTAGCATATCATCCCATCCCTCTCCTTCATATGCACGCATGGATACTTGCATCAATCCCAATTAGGATTAGAACCATATAGATATGTCCCCTTTGGCGAAAATCTCCTCCTACCAGGCTTAAAGAAAATACTTTTCTCAAAACTGGGGCGATCCCATATTCTCGAGGATAGATCCGGGGAGAGAGTAAACAGGGGTGTTGTCGTCTTTGCCATTATCCAAATCCATTCGGATAATGCCAAAGAGGGGCATCTGTAAACACCCCAAAATCCCACGATTTTAAGAAAACAAATCCCTGGTTTGCAAATCAACCCAAAGGGCTATTTTGCATTTTTGAAAACCCAGGAGCTTCCCAAAAAGCTTGTAAATACTGTTTTGAACCCCGTATCCCATATAAATTCCTTGAAACTCGGGCCAAGTCCCACTTTTCCAAAAAGCCAAAGACGAACAGGTGAAGCAAGGAAGAAGACACCTGATCGAGAAGCAGCCCAGAAACCAGCCCACGAAGGCCAAATCCAAAGCAGCCTCAGGAATGGGGGCAGAAGCCCAAAAGCAACATCCTAACCTAATAAAAGCCAGGGTCAAAAGGCGAAAGGAAGGCCCAGGCCCGATGCAGAAAGCAAGCCCAGAGCACGTAAAAAACCAAATCAAGCATCCCCATCCAAGCAATGGAGATCTGAGCCAGAAATGGCAAAATCAAGCAGAAACGGAGTCCAGAATGGCGAGATGGAGCTCAGACGACAAAGTTGGAGAAAACCCAACACCAGACGGAGCGCTGATGAAGCCCGGACGACAAAGTTGGGGAAAACCCAACACCAGACGGAGCGATGATGAAGCCAGTGTCCGCACAAAACGTCCGCCTCGAAAAGCCAAGAAGGACCATCTAGAGAAAATTTGGAGTGGATCTGAACCATAAATATCCATATCCATATCCAAATAGTATTTGGATTTGGATTGGATCCAAATAGTGTTTGGATTGGATCAGATCTGGACCAAAATATCCAGATCCATATCCATAAAAAAGTTGGATTTGGATCAGATATGGATCTCAAAATATCCGAGATACAAGATCCAGATCCAAATAGTGTTTGGATAGGACATGGATTCCACGATCCAAACCCAAGACCCATACCCACCTCATTTGCCAATAAATAGGAGTGAGGGGGTCTCCAAAAAGTTCACGTGAAATCCACTTGGAGGAGCTTCGAGGAGAGAGAGGGTATTAAGGTGAGTGCTTAGTGCTTTCTTAATTTTGTTTAGTGGGTTAATTGTGGGCTTAAAGGGGGATTAGTGTGGGCTGCACCATCTTGATTAAGGGCTGGATTTGCTTAAACAAGAAGGCTTTGGAGTGGCTGGTTTGAAGCTTAAGCACACCCCAACTGACCCTAAGAGGTAAGCTTGATTTACTCCCTAAACCTTTCTATTCCTAACCCTCTAAACCACCTTAAACCTACACTAATCAGCACCACCTAACTACCCCATAGCATCCCTAATCCTAATTAAACCAGCCCAAACCCTAACCGACTCAAACCCCATCACTCGAACACCCCCTAGTACTACCCGAACACCCCCTGTGCACCGTAGCGCGCCCCGCCCGCACCCCACTCCCGCTCTGCGCACGCACCGCGCGCCCACCTGGCGCCTGTCGCCTCGACTAACTCCCGGCCACCCTGCTACACCTCCGCCTTAGCCAACCTTCACCCCACCAACTCCACCGATCCTAGCCACTACCACTGACTCCCTACCACCCTACCACGCCACAACCTAGCCTACACCACCTCCTAGCCTTCCATCCCACTGCCTTACACTCCGCACCCCACATCCACCGCCTTACGCTCCCATACCCCACCTAACACCCCTACCGTGACCTAGCACCCAACACCCCTGCCGTGACCTACCACCTAGCACCCCGACTCCATACCACACCCGTGACCTACTTGCCATAGCCCCACCAAAATCCGTGACCTCCCTTGCCTATCCCACTAAAGCCCCACACCCTACACACCCGTGAGCCTTACCTCTCAAGCCAAACCCCACCAAGCTCAACCTTCGGCCAACCACTTCACGCCTCAAGCTTTAAGGGAGCACGTCCTTGGTTGCCCGAAGTGGACACAAGCCCAATCACGAGCAAGTGACGACGGACCAGCTATTTGTAAGTGTCTAAACTTGGTCCCTTACGCTAACTTGCTTTATACTTAATTCAATTCGGACACGGGGTTGTATTAACGAAGCGTTGTCTCCCCCCGGAATATAATATTGTTGCTTGGCACATGAGACACATACGTGCACTTGAGCTTTAGCTCTTATGTCGTACACGATGCACATAAGTGCACTTGAGCCTTAGCTCTTATCTCGTACACCAAGCACCCACGTACACCATTGAGCCTTCGCTCTTACTCCAAAGACTCTAGTAAGAGCTGCGTGAGTTGTCTTTAAATTTACACACTACACCCACGCGTGCATTGTGCTTTCGCTCTTATCATATATATGTATTTCCATTCAGTTGGGTTGTTACTTTAAGTCGTGTGAGTTGTTAATTAAAATTCCACACTTGCACCCAAAGACACCCGAGCTCTTGCTCAAGCACCTTCACGCACCTTTTGGCCTCGGCAGCCACTAAGATATAGCCATATCTATATATTTTTAGCTGCGTGAGTTTTCCTGGTTCAGTTGTGTACGTCTTTCAATTCCGGGTTGTTAATTTTCAGTCATGTGAGTTGCATTTCAATATATACACAACACATGCACACATTGACGACCTTCGGGCTCATATATATATATATATAGTTGTATCTCCCTTTCGGCTGGGTTTTACATTCCAAGTCGTGTGAGTTGTCTTTACATTTTATACACAACACACACGCACACGTTGGTGACATTCGGGCCCATATATTTACACGTATTTCCCTTCCGCACTTTACATTTAAGTCGAGCGGGGTTTTACATTGAAGTCGTGTGAGTTGTCTTTCAATTTATACACAATACACACGCACACATTGAGCCTTTCCGCTCTTATATCTATATCTCCCTTCAGCTATGTCTTTCAATTTCGGGTTTTAAGGTTCATTTGTGTGAGTTGCATTGCATATCCGCCATACTCGAGATAGTGCACATACTTGCATCAAACAAACCCCGAACAACCCGTGCAAATGCGTCAAGACTTAGGCACTTGATGCACACACCTCACGCCTAAGTAGATAAAACTCAAAGACATAGATATGTGCAAACCCCATGTAAATAAAATCTGCAATTAGACAAACAAATCGATCAAATACTTTCATACCTTTTTAAAAAGGCCATGCTTGTTTAAAATCGAGATTTCTAAAGCATACAAACTGACCCTTGAGCATCGGTTCAAGAAGGTTTGCGACGAAAAGAGCCCACTTGTCCACAGTCGCCCCCTAAGTCAGATATTTCAAAACCTACTTCGCTAGTTTGAGAAAACTAGCTGGCACAATCTTTAAAAGCGACTTAGATACGAAAAAGGTTCACTTCAGGCCTAAGAAATTGGAGTGAAAATTTTTGCGTGTCTATAGACTCCATATGTGAACAATAGGGAGAAACCAAGCGGTGGTACATAGACAAGAAAACAAATACTGAAAATGTTGCAAGGTTGACGTTGATTATCCTACTCGACTGTAGCAAATTCTTGAATTGCTCGATAATGTGTCGATATTGGCATTGATTGTCATTGAAACCTTGTCATAATTAATGGAATATGAGTCAATTCTGCTTTATCTTGTCATTGAGAAATTTAGAGGACAGGAGTGTGCCGATAGGAGTGCAGGGTGTTGTAATTCAGAGAAGCATTGTAGGAGATTAAACATACAAAATAAGACTAATATTAAAGAGGAAAAACGAGGGATTGGAGGAAGGGGCGGACCTCCAATGGAGGTCGCCCCCCTCTTCTCCACTCTCTCTTACAACACAACCTCATTCGCTAATAACCTACCAGCCCTTATATAAGGAGCTGTAAAACGGAAATTGATCATAATGACCAAAATACCCTTAGTACAGTAAATTACCAAAATGCCCCTAGGGTGAGTACAATAATACCTAAAAATATAAAACTAACACAAAGAACACTAGATAAGCATATTCTTAAACACCCCCTCAAGTTGGGAGTGAGATACTTCAAACTCCAAACTTGCCAAAAAAAATCTTCATATTTGTTTGCAACGTTCTTCATTTGTCTTCATCATTGATCTGATCTTCAACAGCTTCTTTAGCGGAAAAATATCTTAGCCTTCCTGGCTTATCATCACAAGCAGTATCTCTGGCTGCACTATCAACTCAGCCTTCTTGGCTGTAACAACAAAGTAGTCATCCTGGCTGTCACAACATCAAAGCAGTCATTCTGGCTGTCACAACATTGAAGCAACTATCCTAGCTGTCACAACAACAAAGCAGCCATCATGGTTGTTACATCAATAAAGCAACCATTCTGGTTGTCATAACATCAAAATAGTCATCCTGGCTGTCACAATAATAAAGCAGTCATCCTGGCTATCATTATCAATTGAGCCTTCTTGGCTGTAATAACAAAGCAGTCATCTTGGCTGTAACAACAAAGTAGTCATCTTGGCTGTCACAATATCAAAGCAGCCATCCTGGCTGTCACAACATCGAAGCAGCCATCCTAGCTGTCACAACAACAAAGCAGCCATCCTGGCTGTTACATCAACAAAGCAGTCATCCTGGCTGTCACAACATCAAAATAGCCATCCTGGCTGTCACAACAATAAAGCAGCCATCATGGCTGTCACATCAACAAAGTAGTTATCCTAGCTGTCACAACAACAAAGAAGCCATCCTTGCTGTCACAACTAGTGTTATCCGTATCGGACCGATACGCACCACGATACAATACGGGTGGTGTATCGCAAATGTAAGTGTATCGCACCGTATCCCTGAGACCCTTATAAAGGGTTCCAGGCCAACTGAAACCCACGATTTTTTGCGGGTTTCCTCTCTCCTCTTGGGTTCCTCAAGCTTCCTTAGAGCTGGTTTTCGCCTCCTTAGTGTTCAAAGCTTCAAAATCATGCCCTACGGTGTCCGTGCAAGCCTCCAAACTCGGATTTAGGTATATTTTTAATGTTTTTTCTATTTTTTCCTTTATATTTGTTGTTTGTTATGTTATTTCATTTTTTTTTGAATGACAAAATATGAAGTTATTAAGTGTGTGTATACGATTTTTATTGCATTCATGAAGTGGGAGACACTCGATTTGAGTGTTATTTGAAGATTGGGGGATTTATGAAGTGCTTTTATTTTCAGGTTTTTATTTGAATTAAAGTACTCGATTGAGATGGCAGGAAGGGGTGGTAGAGACTCCAATTATCGGTCTGACGATCCGGCATGGCAGTGGTACGGGCTATCCACTGCAGACAAAGGGGCAAAACCCTAAAAAATTGCTAATATCTGAGTGGAAACAAACCCGATCGACACTTCAAAGAAGAATGAACAAAAAAATGAAAAAAAGTTTCAAAAAACATTTGAAAGGAGGGAGTATACCCCACTGGGGCAGTCTGTCTCAGAGGTCATCGACCTCCTGCTCGCCCAAGGACTGGTAACACTCCCCAAGATTCCCGAGGGGACGCCTCCAAAAGGGAAATTTATGAACAAATTTTGCAAGTATCATCTGCTCAAGGGCCATGATACAAACAAATGTTATTCCCTTTTAAACAAAATTGAGGACTTGATAGAGCAGGGCCGGCTCCAGGTCACTGAGGAACCGGAGCCTGTCCAAGCTATTCTTGAAGAACCCTTCTCCAACCACGCAAGCACCAGTGGGAAGGGAAAAGAGGTATGTGTTTTCTTGGCTTCCTTAAAAGGTTTAGAGCATGCATTGCATACTGGCTTCACTACTTGTCACACACCACCTTCTCTCATTATAATCAAAAAAGCCAAGAAAGTAGTAATTCGGGAAGCGCTTAAAGTCCCGCCCCCGACTAGAGCCATTTTAGAAATTCGGGGTGCTCCGAAGCACAAAATTAGAGCCAACCTAGGAGCGAGCCTTAGGGAAGGTGTGGGCGAGGTGACCAGGTCCGGAAGGATATATTAACCCCCACATCTACCAAAAGATGCTACTAAAGAAGTGGTCATTATTCCTAGTCCTTCAAAATCATGCATTCCTAAAACATCTCAGGTCATGGATAAAGGAAAAAACATGTTAACCCCATATGATTTCGAAACACATCTTTCCAAGATCCCTATAAACATGTCTATCCTAGAACTAATCCAAACTTTCCCTAGTCATAGACAGGTTTTAGAAAAAATCTTAGAAAGAGCCAAGGTTAACTCGACCATAACCCCTGAGTCCCTGTCCTTCCTAGTCGCACCTATCTATGCTAAAACCCCCATTATGTTCTCGGAAGATGAGCTAGAAAGATCATACCAAACCCATAACCAAGCCTTACATATAGAGGTAGTATTGAATCACCATCCTCTAAACAAGTGTTTGGTTGATGGGGGAGGAGGTCTAAACATCCTTCCATTACACGTGGCCTGTCAAATCGGAGTCTCCTTGACCTCTGTAAATCCAAGCCCCATCGTTATTACAGGATACGATGAAAATGCATCCAAACCTCTAGGAGCCGTAGAGTTACCAATGGAAATAGGGGGTATAACCCATGCAGGGGTGTTCCATATCTTAGACGTACACCACCATTACAACCTACTCCTAGAAAGACCATGGATACATAGCCTTCGGGCCATGCCATCCACCTTCCATAGGTGTGTCAAAATCCCCTACGGAAGCCAAATTGTGGTAATTCTAGGCGAAAACCACCCTCAGCTTAGGAGAGTACAAAACTTCTCTTGCTTGTCAAGCCATCAAACCTGCGAATCCAAACTAGGAAAACCCTTGGTAGTACCATCCAAGTGCATCCGGGGAAAACCTAAGGATGTCATGTGTATCAAAGGGCAGCCCAAAGCCTGCCCGCCCAAAACCATGACCATTCTAGGAAAAAACAAAGCCCAAATCTTCCCAAAATCCCTAAACAAGAAACTATTTAAGCATGACATGGATGACACCAAGTTCAAGGCCATCCACTTTACAAAATATTTGCAAAACTAAAAAAGCCTTGGAACATGATGTTAAACATGGGTTACATGCCCTATAAAAGTTTAGGAAACCAAAACCGAGGTTGCTTAGAACCCATCTTGCAAATCCAAATCCAAATCGGCATGAGATAGGCTACACTCCAACCATACCCCCAAAACCACCAAGGGTACCCTGGAACCTCCTAAAACCAAAACCTATAACTTAGACCTCTTATTTAGAGACTGATTCATGGTGTTTTCTTTGTAGGTATGATGGAAGACCCCTCCTTAACCAAAAATCCAAAAAAATTACATATTCTCAAAATCCAAAAATAATTGGAAAAACCTCAAAACTCAAAAACATTGGAAAATTGCGAAAAATCCAAAAAAGTGTGATTTGCATTTCTCCTACTGTCATTTATTTACAAAAAACCAAAAAAATTGAAAAACCTAAAAATACCAAAAACAAGGTTTTGTACGTACCAGCTCCTGGTGTAAATTTCAAAAAAGCCAAAAAAATTGAAACATTTGAAGAAAAAATTGTCTTTGTAAAAGGCCCAAATTTTTCAAAACTGGCCAAAATCCCAAAACCAAAATCAGGTGTTTTTGAATACCATGCGTCGCCTCAAACTTCCCTAGGATCTAAAGTTCTCGAGAATGATCAAAGCAAGGAGGAGGATCCCCTCTTCCCTGAGGAGGATCAAGCCTCCGAGCTTCCCGAGTTTTACAAAATCCTTGACTTGGAAAAACCTTCAAATTCCGTAGGAAGAGATTTTATAGAAATCAACCTAGGGAGTGAGTCGAATACTAAGCATGTTAAGATAGGCACGTGTCTGCACGAGCATGAAAAGCATCATTCATTGCATTTTAAAAAAACTACATAGATGTATTTGCATGGACCTACAGAGACACGCTGAGTCTAGACCCAAAAATTATAGAGCATTGTCTTCCCCTAGAACCAAATGCTAAACCTATAAAGCAAAAGCTTAGAAAAAACCATCCCAATGTCCACTCTCAAGGAAAAGAGGGTTTAGAAGATCTTTTAAAAGCCAGATTTATAAAACCCATTGTGTATTCTGATTGACTTTCAAATATAGTTGTAGTTCGAAAATCCAATGGGAAAATTCGGATTTGCATCGATTTTAGAAATTTGAACAAAGCCACTCTAAAAGATAATTTTCCTTTGCCAAACATTGATTTGATAGTGGACAACACTGCAAGTCATGAAATGTTTTCTTTTATGGATGGCTACTAGGGTTATAATCAAATCAAATTAGCTCCAAAAGATCAGGCTAAAACTGCTTTTACTACACACTGGGCACATACTGTTACACAGTTATGTCCTTTGGATTGAAAAATGCCGGTGTCACATACCAAAGAGTCATGACTACCATTTTCCACGATCAAATCCATGAGCTCTTAGAAGTATATGTGGATGATCTTTTGGTAAAATAAAAAACCCAATGCATACACATCAAATCTTTGCAAAAGGTTTTTGAAAGGCTTAGGCTTTACAAAGTGAAACTAAACCCTCAAAAGTGTCTTCGGAGTGGAGTCGGGTAAGCTTTTAGGCTTTATGGTAAGACAAAGGGGCATTGAAGTCGACCCCTCTAAGTGTCGAGCCATCATAGACATGCCTCCACCCTCCAACTTGACCCAAATCCTAAGCCTCCAAGGTCGCCTCCAATCGATTAGAATGTTTATTTCAAACCTGGCAACAAGATGCGAACCTTTCAATAAGCTTTTGAGAAAAGAGGTGAAGTTTGTATGGGACGACGATTGTCAAAAAGCTTTCGAAAGATTAAAAACTTATTTGGTAAATCCTCCAACTTTAAAACCTCCAAAACAAGGAAAACCATTGTTGCTTTACATTTCCATGCATACGAATGCATTGGGCGCTTTATTGGACCAATATGAGGATGATAGCCATAAAGAGTATGCTATTTACTACATTTCAAAAACTTTGCTGGCATATGAAAGAAATTATCAAGCCATGGAGAAAATGTGCTTGGCCTTGGTGTGGGCCTGCCAAAAGTTCAGACACTACTTCTTAGATCATGAGATATGGATAGTGTGTAAACTAGATCTGATCAAGCATTTGTTTGAAAAACCTATCCTCACGGGTAGGCTTGGTAAATGGCAGCTCCTCTTAATGGAGTATGACTTAAAATTCCACCATCAAACCTCCATTAAGGGACAAGCCCTAGCTGATTATGTTACTGAATTCCTCCTGAAAGAGACGTATCCCATACTCGATGAAATGCCCGACGAGGGCATCTTTACAAACGATTTTCAAAACCATGTTTTAGCACGTTGTTTAAATGAAAACCAAGTATGGAAAATGCACTTTGATGGGGCAAGAAACCAAAGAGGGGCAGGTATGGGAGTCATCCTCATATCCCCTGAAAAGGGAGAGATCTCCATTGCTATTCGCCTAGTTTTCGAATGTTCCAATAATATAGCCGAATATGAGGCACTCATACAAGGCTTGAAAATTTTGAAAAATCTGGGGGCATCATGCATCAAAGTCTTTGGAGATTCTTTACTTGTTATAAACCAAGTTTTGAAAATTTGGCAAGTGAAAAATGAAAAACTCCTTCCATACCACGAATTGGCAACCAAACTGGCCGATTCCTTCAAATCATGTACGCCCACCCACATAGGTAGAGAGGACAACGCCATAGCAGATGCCCTCTCATCCTTAGGATAAGTCCTAAGGGTCGATCCCACCTTGGGAACCCGATCCTAAGAGATATGGCACTCACCCACTCCATCCACCCACGATTTGGAGATTTGCCAAAATGACCAAAATTCCACTGAAAAACCCAAGTTTCAAGACATTAAAAACTTCTTAGAAAACGGAGGATTTTCAGAATTTGCCTCTGCTAGGGATAAAGCTTTTATTCGAAAGATTTCAACCTGCTATGTGATTTTGGCAGGAATTCTCTATAAAAAGAGTTTTACCAGCATCTTGTTGAGGTGAGGAGGCTAGGACTATAATGCATGGATTCCACGATGGAGAATGTGGAGGGCATGTCAATGCGAATATGATGGCCATGAAAATACTTAGAGCCGGTTATTTTTGGTCCACCCTTAAGCAAGATTGTCATGATCATGTAAGGAAATGTCACCCATGTCAAGTGCATGGACATGCCATTCATGTCCCATCATCGACCTTGCATTCCATTGTCAGCCCATGGCCTTTCACCATGTGGGCGTTTGACATCGTAGGACCCCTTTCAAGAATGAGAAGATGGAAAAGTTATGTAATACCTATGGCATAACTCAACACTTCTCGTCGCCCTACTACCCTCAAGGCAACGGCCAAGTCGAAGCCACAAACAAGACTCTCATAAACATCATTGTGAAAACTTTAGAGAAGGGTAGGACATGGCATGAGAAGCCTGATGAAGCCTTATGGGCTTATAGGACTTTCATCCGAACACCCACAAATGCCACACCATTTGAGTTGGTCTATGGTACAAACGTCATTCTCCCCATTCATACCAAATTGCATTCATTTCATAGATCACTCGCACTCGACCTCCCCCTAGAGACTTTTCAACATGCTAGGATGGCTGAGCTGGATTTGTTAGATGAAAAAAGGCTCCTTGCTATGGATCATGCACATGCATACCAGTAAAGGATAGCCCGACATTATGAAAAGCATATGAAGGCTCGCCACTTGAAAGTGGGAGACCTTGTATTGAAAATCATCCACCATCGTGGCCCACATCCACTTGGAAAGTGGCGGCCCAAGTGGGATGGTCCCTATGTTGTAAGGGGAACAACCACCAATAATGCATATTGGTTAATCGATGTCGAGGGTAGGAATTTAGCAGACCCTATAAACGCCCAATATTTGAAAAAATACCATGTGTAGGGTCTGAGCTAATACATTTTGAAAATGTTTTGAGGGGATCTCCTTTAAACTTCGTGAAGGAAGGATCAAGGTGGATCATGTGACCCTAAATAAGAGAATTGATGCTTGTGAAAAAGTGGAGTTTTCAAAAATCAATGGGTTACATTTCAAAAGTCTTCATCTTACAAAGGAAGGCCTTGTTCAATATAGCAAAATATTTTCAAGTAGTACATGCTATTTCAAAATAGGGTGATCTGGGATGAATCAAGTAAACCATTGGGATAAGTCTCTCCCCTCTTCACTTCTCTTCCCCAAAAGGAAAATTTGGTAAAAAGCGGAGAAAGAGGAAAATCCCTCCAAAAGTCCCCTTCCAAAAGAAAGCAAAATAGAAAAAGAAAGAAAATCGTTATTCGATTTAAAAAGAAAAGAGGGAAAAACGAAAAGAAAAATCCTCCCAAATGGGAGACCCTCTATGAAAGAAAAAGAAAGAATTGCCAAAAAGCTCAAAAGAGCAAATTTTCTCCTCTTTGCCTTAAACCACGGGACGCTTCAGAAGGGACCGTGATAACTCTTTCCCCTATCCCTACGATTTATCCCAATGGAAAAAGGTTCATTTCGGAGAGTACTAGAGTAAAAATAGGATCTACTTATTTGAATATGATTTTGTTTGAAAATTAGACGTTGTTGGGAAAGGTGTAGAAATTTTGCAATGTTTCCTGATTTTCTGATAAAACCTCCACTAAAGTAGTAAGTGTTAAGACTCCAGTGAAGGGAAACACAAGAAGCTGAAATCCTTATGATTGAAGCTAAAAGGATTTTCCCTCTTTCGAAATTAGATTTGAAAAAAAACCCGAACATCGAGCAACATGAGACCAGCTTACTTGGGGCAGCCGGCCTTCATAAGCCTCCCAAGTTCGATCATTGCATGATTAGGGTCTCTAGAAAATCATTTTCTCCAGCATATCATCCATGTCACCCACTCATGATCATGCATTGCACACGAGGTCATCAAGCACATGATCCCGATTAGGGCTAGAACCACAATAGGCCAAGTCCCCTTTGGCGAAAATCCCCTCTTACCTATCATAAGAAAAAGTTTTTTTTCAGAAAGTTGGGATAATCCATATTCTCGAGGACAGATCCGGGGAGAAAAACAAAAGGGGTGTTATCTTCTTTGACATTATCCAAATAAATTTGGATAATGCCAAAGAGGGGCATCTATAAACACCCCAAAATGGTAATGTTTTCAAACAAAACTCCTAAATTTCGAAAACCATCCCACAGCCTGTCGGACTTATAAAAACCTCAAAAATTTTGAAGTTAAAAGCTGTTTCAGAAAATCTTTCAAAATAAAGGTTTTCAAACCCAAGCCAAAACCCAAGGTTTGCAAAGCAGCTCAAACAAATAGGTGAAACCCGATCCAAAAGCAGCTCAAGATCGGGTCAAAAAGTGAAGAAAAAGCTCATCTCGTCCAGATAAAAATGAGGCAGAAAATCAAAACTAGCATCCGTGTAAAAATCAGAAGTCAGCTCCAAAATACAAAAGAAGAAGCCAAGACCTTGATGAAGCCGTCAGAGATCAAGCCCCAGGCCTGTAAAAATGAAAATCAGACGTTCATTGAGAAATCCAAGATTGACCTCATCAAATGGAAACTCCAAACGGGACCAGATAGATCAAAACCAGAAGACAAAAATCCTGAAAATGAGAAATTGGCCGGACAAAAGGACTGGGGAAAACCCAGCCTAAAACGGGTCGCCGAGTAACCGGAGCTCGCTCATAAACGTCCGTTTCTTGCACCGAAGGACTGAAAAAGGAAATTTTGGATTGGATCTAGACAAAAAAATCTAGATCCAGGTCCATTTGGAGTTTGGATTGGATCTGGACAAAAATGCCGATCTAGATCCAGGTCCATTCTCAAAAAATCCAAATCCCACTAGCGTGCCAATTCTGTAAACATGAAAATTTCCACTCCCAAGTTATAGAAAACTTGAAGTGAATATTTTCGTGTCTACGCTTGCGTGAGCGTGCAAGCTAGCTTACTAAAACTAGCGAAAGTTTTTAAAACAATTTTCTAACTTTGGCGATTGTAGGCAAGCATACTCTTTTCGCTTTAAACCTTCTTAAACCGACGCTCAAGGGTCGGTTTAAGTGCTTAGGAACTTCGATTTACAAACAAGTTTTTACTTCAAATTAACTAAACGACAAGTGTTTTGGAAGAATTTGGTTCGTGCACTTTTGCCAATTTCATCACGGGGTTGGACGACCCTAAGATTCTTACAAATTTTATTTATTTTGGCCTAATGTGTGTGGAGTGTGGGGGCCTAGTTTCCGCGTGATTAGAGCGAGTGTCGAGAGATTGCCGTAATGAGCGGATGTAGAAATGCTAAAAATCTTTGTTTTGGGTTTTTGAGAATGATGCGAACTCACCCGAATTTAAATTGCACCCACTCTACATCCGAAGTAAAACTCACGCGAATTGAAAGTGCATTCACTCTACATTCACGAAAGTAAAACTCACGCGAATTGAAAGTGCATTCACTCTACGTTCACGAAAGTAAAACTCACGCTAAATGAAAGTGCATTCACTCTACTTCCCCGAAAATAAAACTCACGCGAAATAAAAGTGCATTTACTCTACTTTCCCAAAAGTAAAACTCTCGCAAAATGAAAGTGCATTATCTCTACTTTCCCAAAAGTAAAACTCACGCAAAAATGAAATATGTATACTTGCTTAAGAAAAGATGGGGTTCGAAGTATAGAATGTTTATAACGTATATTGAGGCAGAGAGCGGAAAGGCTCGAGTGCACGTGTGTGTAAAGAGCGAAAAGGCTCAAGTGCTCGTGGGTGTGATTGTGTTCATCCACCAGTTAAGAGTGAAAAGGCTCAAGTGCTCGTGGGTGTAATCGTGTTCATCCACCAGTTAAAAGTGAAAAGGCTTAAGTGCTCGTGGGTGTAATCGTGTTCATCCACCAGTTAAGAGCGAAAAGGCTCAAGTGCTCGTGAGTGTAATCGTGTTCATCCACCAATTAAGAGCGAAAAGAGCTAATCAATATTACAACATGGGCTTGGACCGAACCAAGGTGGGATGCACCAAAGGCCAACCGTGGGCTAGCTTGGCCGACTGCACCAAAGGAGGTTGGCCAAGGGTGAACTAGAACAAGGTTTGCCAAGGAGGAACTCGAGTGGAGCTTGAAGCAGAGAAGGTGGAGCTTGGAGAGGGCTTGGCCGAGTGCAAGGGTGAAGGCTTGGCATGAGTAAAGCATGTTAAAGGTAAGCCTAGACCTTGGGCTAGCTTGAACCGAACCAAGCCAAAGGGTGGGCTGCACTAAGTTCAGTCGTGGGCTGCTTGGACCGCACCTAGAGAGAGAAAAAGCTCGAGCCAAAGAAAAGGGGCTCACAAAAGGCCAAAGGGAAGGGGAAGCTTGCAAGGAAGAAGACCGTCTGTTTCCTTACACAAAATTTTCAACATTTCGGGAAAACTTGTAAGTGCTTTTAAACTTTTGTTTTAAATCATTTTCTCCACTAAATTCAACTCGAAAAAGGGTTGTATTAATGGAGCACAGTCTCCCACATGTTGTAATATTGATTATCTCTTTTCGCTCTTAATTGGTGGATGAACACGATTACACTCACGAGCATTTGAGCCTTTTCGCTCTTAACTGGTGGATGAACACGATTACACCCACAAGCATTTGAGCCTTTTATCTCTTTATACGCACGTGCACTCGAGCCTTTCCGCTCTCTGCCTCAATATATGTTATAAACATTCTATAATTCGAACCCCATCTTTTCTTAAGCAAGTATACATATTTCATTTTCGCGTGAGTTTTATTTTCAGAGAAGCATTGTGAATGCACTTTCATTTCGCGTGAGTTTTACTTTCGGGAAAGTAGAGTGAATGCACTTTCATTTCGCGTGAGTTTTATTTTTGGAGAAGTAGAGTGAATGCACTTTCATTTCGCGTGAGTTTTACTTTCATGAACGTAGAGTGAATGCACTTTCATTTCGCGTGAGTTTTACTTTGGATGTAGAGTGGGTGCAATTTAAATTCGGGTGAGTTCGCATCATCGTTCTCAAAAACCCAAAACAAAGATTTCTAGCATCTCTGCATCCGCTCATTGCGGCAATCTCTCGACACTCCACACACATCAGGCCAAAATAAATAAAACTTGCAAGAATCTTAGGGTCGTCCAACCCCGTGATAAAATTGACAAAAGTGCACGAACCGAATTCTTCCAAAACACTTGTCCTTCAGTTAATTTGACGTAAAAATGTGTTTGAAAATCGAAGTTCCTAAGCGCTTAAACCGACCCTTGAGCATCGGTTCAAGAAGGTTTAAAGTGAAAAGAGTCTTCTTGCCTACAATCACCAAAGTCAGAAAAACATTTTAAAAACCTTCGCTAGTTTTAGTAAGCTAGCTGGCAGGCTCACGCAAGCGTAGACACGAAAAGGTTCACTTCGAGTTTTCTATAACTTGGGAGTGGAAATTTTCATGTTTACAGAATTGGCATGCCCGGTGGGACTCGGGTCTTAAGCGAACTTCAATTCAACAAGTCAAAACTTCAAAAAAATTTGAAGAAAAGTGTTTAACTTTGCTTTTTTTGCACTTGTAGGATTTTCAAAACTCTGAATCATGTCATGTTCAGACTCCAATGAAGTGTCTAGCCGAGCCTCGTGCTCATCAAGTCCATTTTCTAAAAAGTTTTCAAAAACCACTTTCAAAAGCAAAAAAAAGAGCTCGAAGACTTGCAAAAGGAATTTGAAGCAAGGATCGCCGCCCTTAGCCAAGAGGCCGAGGCAGCCGAGTCTTGCTCATCTCATGGTAGACACGCCAAGGCTAAGAAAAAGCGTAGCAAGTCAAAAAGGCCCAAAGAAACCTCCGTCATGGAGGGGGACCAATATTACGAATCCTTTACACTGAAGGATCGAAAAGCCCTCCAACAACTATTGAGAGGTCAAAACAAAGAGAAGAGATCGTACGCACTATCGAACTTTCTTTCTTCAGATTACCAAACAGATAGTGACGACGACATTCTGAACTTCCATCGGTATGATGGCACGGGGATCCTAGACTCTACCTGCAACTCTTTTCTCGCAAAGCTTACAAAAAGAAAAAGGACTCTACCAAATGGATATATTGGTTCCTCCTCTCCCTTAAGGGAACTGCTTCAAAATGGCTCACTTCCTTTGACTTAAGCCAGTTCGCAACTTTTGAAGAGTTGGCGAATAGCTTCATGCAAAGGTTTTCCCACAACATAGAAGTGACCCCTACTTTGAACACACTTAGGGACACAAAACAAGCATCGAACGAGGATGTACATGCATTCATCGTTCGATGGAGGTCCCTCCTCGGGCAAGTAAGAGAGTCCATCTCCGAAGGATGCGCAGTAATGCTCATCCTTGAGAATTTTAAAACGGAGTTTAAAACACTTCTTTCTTTGCACGAAATTTCAACTTTCCATAAATTAGTCAAAAAGGCTTCCCTCTTCGAAGCAAATCTGAAAAACGGGGTCTACGATGACTTGTGGAAAGGAAAAATGCTTCAAAAACTATGATTTGAAAAACCTGGGACTTATTGGCTACTCACTGCAGACAATGGGGCCAAACCCCAAAAAATTGCTAATCTTCGAGTGGAAACGAACCTGACCAGCACTTCAAAGAAGAATGAACCAAAAATTGAAAAAAAGATTCAAAAAACTTTTGAAAAAAGGGAGTATACCTCACTGGGGCAGCCCATCTCGGAGGTCCTCGACCTCCTGCTCGC
Organism: Brasenia schreberi; assembly: GCA_036023115.1. Lineage (NCBI taxonomy): Eukaryota > Viridiplantae > Streptophyta > Magnoliopsida > Nymphaeales > Cabombaceae > Brasenia > Brasenia schreberi. The sequence goes on along the minus strand of JAYKKT010000080.1, from coordinate 10,154,549 downwards.
CTAAGGAATGGTAACACTCCCCGAGATTTCCGAGGAGACACCTCCAAAAGAGAGATTTTTGAACAAATTTTGCAAGTATCATAGGCTCAAGGGTCATGATACAAATAAATATAAAATTGAGGACTTGATAGAGTAGGAGCGACTCTAGGTCACCGAGGAACCGGAGCCTACCCAAGCCATTCTTAAAGAGCCCTTCCCCAACCACGCAAGCACCAGTGAGGTATGCTCCCTTTTTTCAAGGATCTATCAACCCCACATCTAGCCAAAGATACTATCAAAGAAGTGGTCATTATTCCCGGCCCTTCAAAATCATGCATTCCTAAAGCATCTCAGACATGGACAAAGGAAAAAACTTGTTAACCCCATATGATTTTGAAGCACATCTTTCCAAGATCCCTATAAATATGTCTATCCTAGAACTAATCCAAACTTCCTCCAAGCATAGATAGGTCTTAGAGAAAATCTTAGAAAGAACCAAGGTTAAATCGACCATAACCCCTAAGTCCATATCCTTTCTAGTCTCACCTATCTATGCTAAAACCCCCATTGTGTTCTCGGAAGATGAGGTAGAACGATCATACCAAACCCATAACCAAGCCTTACATGTAGAGGTGATATTGAATCATCATCCTCTAAATAGGTGTTTGGTTGATAGGGGAGGAGGTCTAAACATCCTTCCGTTACACGTGGCCTTTCAAATCGGAATCTCCTTAACCTCTGTGAATCCAAGCCCCATCGTTATCACAGGATACGATGGAAATGCATCCAAGCTTTTAGGAGGAGTTACCCATGGAAATAGGGGGTATAACTCATGCAAGGGCGTTCCATGTCTTAGACATACACCCCCATTACAACCTACTCCTAGGAAGACCATGGATACATAGCCTTCGGGCCGTGCCTTTCACCTTTCATAGGTGTGTCAAGATCCCTCACGAAAGCCAAATTATGGTAATTCTAGGAGAAAACCACCCTCAATTTAGAGGAGTTCAAAACTTTCCTTATTTGTCAAGCCATCAAACTTGTGAGTCCTACCTAGGAAAACCCTTGGTCAAACCACCCAAGTTCGTCCTGAAAAGACCTAAGGATGTCATGCATATCAAGGGGCAACCCAAAGCTTGCCTGCCCAAGACCATGACCATCCTAGGAAAATTCTTGATCCAAATTCTCCCCAAGTACCTAAACAAGAAAGCATTTGAGCATGACATGGATGACACCAAGTTCCAAGGTCATTCACTTTACAAAACGTTTTCAAAATTAAAGAAGCCTTGGAACATGATGTTAAACATGGGATACATGCCCTATAAAGGTTTAGGAAATCAAAACCGAGGTTTCATAGAACACATCTTACCAAATCCTAATCCGAACTGGCATGGGATAGGCTACACCCCATCCATTCCCCCTGAACTACCACCTACGACCACTTGGGTCAAGGGTACCCTGGAACCTCCTAAAATCGAAACCTATGACTTAGACCTCTTATTTAGAGACTAATTCATGGTGTTTTCTTTGTAGATATGATGGAAGACCCATCTATAACCCAAAATCCAAAAAAATTGCATATTTTTAAAATCCAAAAACATTTGAAAAAACCTCAAAACCCAAAAACATCAGAAAGTTGTGAAAATCCCAAAAAGAAGGTGATTTGCATTCCTCCTTCCATTTCTTTACAAAAAACCAAAAAATACCAAAAACAAGGTTTTGTATATACTAGCTCCTGTGTCCATTTCAAAAAAGCCAAAAAAGTTGAAAAATTTGAAGAAAAAAATGTCTTAGTAAAAGGCCCAAATTCTTCGAAATTTGTAAAAATCCAAAAACCAAAACCACGTGTTTTTGAAACCCATGCTTTGCCTCAAACTTCTGTAGGACCTAGAATTCTCGAGAATGATCAAATCATGGAGGAGGATCCCCTCTTCCTTGAGGGGATCAAGCCTCCGAGCTTCCTGAGTTTCATAAGATCCTTGACTTGGAAAAACCTTCGAATTCCGTAGGAGGGGATTTTGTAGAAATCAACCTAGGGAGTGAGTCTGATCCTAAGCATGTTAAGATAGGCATATGTTTGCATGAGCATGAAAAAGCATCATTCATTGCATTCTTGAAGACCTACATAAATGTATTTGTATGGACCTACAAAGACATGCTAGGTCTAGACCCAAAAATTGTAGAACATTGCCTTCCCCTAGAACCAAATGCTAAACCTATAAAGCAAAAGCTTAGAAAAATCCATCCCAATGTCCACTCTCAAGTAAAAAAGGGTTTAGAAGATCTTTTAAAAGTCAGATTTATAAAACCCATTGCGTATTCTAGCTGGCTTTCAAATATAGTTGTGGTTCGAAAATCCAATGGGAAAATTTGAATTTGCGTCGATTTTAGAAATTTGAACAAAGTCACTCCAAAAGATAATTTTCCTTTGCCAAACATTGATTTGATAGTGGATAGCACTGCAAATCATGAAATGTTTTCTTTTATGGATGGCTACTCGAGTTATAATCAAATCAAGTTAGTGCCAAAAGATCAGGCTAAGACTGCTTTTACTACACCTTGGGTGACATACTGTTACACAGTTATGCCATTTAGATTGAAAAATGTTGGTGCCATATACCAAAGAGTCATGACTAATATTTTTTACGATCAAATTCATGAGCTCTTGGAAGTATATGTGGATGATCTTTTGGTAAAATAAAAAACCCAATGCACACATATTGAATCTTTACAAAAGGTTTTCGAAAGGCTTAGGCTTTACAAAGTGAAATTAAACCCTCAAAAGTGTGTCTTTGGAGTGGAATCGGGTAAGCTTTTGGGCTTTATGGTGAGCCAAAGGGGCATTGAAGTCGACCCCTCTAAGTGTTGAGTCATCATAGACATGCCTCCACCCTCCAACTTGACCCAAATCCGAAGCCTCCAAGGTCGCCTCCAATCAATTAGGAGGTTTATTTCAAATTTGACAACAAGATGCGAACCTTTCAACAAGCTTTTGAGGAAAGGGGTGAAGTTTGTTTGGGATGATGATTGTCAAAAGGCTTTCGAAAGATTAAAAACTTATTTGGTAAATCCTCCGACTTTAAAACCTCCAAAGCAAGGAAAACCATTGTTGCTTTACATTTCCTAAGTGTTGTCCGTATCGCACCGTATCGTACGTACGATACGGGGGCCCGTATTGCAAGTGCGAGAGTATCGCACCGTATCGTGGGTGATATGCCCTGGGTCCCGGCCCGAGAGAAACTCGCGATTTTTCGCGGGTTGCCTCTCTCCTTTTGGGTTCTTCAACCTCCCTAAGAGTCGGTTTTCGCCTCCTTGGTGTTCAAAACTCTAAAATCGTGCCCTATGGTGTCCGTCCAAGCCTCCAAACTCGGATTTAGGTATATTTTTAATGTTTTTTCCATTTTTTTCTTTATATTTATTGTTTTTTGTGTTATTTCAGTTTTTTTTTTGAATGACCAAATATGAAGTTATTAAATGTGTGTATACGATTTTTATTGCATTCATGAAGTGGGAGACACTCGATTTGAGTGTTATTTGAAGATTGGGGGATTTACGAAGTGCTTTTATTTTCAGGTTTTTGTTTGAATTAAAGTACTCCATTGAGATGACAGGAAGAGGTGGTAGAGACTCTCATTCAAAGTCTGATGATCCGGCATGGCAGTGGGGTATACCAGTTGAGGGTTCAAGGTTAAAAATCAGATGTTTATTTTGTGAAAAGGTAGTTAGTGATGGAATTTCAAGGTTGAAACACCACCTAACAGGAACCAGAAAAGAAGTTGCTCCATGCACAGGCAGAGTTAGAAGTGTGCCAGAAGGTATTAAATGGCAATGCTTGCAGATGATTGAGAGCATACAGGAAAGGAGACAACAAAAGGATGATTTTCAGATGTGTGAAGAAGCTGATGATGCTACTGTCACTGGAGTTGGATTCACTGATAGTTTGCCTTCAGATGTTAGAATAGATATTAGTAGTAGCAGTTTGCGAGCACCTAGCAGAGGAAAGAGGGTTGCAGCTGAAGACTTTGGAGGTGGCAGAAGAGGAAGTTCAGGAAGGAGTAGAGGAAGAGCTTCTTCTTCTAGCATACATTCGTTCTTTCCTCCTTCCACTACACCTGGTTCTCAGCTAGGAATTCGTGCTGCTATGGCTTCAGAATAACTGCACGATCAAGCAGACCTTGCAGTGGGCAAATGGTTTTATGATGCATGCATTCCATTTAATGCAGCAAACAGTTTTTATTTTCAAGCAATAGCAGATGCAATTGCTAATATTGGTCCAGGATACAGGATGCCCTCTTATCAGAAGTTGAGAGGGAAGATATTAGATCAGACCGTGATTGAAGTGCAGCAATACTGTTCGACTTTGAGACAATCGTGGAAGGAAACAGGATGCACTATCATGGCAGATGGATGGACCGATAGGCGAGGAAGAACATTGCTAAACTTTCTTGTATATTGTCCTAAAGGACTCATGTTTTTGAGATCTCTAGATATGTCAGAGGAGAGGCACACTGCAGAGATCCTACGAGAGGAATTTGATAAGGTTATACAGGAGGTTGGGCTAGAAAATATAGTCCAATTGATTATAGATAATGCAGCTAACTACAAAGCAGCAGAAAAGGAGTTAGCTGATATTTATGGGACTTTCTACTGGACACCATGTGCAGCCCATTGTTTAGATCTCATCCTCGAGGATATTGGTGAGATGGATGAAATAAAGGCAACAACTGAATGTTGCCAAGATATTACAAAATTCATTTACAACCATGCATTTGTTTTGTGTATGATGAGGAGATACACAGAAGGAAAAGAAAGTTAAATGAGATTGCAGAAACGGTTTTTAGAAGTTCATTTTGGAATGCATGCATCAGATTATTGAAAATTACTTGTCCTTTAGTGAAAGTTTTGAGATTGGCTGACAGCGAGGAGAAACCATTTATGGGCTACCTTTATGAAGCCATGGACAGGGCAAAAGAAGCGATCAGAAATAACTTTAATGGAAAAAAAAGAGATTATGTGCCCGTGTGGAAAATAATTGATAGTAGATGGAATAAACAATTGCATCAGCCTATTCATGCATCAGCCTACTATCTAAACCCATCATTGAGGTACTCAGCAACCTTCAAAAGGGACGGTGAGGTTAATCGATGAATCATTGAATGCATCGACAGATTAGTCCCTGATGAGAGCATAGTAGATGCGATACATCGAGAGATGGAGATATATGATAATGCTCTTCACTTGATGGGTTTGCCTGTTGCAATTCGCAACCGCTCTACGATGCATTCAGGTACATTGTTTATTTTCATATTTAAGTTGCATCTTACATTACTGTGGATTATTATGTCTCAAATGTTTATATTTTTTTTACAGATGTTTGGTGGAACAGGTTTGGAAGTGATTGTCCAAACCTTAGAGATTTTGCAGTTAGAGTCTTAAGCCAAACCTGTAGTGCAACAGGTTGTGAAAGAAATTGGAGTGTTTTTGAACACATCCATATAAAAAAGCACAATAGGTTGGAACACAAAAGGCTTAATGATTTGGTTTATATTCGTTGTAACATGCGCCTTCGTGAAAGGTAATGTTGTATTACTTTCAAATTTTTAATTCGATATTATTTAACTTTAGTTTTCAATTGTTAATATTACTTACTAATTATTTATCGTTGTTTGTGTCGTAGGCAATTAAAAAAAGTAAATAGAGAAGAAAGTCAATTCGATCCAATAAGTTTGGATAATTTTGAGATATTAGAAGATTGGGTTATGGAAGACACTGAAGAAAATGCCCTCCTAACAGAAGAAGACGTTGCCTGGATTAATTTGGAAGGAGTGCAACAACATTATAGAGATGAAGAATTTGATTTTGAAGAAGAAGGTGTGGGCATGGCTGATGATGATGAGGATCTGCAACAAGGAGAAGATGAAGATTATTTAGTTGATGATCCTGATTACAATTTGTAAAATGTAACATTATATGTAACTGTAGTGTACTGTAAAGTGTAAATTATGTCTGTATTTTATTTTTTGGATTCAAAATATGTAAATTTGGATGCAATTGTTCAATGTTGAATGCTCAATCTGTACTAAACTTACATTATATGAATTTAAAGCAATTATCAGATTTTTCTTGATTTTTTCCTGATTTTTTTCAATTTTTACTATTTTTTTTTATTTTTTATTATTTTAATATTAAAGTATGATACGATACGATACGATACGCCCGTATCGTGGAGCCCAGTGATACACGATACGATACGCGTTAGACAACACTGATTTCCATGCATACAAATGCATTGGGTGCTTTACTAGCCCAATATGAGGATGATAGCTATAAAGAGTATGCTATTTACTACATTTCGAAAACTCTATTGGCATATGAAAGAAATTATCAAGCCATGGAGAAAACGTGCTTAGCCTTGGTATGGGCTTGCCAAAAGTTTAGACACTACTTCTTAGATCATGAGATATGGATAGTGTCTAAGCTTGATCCAATCAAGCACTTATTTGAAAAACCTATTCAACGGGTAGACTTAGTAAATGGCAGCTCATTCTAATGGAGTATGATTTAAAATTTCACCATCAAACCTCCGTTAATGGACAAACCCTAGCTGATCATGTGGTTGAGTTCCCCCTTGAAGAGACATATCTCATACTTGATGACATGCCCGATGTGGGCATCTTTACAAATGATTTTCAAAACCATGTCTTAGCAAGTTGTTTGAATGAAAACCAAGTATGAAAAATGCACTTTGATGGGGCAAGAAACCAAAGAGGGGTAGGTGTTGGAGTCATCCTCATATCCCCTGAAAAATGAGAAATCCCCATTGCTATTCGCCTAGATTTTGAATGTTCCAATAATATGGCCGAATATGAGGCACTCATACAAGGCTTGAAAATTTTGAAAAATCTAGGGCATAATGCATCGAAGTCTTTGGAGATTCTCTACTTATTATAAACCAAGTTTTGAAAATTTGGCAATTCAAAAATGAAAAGCTCATTCCATACCACGAATTGGCCACCAAACTAGTTGATTCCTTCAAATCATGTACACTCACTCACATAGGTAGAGAGGACAACGCCATAGCGGATGCCCTCTCATCCTTAGGATCATCCCTAAGGGTCGATCCCACCTTGGGAACCCGATCCTTAGAGATATGGCACTCACCTACTCCATCCACCCACGATTTGAAGATTTGCCAAAATGACCAAAATTTCATTGAAAAACCCTGGTTTCAAGATATTAAAAACTTTTTAGAAAATAGAGGATTTTTGGAATTTGCTTCTTCTAGGGATAAAGCTTTTATTTCAAAAATTTCAACCCGATATGTGATTTTGGGAGGAGTTCTCTACAAAAAGAGTTTTACTGGCATCTTGTTGAGGTGCGTAGATCTTGATGATGCTAGGACTATAATGCATGAATTCCACGATGGAGAATGTGGAGGGCATGTCAATGCGAATATGATGGCCATGAAAATACTTAGAGCCGGTTATTTTTGGTCACCCCTCAAGCAAGATTGTCATGATCATGTTAGGAAATGTCACCCATGTCAAGTGCATGGACATGCCATTCATATCCCATTATCAACCTTGCATTCCATTGTTAGCCCATGACCTTTCATTATGTGGGCATTTGACATCATAGGACCAATCTCCCCAAATGTATCTAATGGACATAGGTTCATCCTATCAGCCACTAAATATTTTTCTAAATGGATTGAAGCTACATCCTTGGCTAATGTTCAAGGACAACATGTAGTGTCATTCATCAAGAAAAATATCCTGGCCCATTTTGGAGTTCCAAAAGACTTAGTGTCCGACAATGGCACACCATTCAAAAATGAAAAGGTGGAAAAGTTATGCACTACATATGGCATGACTCAACACTTCTCATCACCCTACTACCCTCAAGGCAACGGCCAAGCTGAAGCCACGAACAAAACCCTCATAAGCATCATTGAGAGAACCTTAGAAAAGGGTAGGACATGGCATGAGAAGCTCGATAAAGACTTATGGGCTTACAGAACTTCCATCCAAACACCCACAAATGCCACCCCATTTGAATTGGTCTATGGTACCAATGTCATACTCTCCATTCATACAAAATTGCATTCATTCCATACAACAAGAACCAAGAAAGAAGTTATTCCATGCACAAGCAGAGTTAGAAGTTTGTTAGAAGGTATTAAATGGCAATGCCTACAGATGATTGAGAGCATAAAGAACGGAGACAACAAAAAGATAATTTTTAGATGTATGAAGAAGCTGATGATGCTACTGCCACTGGATTTGGATTCACTGATAGTTTGCCTTCAGATGCTAGAACAGGGATTGATAGTAGCAGTTCACGAGCACCTAGTAGAGGAAAGAGGGTTGCAGCTGAAGACTTTGGAGGTGGCAGAAGAGGAAGAGCTTCTTCTTCTAGCATACATTCGTTCTTTCCTCCTACTACACCTGATGCTCAATCAGAAATTCATGCTGCTATGGCTTTAGAACAACTGTATGATCAGACAGACCTTGTAGTGGGAAGATGGTTTTATGATGCATGCATTCCATTTAATGCAGCAAACAGTTTTCATTTTCAAGCAATGGATGCAATTGCAAACATTGGTTTAGGATACATGATGCCTTCTTATCAGAAGTTGAGAGGAAAGATATTATATCAGACTGTCATTGAAGTGCAGCAATACTGTTCAACTTTGAGACAGTCATGGAAAAAAATGGGATGCACTATCATGGCAGATGGATGGACCGATAGGCGAGGAAGAACATTGCTAAACTTTCTTGTATATTGTCCTAAAGGACTCATGTTTTTGAGATCTCTAGATATGTCAGAGGAGAGGCACACTGCAGAGATCCTACGAGAGGAATTTGATAAGGTTATACAGGAGGTTGGGCTAGAAAATATAGTCCAATTGATTACAGATAATGCAGCTAACTACAAAGCAGCAGAAAAGGAGTTAGCTGATATTTATGGGACTTTCTACTGGACACCATGTGCAGCCCATTGTTTAGATCTCATCCTCGAGGACATTAGTGAGATGGATGAAATAAAGGCAGCAACTGAGTGTTGCCAAAATATTACAAAATTCATTTACAACCATGCATTTGTTTTGTGTATGATGAGGAGATACACAGAAGGTGCAGAGCTTCTTCGCACAGCTGCAACTCGGTTCGCAATAAACTTCTTATCTGTAAAGAGTATTGTGAGACAGAAGCAAGCTTTGAAGAGAATGTTCTCCTCAGATTAGTGGCAACAATTTGCAGAGTTGCCTCAAAACAAAAGAAATAGAAAGTTGAATGAAATTGCAGAAACAGTTTTTAGAAGTTCATTTTAGAATGCATGTATTAGATGATTAAAAATTTCTTGTCTTTTAGTGAAAGTTTTGAGATTGGCTGACAGCGAGGAAAAACCATCTATGGGCTACCTTTATGAAGCCATGTACAGGGCAAAAGAAGCCATCAGAAATAATTTTAATGGAAAAAAGAGATTATGTGCTCGTGTGGAAAATAATTGATAGTAGATGGAATAAACAATTGCATCAGCTTATTCATGCAGTAGCCTACTATCTAAACCCATCATTTAGGTACTCAACAACCTTCAAAAGGTACAGTGAGGTTAATCGAGGAATCATTGATTGTATCGACAAATTAGTCCTTGATGAGAGCATAGTAGATGCGATACATCGAGAGATGGAGATATATTATAATGCTCTTCACTTGATGGGTTTGCCTGTTGTAATTCGCAACTGCACTACGATGCGTCCAGGTAAATTATTTATTTTCATATTTAAGTTGCATCTTACATTACTGTGGATTATTATTATGTCTAATGTTTGTTTGTTTTAAAGATGTTTGGTGGAACAGGCGTGGAAGTGATTGTCCAAACCTTAGAGATTTTGCAGTGAGAGTCTTAAGCCAAACTTGTAGTGCAACAGGTTATGAAAGAAATTGGAGTGTTTTTGAACACATCCATACAAAAAAGTGCAACAGGTGGAACACAAAAGGCTTAATGATTTGGTTTATATTCGTTGTAACATGCGCCTTCGTGAAAGGTAATGTTATATTACTTTCAAATTTTCAATTCAATATTGTTTAATTTCAGTTTTCAATTGTTAATATTATTTACTAATTGTTTATCTTTGTTTATGTCGTAGGCAATTAAAAAAAGTAAATAGAGAAGAAAGTCAGTTCAATCCAATAAGTTTGGATAATTTTGATATATTAGAAGATTGGGTTATGGAAGACACTGAAGAAAATGCCCTCCTAACAGAAGAAGACGTTGCCTGGATTAATTTGGAAGGAGCGCAACAACATTATGGAGATGAAGAATTTGATTTTGAAGAAGGTGTGGGCGTGACTAATGATGATGATGAGGATTTGCAACAAAGAGAAGATAAAGATTATTTAATTGATGATCCTGATTACAATTTGTAAAATGTAACATTGTATGTAACTGTAAAATGTGTTTGTATTTTATTTTTTGGATTCAAAATATGTAAATTTGGATGCAATTGTTCAATGTTGAATGCTCAATCTGTACTAAACTTATATTATATGAATTTAAAGCAATTACCTGATTTTTCCTGATTTTTTTTCTTTGAATTTTTACTAATTGTTATTGATTTTTAATTAATTTTTACATTATTTTAATATTAAAGTATGATACGATATGATACTCTTGTATCATGGAGCCCAATGATACACGATACGATACACGTCCGACAACACTGGTCATAACAACAAAGCAGTTATCCTGACTGTCACAATATTAAAGCAATCATCCTGGCTGTTATATGAACAAAGTAATCATCCTAGCTGTCACAACATCAAAGCAACCATCCTAGCTGTCACAACAATAAAGCAGCCATTCTGGCTGTCACATCAACAAAACAACCATCCTACCTATCACAACATCAAAGCAGCCATCTTGGCTGTCACAACAATAAAGCAGTCATTCTAGCTGTCACATCAACAAAGCAGTCATCCTGGCTGTCACAACAACAAAGCAACCATCCTAACTGTTACAACATTAAAGCAATCCTCATGATTGCAAACTTACACAAGAATTTTTCAGTTCTCTTAAATCTTTCCTCAAACACTTCTTGTTCATGGTACTCATCTCTTTCTTGAGCATTTCATCGAACATCTTCATATGCATCATTTGACTAGTCTGCAAATTAATAACACCCAATTTAGAGCAATTTTCACTGTTAATATCATCAATATCCAACTTCTCTTATTTTCTTAAGTTGTTCATCCCTTCAAAATTCATCATAACATGCCAACCATTCGCACCAGCAACATTGCCATTAGGAACAGGCACGGTCTGATCTGAGTTGGGGAACTGAAGGAATTGAGCGTTCTTGTAGGCTCAGTAGGTTGCAGATGCTGAGTTCCCTGAACATCATATGATAAGAAAACTATATCCTGTACTGCATCTGCTAACATTGGTACTTCCCAATCCACACTAAAATCTATTTGCCTGGTGAAGGTGGCTTGCTCGGACATTTGAGTATCTCTAGTTAAAGGCTGATATGCCATAGGATACTACAAAACCAATTTCCTTGTGGAGAATTTTCAAGCTTATGCAACCCGCATGCCTTTAGGCATCCAACATGATATTCACCCTTACACATATCACAATATAAAATTGTTTGACCAGAAAACCCATTGTTATCGAATTCATTCTGGCCACAAATGCTGCATCGACAGGAAGAACAAATCGTGTCTCCTTGCCCCTTTCTTTGAAGGGTTTAAATTGAAATTATTTCTATTTCTACACATCACTCACTGTCTTAGATTGGGCATCTGTGAACATTAATCTTTGGGGCTTCGACTAGCCTTGACTACTTTCCTTTTCCATCAATATCCTTGGAGACTCCCTCTCTTGATTGACTACTGCTTTCATTACACGACTCTTCAATCACCCCACTTTCAAGGTCGGCAACAGAGTTGGCTGGTGTGGAATTGAAGGTTTTGCAGCATCAATCATTGCCTCTGTCTCCATATGCAATAACTCCGTGTTTAATGCAATAACTCCAGCAATCAATGCAGCCACCGATTAAATTTGTGTTTAATGCAGACACGTTCCACCTTATTTAATTTTCTGCACAACATAATAAAAGCAGCCGCAATCTTTTCCACCACATGCAGAATTCCTTTTCCAATCACACAGTTCCTTGTCATTAAAGTCTATTCATTATTCCATTCTTAATTGCAGCCGCCAGCATCTTTCCACATCATAGACAGCTTGAACAACATATTTCACTCTCTTAAGATTTTTTTTCCTACAATAAATACAGCCACCACATTGAATGTTCTGCACAACTTAAAAAACAGCCACCTTATTGGGAATACCACAACCATCTCGTGAATCCACAACCTTTCCAATACGTGCAGCTTTTCTGACCCTATTAATGCACTTAACACTCCTCTTTCCAATAAGTTACTGTAGCCACCAGTCTATTAATGCACTTAATTCAATCCTCATTAATTTAATACAAAGAGTGAGTTATTGCAGTCACTTTATTAAATCTGTATTCAAATCAGCTCCCCCACCAGCAGCTTCATCAGGCATGTCATCCTCGTCCCATGGAGTAATAACCTCTTATGTTCTCCATGCAATCCTACAATTTTTCTTTATATCCCTTTCCCAACGTATTTATTGTAGCAGTTAATACAAACACCACAACACAGCACAACACGCCTTTAACATTTAATTAAATGCAGCCATCTTGACAGAAGTTGATGAAATACGTGCAATCCAATAAAGCATTCAATAATGAGCACCACGACACATGCTCTATGGCATCCTGTTAAAGGACTCTTCAGCTTCCCTTTAACCGATTTGAATATCAAATGGAGCTCCTTAACATTCTCAAGGTCTTCACACATCCTAAACATATCCATCAACTTATAGAATAAAAGATCTTTATCTTGCAGTACGAGTTCCGAAATATGAATTTGATCTGATGCAGAATCGAAATAACATAGACAGATGAGGATAATCTAACTGCTACTCGATATGTCATAAGATATCATGTGCTTCAGAATTGACATAACATAGCCTTGAGAATATGAGATACTCAGTCTTTCAGATAATTTGGCCAGCGGTTCCTAAGATCCATCTTGTTTCGCATCCTTTTCCAATAGGTTATCCACTTCTTCCATGATCATTATGGCTTGACTTTCAAGATACCTGCATGCCTCCTTGCTTTTCGAAGCCTTCCTTGCTATTATGGTAATAATATTGTATATATCATTTTCCATAAGCGACTTGTTGTCACCATCATTGTGCAACATACTCTGAACTGCAACAACACTTTTAGCACTCTTTGTCCACCTTCTCAATATGTAACCCTTTGGAATTGGTTTAACTTTTACATGATCAAGCACCTTCGGAGCATGTGAACACAAAATGCCCATGGACTCAAACTTTTTTCCTAGCTACAAGAAACTGTCAAACATGATGACTCAAAACTGACAAGATGTCTTTTTACACTCTGCATGGATGTCACTTTATAGTTGATGGTATGTTCATGTTCACTCACACAATCAGTATCACAGTCCAAGACACCCATTTCTTCCTTTCGAACCATTTCAAAAACATTTGGAGTATAAACTTTTATTGCTTCTCTCAACAAATGCATATACAGCATTACAAATACATATTAAAAAAAATAACTGGTACTGCACATTTTATATTTACCAACAAATATACCAAACAACAAATGTATCATTTTTTTTCGTATGATGACAACTACTCCTCGTTGCTCCCTTTGATCGAACGGCTCTGATACCATGTTGTAATTCACAGAAGCATTGTAGGAGATTAAATACACAAAATAAAACTAATATTAAAGAGGAAAAATGAGGGATTGAAGCCCCCTCTTCTCCACTCTCTCTTACAACACAACCTCCTTTGTTAATACAACCTACCAGCCCTTATATAAGGAGCTGTAAAACGGGAATTGACCAAAATGACCAAAATACCCCTAGTACAGAAAATTACCAAAATGTCCCTAAAGTTTCGGGCGACTACATTAATACTTAAAAACATAAAACTAACACAAAGAACACTAGATAAGCATATTCTTCAACACAGGGGACCTCTAAGAGAACATAATGGAAAAATAGCCTAAAACATGCTTACAAGTATTGGAGATGTTTATTTTTTATTGACTTTTTAAAGTATCCAAAATGACATTTGTTTTAGCTGAATATTTATGGTCTGATGATTGCTGGACTTGCTTTCTTTAGAACTTATTCATCATAATATTTGTTGACTTTTTTCAGGAATTTCATCTTTCTCAAACGTATCAAGACAGTCGTCTTATGCGGTTACAAGCTCAAGAACTTTTTGAATCTGTTCTACGTGATCCTCTTACTGCATTAAGTACTCAGGTATATCTGGTAAAGCATCCTTGATTGAAGCATTTTTCTGGTCCAGTTTCCGCAACCCCCCTGCTAACTGTCTTGCATATTCCCAGGTTGGCAACAATACCAGAGATTGCCACATGCTGCAGCTCAGGTTTGAGTTATTATAATCTTTCAGTTGTTTATTTGCGGTTGTTAATTGGGTTACATTCTCTTTTATCATTTTAGTTTCGTATATGTCAAACATTTGGAGCTTCTTTTTGTGTCCTACATGGAGGATTCAATATGCAATAACCAGAGCCTAAATGAGCTTTTCATGAAGTATTTTTTTTTCAGTTGGCTTCAATTCTGTGCTGTTTCAAAGAAGCTTAATTACTAATTCCTCCAGGGTGCCTTCAAATTGAATATAAACCAGCTGAAGACATCGGATGGGAGGAGCGACCTGAAAATAATGCGTCCCTGGTCAAAGCTGATAAGAATCCCTTGCACCTGGACAGATGTCATCCCAGCAACCTTACACCTGTCACACCATTACTTCAGTACGCAAGGTATTCTTTAGATGTTTCATGTAAATGCAAGCTAATGATTCTTCAGGTTGTAATCTGATTTTCTTGGTGCGGTCTTTGTTCAGCCATGGAAGCACCTTCTCAAAACCTCAAGTTGCTGGAAGGAGGCATCCCCTTCACCAGAATCAGAAGCTTCAAACCGTCAGTTGACTTCTGGAACACCTTGAAGGAGTCGGCGTTTGATTGCTGATAATTGCAGGTTCTCTCTCTGTGTGTGTGCATATGTGTGGATAAGCATGCAAAGAGAACAACCCTGTTCCAGTTAGCTTATTCAATCTCCTGATTATTGCAGGTTGTCAAAGGATACACAAGGCAATTCAGATATTTCTGTTTGCAAGCAGACGCAGCATGACTTGAAGGCCAGCAAAGTAAATCAATTCTCACCAAGTTGGGATCAGCCTATGGAAGTGTGCACCACAACACCCTTGTCATATCCTTCAAGTGTGTTGCTGAATCTGCAGATGCTGATAGAGGTTTAGGTGGTCAGCCTCACTATAAAGGCGTGGTTCCTTCTCGTTTGTTTGAACAGCAGAATTGTCCTGCTACACCCATGCATCATATTGGCAGTAAAAAGGTGCTTGAAATGGACTGTGATGATGGTATCTGTAGCAATATTGATGTTGAGACACCCGAGATACTCAATAGCACAAGCTCGCCGATTAAGGTGGTTAAGGCTGGTTCTCCGAATCAAAAGTGGGTTTCACCTCCACACATTTGCCTGACAGACTTGGCAAGATCTACCACTTCACCCAGCCTCCGAAGTAGCCGGAAATTCATTCTGCAATCTGCGCCACCATTCCCTCCGCTCACTCCCTGCTGTGAGAGCAAGACAAATGAGAAGTGAGGGTTATGGTACAATGTTAGAGGAAGAGTGCTACCCTTCTCCATCTAAACATCCTAGGAGGATGCTCACCGCTGTCCCTGTTCTAAATCCTATTCTGCTCGTTAATCGTTGTCACTGCTCAGTGGCAACGGTCCAGAAAATATGTGAAAAGCTAAAGTTATCTTAATTGTAGTGTAGCACATCATGTTTTATCATAGGTTGTTCGTTGGTAAATTTTCGTATGTGCCTGGGAAAGACTATCTAATGGATGACTTTCTTGTTTGAATATATTGATTAGAAATTCCTCAATGCCTCTTCATGATGGTTACCCAGTCTAGCCTGGATCTCCAAGGCCCAGCTCATACCTAATGACGTAATTTTTACAGCCATAAACAGCAGGCTCAATTGCTTCTTTTCATTGCCCAATTGCATTAATGTCTGCGTTCAAACTTGATGCATAAACGATGGATGCCTTTCTTTTTGTTTCACTTTTCATGCTGTCTTTCCTGTGTTCAATGGCCAATTGTATCAATGGATACTGGACAATCTTAGTTCAATGCATCCTCAGTCGATAGCGACCTCTGGTGCATATTCTTTTTTCGTATAACGCCAGCTTCATGTTAAGTCACTGATATTGCCCATTTATGAAGCATGTTAAGTCACTGATTTCAGCTGCGCAATTGATGTCGCTCACAGGTGCTGTTCTGCATCCGCTTGCCCGTTTGCCATCGTTTAGAAGCTACTGCAACTTACACCATCGTGGTGCCGCTTTGAAACAATCGGTTTTCTCTTTTGGGTTCCTCTTGAAACCTGTTACCCCCTGGCCTGGCTTATGTTTTTAGATAGCAGCTAAATGCACATAGTACATTTTTTGGAGTTGAATTGCTCTCAAGTGGATAACTATTCAGAATTGAGATGCTTAGCTTGCTGCTAACACAATTAAAAGAGAATGAAAGGGCTTTCTTTGCAAAATGCGGATATCCAGATTGCACTGCAGCAACATGCATCTCAGTATCCACAGCTTCACTGCGCAAAAGTAGCAGAACGTGGGCCCACTTCTAAACTGGAGACGCTAGTAACCCAAAACGCGCAATCTGGGAAATGAAACTTCATGAGTTAACTAATCTGGGAAATGAAACTTGAGTTAACTGAACTTCAAGCGTCTTGAAAAGGAGCTTTATATGGCTAAGTAAGCTGACTGTTGTTTACAGTTCAATACTCTCAGCCTGCATAGTCTATTACAAGTAAAACTAACAAAAATACCAATACGAAGATTGGTGCACTATACAATCTTATATCAACATCGGAAGAAGGCAACGGTCAACGTAGCACCTTAGTATAACAAGAAATTTAACCCTTTGTGACTTTCTCCGTACTATCAGAAAACAAAAGAGATTAACACATCAGCTTTTCGGCAGAAACCATTACTAAATATGTGAGGCACGATCCTCATAAAAACCATTCTTGGTTCTTGAATCCAGCATTATATTTACAAACCCTCCCTCTAGTACAAGCTTGATCTGCAACGTTGGCTGTTGAATTGACAGCAACAGTGGAAATCTAAGTTTCATGTTTTCATGGACGATCCTTCACTAAAAAGGCAACCAGGAGAAAATGCCACAAAAAAGAATTGACCATTGCACATCATCATGTAGTTGATGGTATCAATGCTTTCATCAGCACCATGACTTTCAGATTTCTCCTCCAACCCAATCCCTCAAGCTTCATCGTGATAAGTGTAGGTGGAAACGATCCACGATCTAACTCTGCATCCTGATTTACATGGCTAACTTGGGTTCCTGAAATGGAAGTATCTCAGCCTTTCCCTTCTGGAACATTACACCCATCACTAGAAGTGCTGCATTGGTGAAGCAGAGCAACAGTAGATAACAACACTTTTTGGTCCTCGTTGGAAACGGAACTTGCAAGTATTTTCTATCCCTTGCTTGCTATTGACTGTTAAGTAGCCGGAACCATAATAGTTGATGGGTTATCCTGATGGCTTCGATCTTTAACATCAACTGCCAACAGACACGTCAGCCAGCCAGAAAGGATCATCAAAGAAAGAAAGGTGCATGTGAATCTACATATACCTGCATGAGTAGCTGATTGACATGACTGTAACGCAACAACTGAAGTCATAGGGCACCTTTTCTGCCTTAACTGCTAAATCAAAGGCAAGTTTTCATCAGAAGATTCAGAATATAGAGATTAGGAAATCTAATGCACTGGCAAGATGTGCAGAAAAACTAACCTACGCTGCAATAGCACAACTTTTTACCTTTATGTTTTCTTCACAGTGCTTCACAGCAGAGAGAATGCCTGAATAATGACCATATACGAGCGTGTATGCCCATAGCAGAAGTTTACGTGGAACGCTGAGATCAAGAACATCAATTCTAGGTGAATTGATATTTTCAGCTCCAGGTAACAACTGCGTCTGTGTTGATGGAGGCCCCACAGTGTATAATTTGATGCCGCAAGGATGCATTCCAGAATAGCTATCACGGCAGAAGTTGTAGGCACATCTAAGTAAGGTGGCAGCAGTTTGCTTATGTTCAGCAGCTGCTTGCTTTACTGGTAAATTCTTAATTTTGGATAATATTTGCTTTCCTTTCAGTTCAAGCTCTTTTTGGTAAACTGGCTCCTCAAATGATGAACACCAAAGTTCATTCTCTTGTATATCAACAAAAAGCTGTAGATCATTGTCCGGACCATTTTCTGCTTGAGTTTCCTCCATCTGAGCTTCCCCAGCGATTGAGATTGAAGCCAAACTGACAATGATACAGCGGCACCAAGTTGCTGAAGCATGCTTGCAAATTTTAGCACTACTGTTATTTGTCAGCTTTGGGTTCTTGAAACGCTTTTGTATCCTTTCATTTATTACTTCAAGCGCATCAAGCCTCAGCGATTTCCAGAGAATTATATTGGTGAACGTAACTGCCAAAAACGGGGTGAGAATAGAAACGACCACATACAACTGATAAATGGATGTCAGAACTCTCTCTATACATACAGCACACATACTTAACATACATATATATATATATATATGTATGTATGTATGTATGTATGTATGTATGTATGTATGTATGTATGTATGTATATATATTTATATGCAATCTCGACACTTCAATAGAAAACAGCTTTTTGTCATTTGGTTGCAACATCTCACAAGAAACTTTAAGGGCACAAAAATTCCGCGGCTCACAATGCACCACAATTCAATCACATGGAAAATCACATTCTTATCCCCAAAAACAAGGCTTTAGTTTTAGAAAACAATCTACGCTGAGCACAGGCTTGGTGATAATTAAGTGAAAAATATGTGTTTGGTCTTAGTGCATGCACACACACATACATATAATTCGCTTGTTTACTTGTGGAGTACTCTCTGGAATGTCTGAGCCAGATGAACTATTTACTTCAGGTAAACTGCTTAACTCATTCCATATGCTTCCATTTTCGATGAATACGTGGAATAGCCTCTCTAACAAACCCTCAACAGTGGTGCTGTAACTATCAGCTTCGGTCTGCTGGATGGAGGAACAGAGGGCTTGGACATATCTTCCAAGGGCGACTGGCACAATATCTTCAAGACACAAAGAAAACTACAGAAAGCAAAACCAACTTAAGACAGGTAGTTTTCAAGAAAGCTTCTAAACTACTTGCCTTTTTGTGGACGGATATATGAGAATGACAAATTGACAATTGCCTATGCATGTAAACATGTGCTTGTATTCTTGCTCAGATACTAGATGTACAGCTCCGTATTAGTGAACAGTAGGGCAGAACAAACAAGAGGAGAGAGATTGATTACCCTTCTATCTGTACGAAGAGATATGTGAGCCCATTCAAGAGTACAGAAATCCCCAGACTTCTCTAATAAGTTCAAATAAAAAAGTGTATATTTCCTGATGCAAGTAAGAAATTTGTGAGAGCTTTCAAGCAACCCAGGTCCTAAACTCTTTCTGTTGCCAACAACTTTTCGCCTGACAGAAGAGAAACATAAATGTGTTTCATTACATGCTTAAGTAAATGAAAGTTTCCTTAATACCTGCATTAAAGATCTAGGCAATTTCACAACTATTAATTCAAATTATAATCTACAAAACCACAGTACCTTCCTTTTTTAGCCACGCCATCTATCTCCCACATATAAATAGTGAAAGCAGAACGAGATGACTTGAAGCAAAACGAAAGCTCCTCCTTTGCTCGCTGTAGATCTCCGCTATTACCCCTTCTATAAATCCCTTGAGCAAGCATATACCTAGGTTTATGGAAATGCTTGAGTTCACCTTCCACACAGACTTCAAGTGCTGATAAGCAATCGGTGTACAGACTTTCCCAAGCCTCTTCTGACTGCTGCAACTCCATTTTCCTTTCCCCCTTCCCCAGATTTGCTTGAAGAGTAGTCCCCTGTTCATCCATAGATGGCCGAGGAAGATTTGCGTCAGCTTTGCCGAACAGATTCAAGAAGGAATCTTTTGCCGACTTTTGAAAAGCATGTTCAGCAACAACCTGACCAAAAACACAAAATACAGCACTACTCAGAACTTCATATGTTCTATAGAGAGAGAGAGGCCTTCAACAGAAACGCAAACCTGAAGTGCATGTAAATCATGCTTGCCACAAACATTTAGCAACTTCAAACGGGATGCATGTGTCCTGTAGAAAGCATCTACTGCAGACGGGTTGATGCTGGAGGCCTTGCTATAATATGAAAATGCTTTTTCATATGGACACCCTAGCTTTTTAGAAAGCTTTCCAAGATAGAGGGCATGCGACCACTCTGGCCTGAGTCAAAGAATGCAATCACATTCCAATCAGAATACGCAACACAACAACAATGTAGTGAACTAATGACTAAAAGTATGTGAATGTTACTTTATAGCAAAATCCTTCTCAAAGTGCTTCATGGAGTTCTTGCAGAACATGGTCCAAGTTGCATCTTTTGTTGGTTCCACAAGTCTTTGATCATAAAATGGCACAACATTCTGAATGTTGTCATAATAAACAAGAGCTAATAGCTCATGGATCTCACCCTAATCAATCACAAAAGAAAGAACCAAACGGCCAGCACTGTCATTAACCACACAGTGAAAACCACAAAATTAGTAATCACATAGATGTAGATTAGAAAGAAAACCAGCTGAGGTGGAGATCTAGACAAAGCAAGGCCTCCTCCCGCTGATCCCTACTCTTTGAGGTAATATGGTTTGCTTTCTCCATTCCTTGACATTAATATGCTTACTTCCATCATTCAACATTAAGTCAACTTCCTGTTAGAATCAAACATACAATTCTATCAACAAAAATTCATCAAACATAAATGCTTTCACCATCAATGCAAACTGTGTGTATTATGTGTTAGAGATTATAGTGGACTTGTTATGGTTCTTTTTCATACTCTATGTCTCTTTAGTAGTACTTAATTAATATTAGGGGTAGATTAGTCATTCAAGTTAGATTATACTTTAAATAGGGTGATTAGGGTTTAGTGTATTAGTGGAATAAGAAAAAAAAGAGAGAAGGACGACAGTCAGGGTGTGGGCACCAAGAATCTGCCTTGGACAGAAATCTGCCATGGCTTCTAAGTTTTTCTTATTTTTCTTCAATGAATTGATATTTATAACATGGTATCAGAGCCTATAAGGCATTTAAATCAAGATTTTGGAGAAAGAATATCAGTTTTTTAGATTAAATCAAGTGAAGTGTGAAGAAGATGATAATCTGAAACTCCGCTGGTGAAGACGAGTCACTGTTTCTACACAAAACTACTCAGTGCTAGCGTGAACAATAGAGTGGCGTGAATTGCAGGGTGGTGTCGACAGCAGGAGACTGGAATCAATGAACGGTAGGATGGCATCGATAGCAGGAGGCTAGAATAGATGATTGGCTGGTGATCAAGAGGCAGTAGAAAGATAGTAAGTGGAAACCTCCATAGGTAGACCTAGTCAAACTAAACATAGACTTTGATTGCTTAAGCAACTGATCGTTGGAAATTGGTTTTATCAAGAGAGATAAAACAGGTTGTCATAGCATGTGTTGCATAGTCCGTGATAGGGGAGTAACTCTAATGTCAGAGCAATGATAGACTGGTAATGAGTCTCTTGTGTTACGCATGACACCACTCATTATGTTGAAAAATATCTCTTTGTTTCGATAAAACTGATTGGGATAAGTCAATGTAATTAGATTTTTTGATAAATGACGAGTAAAGGAAAGGGGGTTGATAACCCTTTCGTGACATATGAACATTTCACAAATAAAAAAGTATAAAACTTTCAGATTACAGTAAAGTTAGATGGCATAAACTACTTAGAATGGTCTAGGTCCGTGGAACTGGCTGTTATAGCAAGGAGGAGATGGGCTCATCTAATGGGTCAAATTTCGAGTCTAGACACACATGATTCACAGTATTCTAGTTGGATAAGAGAAGATACATTGATGTCATCCTAGAGTAATTGGACTGGGACCCCATATATCATAATGTAAAAGGTCAAAAGATTTGGATCGCCTAGAGTCAATTGAGGGATAAGGAGCTCTTTGGTGTTTCCCAAGTTGGTACACTTCACATTCAAAATGAAATTTATTTGACTCAACTTTAAGATGAGGTAAAATGGAGCTTGGACACAGATAGATGGCCTAGACGATAATGTCAAAGACTAACATTATTTTTTCTGGAATAAGCTTCAGAAACTGCACACCAAATTTTATGGGCAGATTCAAGAAACATAAACATTTTTACTATTCATGATATCATAGACTCTCAAACCCACCTAGGGAGACCCCTCTTGACTGCCCAAGGTGGACACAAGAACGAGGTGGACGCAAGCCCAAACGTGAGCAAGGAGAAGAAAGCCTGAATCACTTGTAAGTGTTTAAAATTCGGTATTTACATTACTCCTTCCATACTTAATTCAATTCGGATACGGAGTTGTAGTAATGGAGTGTTGTCTCCCCCCGGGATGTAATATTAATGCTTGACACACGAGACACATACGTGCACTTGAACCTTAACTCTTATCTCGTACACGAGACACACACGTGCACTTGAGCTTTAGCTCTTATCTCGTACACCAAGCACCCACATACACAATTGAGCTTTCGCTCTTACTCCCAAGACTCTAGTAAGAGCCATATAAGCTGCAATTTAATTCGGGTTGTTACTTAAAGTCGTGTGAGTTTGTCATTTCAATTCCACACTCACACCCAAGGAACACCCGAGCACTTGCTCAAGCACTCACGCACCTTTTGGCCTTGGCAGCCACTAAGATATAGGCATATTTATATACTTTCAGCTGCATGAGTTTTCCCGGTTCAGCTGTGTACGTCTTTACATTCCGGGTTGTTAAAATTTTTGCGTGAGTCGCCCCATAAGTCAGATATTTCAAAAACACTTCGCTAGTTTGAGTAAGCTAGCTGGCACGCCTTAAAGTGACTTAGACACGAAAAAGGTTCACTTCAGGCGTAAGAACCCAGAGTGAAGATTTTTGCATGTCTACAGCTTCGTCCAAAGACAAAGCTTTTATTCGAAAGATTTCAACCCGATATCTGATTTTGGGAGGGGTTCTTTATAAAAAGTGTTTGCTATGGTGCCCTATGACTTCAGTTAAGGCAGTTAAATAGATTAACCAATAATCCCTATATTCTGAAGCTTCTGATGAAGACTTGCCTTTGATTTACCAGTTAAGGCAGAAAAGGTGCCCTATGACTTCAGTTGTTGCGTCACAGTCATGTCAATCATCTACTGATGCAGGTATATGTAGATTCACATGCACCTTTCTTTCTTTGATGATCCTTTCTGGCTGGCTGACGTGTCTGTTGGCAGTTGATGTTAAAGATCGAAGCCATCAGGATAACCATGGTGACACTGAGGATAACCCATCAACTATTATGGTTCCGGCTACTTAACAGTCAATAGCAAGCAAGGGATAGAAAATACTTGCAAGTTCCGTTTCCAACGAGGACCAAAAAGTGTTGTTATCTACTGTTGCTCTGCTTCACCAATGCAGCACTTCTAGTGATGGGTGTAATGTTCCAGAAGGGAAAGGCTGAGATACTTCCATTTCAGGAACCCAAGTTAGCCATGCAAATCAGGATGCAGAGTTAGATCGTGGATCGTTTCCACCTACACTTATCACGATGAAGCTTGAGGGATTGGGTTGGAGGAGAAATCTGAAAGTCATGGTGCTGATGAAAGCATTGATACCATCAACTACATGATGATGTGCGATGGTCAATTCTTTTTTGTGGCATTTTCTCCTGGTTGCCTTTTTAGTGAAGGATCGTCCATGAAAACATGAAACTTAGATTTCCACTGTTGCTGTCAATTCAACAGCCAACGTTGCAGATCAAGCTTGTACTAGAGGGAGGGTTTGTAAATATAATGCTGGATTCAAGAACCAAGAATGGTTTTATGAGGATCGTGCCTCACATATTTAGTAATGGTTTCTGCCGAAAAGCTGATGTGTTAATCTCTTTCGTTTTCTGATAGTACGGAGAAAGTCACTAAGGGTTAAATTTCTTGTTATACTAAGGTGCTACGTGGACCGTTGCCTTCTTCCGATGTTGATATAAGATTGTATAGTGCACCAATCTCCTGCTTGGTATTTTTGTTAGTTTTACTTGTAATAGACTATGCAGACTGAGAGTATTGAACTGTAAACAACAGTCAGCTTACTTAGCCATATAAAGCTCCTTTTCAAGACGCTTGAAGTTCAGTTAACTCATGAAGTTTCATTTCTCAGATTGCGCGTTTTGGGTTACTAGCGTCTCCAGTTTAGAAGTGGGCCCACGTTCTGCTACTTTTGCGCAGTGAAGCTGTTGATACTGAGATGCATGTTGCTGCAGTGCAATCTGGATATCCGCATTTTGCAAAGAAAGCCCTTTCATTCTCTTTTAATTGTGTTAGCAGCAAGCTAAGCATCTCAATTCTGAATAGTTATCCACTTGAGAGCAATTCAACTCCAAAAAATGTACTATGTGCATTTAGCTGCTATCTAAAAACATAAGCCAGGCCAGGGGGTAACAGGTTTCAAGAGGAACCCAAAAGAGAAAACCGATTGTTTCAAAGCGGCACCACGATGGTGTAAGTTGCAGTAGCTTCTAAACGATGGCAAACGGGCAAGCGGATGCAGAACAGCACCTGTGAGCGACATCAATTGCGCAGCTGAAATCAGTGACTTAACATGCTTCATAAATGGGCAATATCAGTGACTTAACATGAAGCTGGCGTTATACGAAAAAAGAATATGCACCAGAGGTCGCTATCGACTGAGGATGCATTGAACTAAGATTGTCCAGTATCCATTGATACAATTGGCCATTGAACACAGGAAAGACAGCATGAAAAGTGAAACAAAAAGAAAGGCATCCATCGTTTATGCATCAAGTTTGAACGCAGACATTAATGCAATTGGGCAATGAAAAGAAGCAATTGAGCCTGCTGTTTATGGCTGTAAAAATTACGTCATTAGGTATGAGCTGGGCCTTGGAGATCCAGGCTAGATTGGGTAACCATCATGAAGAGGCATTGAGGAATTTCTAATCAATATATTCAAACAAGAAAGTCATCCATTAGATAGTCTTTCCCAGGCACATACGAAAATTTACCAACGAACAACCTATGATACAACATGATGTGCTACACTACAATTAAGATAACTTTAGCTTTTCACATATTTTCTGGACCGTTGCCACTCTCAATGCCTCTTCAGGCTAGATTGGGTAACCATCATGAAGAGGCATTGAGGAATTTCTAATCAATATATTCAAACAAGAAAGTCATCCATTAGATAGTCTTTCCCTGGCACATACGAAAATTTACCAACGAATAACCTATGATAAAACATGACGTGCTACACTACAATTAAGATAACTTTAGCTTTTCACATATTTTCTGGACCGTTGCCACTGAGCAGTGAACGATTAACGAGCAGCATAGGATTTAGAACAGGGACAGCAGTGAGCATCCTCCTAGGATGTTTAGATGGAGAAGGGTAGCACTCTTCCTCTAACATTGTACCATAACCTTCACTTCTCATTTGTCTTGCTCTCACAGCAGGGAGTGAGCGGAGGGAATGGTGGCACAGATTGCAGAATGAATTTCCGGCTACTTCGGAGGCTGGGTGAAGTGGTAGATCTTGCCAAGTCTGTCAGGCAAATGTGTGGAGGTGAAACCCGCTTTTGATTCGGAGAACCAGCCTTAACCACCTTAATCGGCGAGCTTGTGCTATTGAGTATCTCGGGTGTCTCAACATCAATATTGCTACGGATACCATCATCACAGTCCATTTCAAGCACCTTTTTACTGCCAATATGATGCATGGGTGTAGCAGGACAATTCTGCTGTTCAAACAAACGAGAAGGAACCACGCCTTTATAGTGAGGCTGACCACCTAAACCTCTATCAGCATCTGCAGATTCAGCAACAGTAACACTTGAAGGATATGACAAGGGTGTTGTGGTGCACACTTCCATAGGCTGATCCCAACTTGGTGAGAATTGATTTACTTTGCTGGCCTTCAAGTCATGCTGAGTCTGCTTGCAAACAGAAATATCTGAATTGCCTTGTGTATCCTTTGACAACCTGCAATAATCAGGAGATTGAATAAGATAACTGGAACAGGGTTGTTCTCTTTGCATGCTTATCCACACATACGCACACACACAGAGAGAGAACCTGCAATTATCAGCAATCAAACGCTGACTCCTTCGAGGTGTTCCAGAAGTCAACTGACGGTTTGAAGCTTCTGATTCTGGTGAAAAGGGATGCCACCTTCCAGCAACTTGAGGTTTTGAGAAGGTGCTTCCATGGCTGAACAAAGACCGCACCAAGAAAATCAGATTACAACCTGAAGAATCATTAGCTTGCATTTACATGAAACATCTAAAGAATAGCTTGAGTACTAAAGTAATGGTGTGACAGGTGTAAGGTTGCTGGGATGACATCTGTCCAGGTGCAAGGGATTCTTATCAGCTTTGACCAGGGACACATTATTTTCAGGTCGCTCCTCCCATCTGATGTCTTCAGCTGGTTTATATTCAATTTGAAGGCACCCTGGAGGAAATAAATCGATTAGTAATTAAACTTCTTTGAAACAGCACAGAATTGAAGCCAACTGAAAAAAAAAATACTTCATGAAAAGCTCATTTAGGCTCTGGAAGCAGGGATAGAAGCAACACATTACAATTCAGAACATGCAGTCTATTTGTTACTGAATGTGCTCAAGTTTCTCGGATTAAGGAACATCAATTAATAGCACTAATTTAGAAGAATTTCTACTCAGTTTCTATTTAAGCATCATTGCCATGCATGTATGTTGTGGATTGTGAGACCAGGTTGACCATACCTTCTTTTTTGCCGAAAATATTTTTGCATGATTCACACCT
The DNA here is from genome assembly GCA_036023115.1 of Brasenia schreberi. Classification (NCBI taxonomy): domain Eukaryota; kingdom Viridiplantae; phylum Streptophyta; class Magnoliopsida; order Nymphaeales; family Cabombaceae; genus Brasenia; species Brasenia schreberi. Next base: position 10,127,412 of record JAYKKT010000080.1, on the reverse strand, counting down.
GCAACCATCAGAACAACCCACACCAGCCTTTATAGAAAGGGGTGAGAGAAAAGATGGATAATCGATGAGTAAGAATTACAAACCAATGCAAATCGAAAACATGGAAATGTGCTCACTCAAAAAGTAAACCTGATAGCATTCACAATACTTCTTGAGGCACTTTGACCTTTTGCAGTTGCATCCACGTTTGTGTCTGGCTGATGTAGGTGTTTCAGTACCTTCTCCCTGTGGAGACGAAGACAAACTTGAATTACTTCAAGGGTACCGATGCTGGTAAAAGAATATATGTGAGTGAAGCACTTACAGCACTGCTGTTTGGTGGCGCCTCAACAGTATGCCACATTACCTTCGGTGCAAAAGCAAGAGGATTACGGGATTCTATCAGCTGACGTGCTGCAATAACCTTATCCTTGAACTCAGGTCGATTTAGACACTCTCGGCATGTACAAGAACCGATGCAGTATGTCCCAGCAGCAAAGCAATCACAATATCTATGACATGAATAATGATGGTCATGAGAACATCCCAGTTATTTAAGAATGTAAATGCTTATTAAGATAAGCTTACAGTTTGAGGCATTTTGACTTTTTGCATTTGCAGCGTTTGCAACCTTCTTTTGTGGCACCGACAGACTTCTTCCTGAAAAGGTCAACATATTAGATACAGCTTGAGTACAGAAGAAAATGAAACATAAAAAGAATTATTAAATCCAAATTAAAGAATTGCCTCTTCTTAACATTCAATTGATTGATCTCTTCTTGTGAGACACATGCGACAACTGAAGCAGGAGTTTCATTTCCAATTGGAGTGAGATCACTACAGAAGTCCTCAGAATTGATGCGACTGTCCATCCCAACCACACCCAGTAGCAGAGCATGGAAGGTAGCTTCGGGAGTCACAACACCAGATGCCTCTTGATCCATGTCTACCTGTTCAGTGAAGTGACAAGTGATGGGAGACTCTGAACTTGCAAACTTTTCAGCTGAGCCTGTGTTGTCGATGCCAAATTCTTGATCATTTGATGAATGTTGGGAAACTATGGATGATGAATTCTCCATTTGTGACGTCGTATTATCATTTCTTAAGAGTGGTTTCTGACAAACTACGTTTTTTTCCACTTTACTTCCAATACTGTTTAGGTGCAAGCCAATTCCCAAAGGTTTTATGCATGCCCTGGAAGAGCTTTCACTTTTCTGGACGGATTTGTCACTTTTTTCACGGACAAGTGGAGTCTTGTAGGGGCAAGGTGAAAACATACTAGGTAAGCCATGCTGATTTTGTACACTCTGTACAGATTCAGTGATTTCCATGTCATAAGCAATCTTCAGTAAATAATATTAAAGGCTAAAAATAACCATAAAAACTGCAGTACTATATAAATAACAAACAAATGCCAAACATCACAGTCTAATCTCATTCTCCCATTTCACCCAATGTGGCAAATAACAAACAAGTGCCAAACATCACAGTCTAATCTCATTTTCCCATTTCACCCAATGCGGCAATAACCAAAAGCCCTTGCTCACTATGGTTCTCATCAAACCATCACTCCAGCTTACGAAAAAGATCGGGCCTTTCTCCCCTTTAGTGCATCCACATTGCTGCTGTATCGTAACACCCATAGCTTTTGTTTTCGCCTAAAAAAGAGCAGCAAATAGTGGGCGGCATAGACAACTGAAAGTGTACATATTGAAACTTTACCTACACGGTTCTTTTGTTGTATCACTTGCAGATTTTCTGTGTTTTTCTTCTATTTCCTTTTGAAATTCCGTTACACCTGTTTCAGGGTAAGTTGATGCCAGAATCCATGCTCAGGTTGACCTCCTTGCTATCTCATTTATGATCCTCTTCCCATTGAGCCCCCCCTTTCTCCTCTGTTCACAGGGACAAAATGTAGGATGGGTGCCAATAGTTAATCAAGGAAAGGAGTCACTCAGCCAGGATCACTAATACTAAGATAATAGAAAGAACTGCCTTCCACGAATACTTTCCCCGGTTTTGTTGCCACCACTGGCGTTTTATCTGATCATATAGATATTCCACAATGGTGGCATTTATACGTTCATGTAATTCTGCTGACAGAGTCCTTATTATGTTTGGTTTCATGCCTTAGCAGGGAGATTTTCACTTTGAAAGATATGTCTTGGGATTGAGTTTACGACCCACCATAATGTATGACTTGTATTTCTTATTGTCGTAATTATATGGGCCACTTCTGAAAAGATGATAATAGTAACAACAACAGCAGCAACAGCAACAGGAATAACAACAACAACAACAACAACAACAATAATAATAATAATAAGAAGGGTTAACATCTGCTGCCTGCATCCCACTCCATTCACATGGGTTTCACACAGAAAAGGTGCCAGCTAGATATTAGAGCTACCAACCACCGGCAATGTGCTAATACTACCATATCTAATCCGTCATTCCCAAGAATGTTGAGTACTTGAGTTACTGAGTATGAAGCCTTTCCATATGGAGCCCCGATCTATCTGAGTTGTTTCATATGAATTGTGACTGTTCTGATTGCGTCTAAGTGGGATTTCTTTCTGTGCAAATAAAGAAAATTTATGAAGGAAACCTGCGTACTGGGCCTCTGATTCTTAAATTTACAGATCAAAGAAGGAAATTTGGGAATGACAAGTGCATTCCTAAATTTTTGACTCCAAACCTCCTGTACACGAGAGAAGTTATTGTTGGAATGTTCATAGGAACGTATTTAACTTCACATCTTTTCTCAGCAACAATATTCCTTGCAGAAGTTTTCTTAGTTCTTTTTGTTGGAAATCAAGTTAAATCTTGATTAATTAGAGTTATTATTTAGTTATAGGTGTGTACGTAGAGTCATAAGTAAGTTTGAGTCATGTAAATTGTAGTAGTTTGTAATACGGAATCTGATCCATTAGGAACCGTAATCCATGAGTTACTTATTAGGGTCATTTTAATATTTCAAGTTAAATCAACATATAAGTAGTCATAGGGTTTGTTATTAAGGGTTAACATGAAAAGGGTGGTGGCGGCAGGTGCTGGCCGATCCACACTATTGTAGTGCTCCATTGTGTAATGCATTTTCTTGTTCAATTCAATGATTGATTCAAGCCCAAAATTCAACATGGTATCAGAGCCTAAATCCTCAAGAATCGACTGAAATCAATAAGGGAACGTGAAATTAGGTTTTTGCACAATGAAGACACTCTTCAGACGTTTTAAGGTGTGTTCATTTTGTATTTTTTTGAGACTGAACATTGCGTGGTTTGCATACTGCATTATGAAGAAAGGAAGCACTTATTTAGAGCATTATCTTACATATATTTCAGCACCAGATTAAATATTCGAAATTGTGTATGTTGATGGAATATCTACATTAAAAAAGAGGGGTTGTATTCATAATCTTTGAGTGATTCAATTGATTGTTGCTATCTTGAAATTGATGAAGCAAAGTGTTCATATCGGGCATGTCATTTGATTCATTATCTTAAGGTATGTTGTTATTTAAAGACCTTGTTCAAATAGGAATTGGCAGATTGCAGTTGGCGGCAGACTTGAAATTGCTTGTAGGAATTGGTAGCGTGCAATTGGAGGCAGATTGGGAATTTGTTTTATAGTTTTTTGTATTAACACACTAAGTGTTTGTTGTTATGAGTGTGTGACAGAAAGTTGGATACTTAAGTCTAGTATAAGAATGGAAAAAGCGAAGATGTTAGAGAGTAACGAATCTCCGTTAGACAAAAGTGAAGTCTTTCAAATCACAAATTTAAAATTAGATGGTAAGAATTACCTTCAATGGGTCAGATCAATAGAACTGGCTATCATGGCTAGGGGGCGATGGGATTATCTGACAGGTGATATAACTAGACCCCCAATTTCAGATCCTTCTTATTCTCAATGGTGTAGAGAAAATGCACTGGTAAGTGCTTGGTTAATTCAATCAATGACTCCTTTTTATTGGCAGCTTTTTTATATTTTTAGAGAGTGGAAGATTTGAAAATGTAGACAAGGAGAACGGTCAGTCAGTGAGTATTATGCAGAGCTCAGAGGTATGTGGGAAGAACTGCAATTGTATTCTAAGACTAAGTGTCAAGCTTGTACTCTCGAAAGGAATGAGGAGTTTGAAGAGCGCAAAGTGTTCGACCTTCTATGGGGATTTCCTCAGAGTATCAAGCAATAAAGAATAACATCCTCAGCAGAGAAGAACTTCCATCGTTGATCACAATATACTCACTTCTCCTTAGAGAAGAAGACAGAAAACTCCTGGAAAAAGAAACCAAACTCAATTCAAAGACTTCAACATTTGTCGGGAAAAATACCTATGTTCCTCCCTTTGCTCGAGGAAGAGGAGGTTATGGTAGAGGCAGAAGTAGATCTGGATTGACATCCGAAGAAAAAGAAAAGATCATCTGTTCACACTGTGGAAAATCTCAACATTCCAAAGAAACATGTTGGGAGTTAGTTGGAAAGCCTACTTATTTTGAGAATCGAAACAATAGGGCATACTTCAACAGTGATCAGAATGAAAAACAAAAAGCTGAAGATAGTACTACTTCTCTAGCTGATATGAAGAAAGAAATTGAATTATTAAAGGCACGTTTGACTGATCTGCAACATCCTTCTTCATCCTCTCACAGTGATTTACAAGCATCTATTGCCTATCCATTCTCATTCCTGACACAAGGTAATATAAATTCTTCTTATTCAAGGATATGGGGTATTGATTCTGGTGCTACAGATCACATGGTCAGCCTAAGAGATTTCTTTAATGAATATGAATTGACAAAGGGAAAAATCAATATTAGACTGGCATATGAGTCTCTTACTCCAATAGTGAGAAAAGGAAGTATTGTTACATCATTTGGTATATTAAAAGATGTTTTACATGTTCTCAACATATCAGTAAACCTATTATCTGTTTTTCATATGACTCAGAATTTAAAATATCGTATAATCTTTGATTCTACTGAATGTGCCTTTCAGGAACTAAAGACGAGAAAGATCTTTGGTCAGGGTAATGTAAGGAGAGGTCTATATGTGTGCGAGGACAATAAAGGGGTTGCTCTACCATCAACGATTATTACTGAGAGACTGAAGGAGGACATACCTCGTTGGCACCAGTGGCTAGGCCATTTACCGTTTTCCAAAATAAAGATGTTATTACCAGAGTTTAGAGATTGTAATGATTTGAATTTGAATTGTGAAACTTGCCAGAAGGCTAAACACCATCGCATTTCCTTTCCTTTAAACGAAGAAAGATCTTCCATTCCTTTTGAGATTGTGCATTATGATATTTAGGGTCCTTGTTCTACAACTTCTATATAGGGATATAAGTACTTTGTGTCATTTATCGATGATGGAACTAGATTTACTATGATTTATCTTATGAAAACTAAAGATAAAGTGAGAGAAATTATTCTTGTATACTGTCAGTTTATACAGACTCAGTTTCAAGGTACTATTAAAATCATTCGCAATGATAATGGTGGAGAATTTATATCTCAATCCCTTCATTCATACTTCCTACAGGAGGGAATGTTACACCAGACGTCTTGTTCCTACTCTCCTCAACAGAACGGTGTGGCTGAAAGGAAGAACCGACACATTTTAGAAGTTGCGAGAACTCTCTTAATTGGATGCAATGTACCTAAATATTACTGGGGTGAAGAAGTTTTAACAGCTGTGTTTCTTATAAATCGTATGCTGAGGAGAATTCTCAGTGGAGATACTCCATTTCACTCCCTATGTCCTTCAAGAAAACAATTCCATTTGTTACCAAGAATCTTTGGTTGTACGTGCTTTGTCCATATCCATCACGGTGCCGGAGATAAACTTGATGCAAAGTCGATTAAGTGCATCTTCTTGGAATATTCGACCATGCAAAAGGGGTATAAGTGTTATGATCCGTCCAAACGAAAGTTTTATGTTATAATGGATGTCAGCTTTCATGAAGACATTCCATTTTATGAAGTGCCGGAAGAACTTACATCTACAGTAGAGTTTACTCTAGTGATCCCACTTCCTCCAATAGACATTACATCCACACAAGAAAATGTAAGGGAATGGCAAGTATATAATCGAGGAAACCGAAGTATTGTTTTTTCAGATCAGACTGTCACCCTAGATCAAAATTCCCAAGGTGAATCAAATTCACCTCCTCTTCAGATAAGCTCTCACACCTCATATATGGAAATGGATGATTTATCCATTGCAATTAGAAAAGGGAAGCGCACAACTGCAAAATATGCATTGGACAAAATGGTGTCACTCTCTAACTATCCAAAGGAATATCAGTTGTTTGTGATGAATACAGAAAATACTTTTATACCAAGGACTTATGAGGCTAAAGTACACCCAGAATGAAAAGCAACCATGAAAGAGGAAATTTCAGCTTTAGTACGCAATCATACGTGAGAATTGACAGATCTACCATCAGAGAGAAAAACTGTAGGATGTAAGTGAGTATTCTCAGTAAAATATAAGACCGATGGGAATATAGAAAGATATAAGACAAGATTAGTTGCAAAAGGATACAGTCAGTCCCACGGCATAGATTACACAAAGACATTTGCTCCGGTGGCTAAGATGAACACCATCAAGATCTTGTTGAATTTGGTAATCAATAAAAAATGGAAATTATGGCAGCTTGATGTGAAGAATGCATTCCTTCAGGGTGATCTCAGGGAAGACATTTATATGGACTTACCACCAGGATATTTCAATGGAAATGAACAAGGGAATATGTGCAAACTAAAGAAATCAATTTATGGATTGAAACAATCTCCACGGGCATGGTTTGAGAAATTTAGTGATGGAATTCGGACTATGGGGTTTAAACAATGCATTAGTGACCATACACTATTCATTAAACACGGTAAGAGAAATATTATGTTACTGCTATAAGTTGATGATATCATTATTACAAGTGATGATACTACAGGCATTTGTGAGCTCAAAAAACAACTCAATATTTTATTTGATTTGAAGGATTTGGGAAGATTAAATTACTTTCTCAGTATAGAGGTGATTCATAGCAACAATACATTATTCTTAAGTCAAAGGAAATATATTTTGGACTTGTTGAAAGAAACCAAAATGGAAGACTATCATGTATGCTCGATTCCTATGGAGACTCCCAAGGAGGAGGATAATAATAATGCAGAATCATATGAGGATATTGGAAGGTACCAAAAATTGGTTGGGAAGCTAATATACGTCACTATTACACATCCTGATATCAGTTTTGCTATTGGCTATGTGAGTAGATGGATGCATAATCCTTCCAGATATCATATGAATACAGTCTTTCATATCATCAGATACTTGAAGTCTACACTAACATATGGCTTATTGTACACTCCAAATTCATCCCTGGATCTAAAGATATATTCAGATACTGATTGGGCAGGTTCGAAGACTGACAGAAAATCAACCACTGGGTATGTGGTATGTTTGGGAGGAAACATTGTATCATGGAAGAGCAAGAAACAATCAGTTGTGTCCAGATCAAGTGCAAAAGCAGAATATCGTGCAATTGCTTCAAGCATGTGTGAAGGAATATGGGTTTTATCCCTCTTAACAAAACTTGGCTTCAAAGTGAATACTCCGGTTACCTATTATACTGATAGCAAAGCAGCTCTCCAGATTGCCTTAAATCCTGTTTTTCATGAGCGAACGAAGCATATTGAGATAGATTGTCACTTCATCAGAGAAAAGATTACTAAGGCATCTTCAATTTGATTCATGTATGTTCAGAAGACCAATTGGCCGATATCTTCACAAAACTGGCTTCCATAAAAGGATTTCAGAAAGCTCTCCATCAGTTGAAGATTACAAAACTTCAAGACTCAACTTGAGGGGGCATGTTGGAAATCAAGTTAAATCTTGATTAATTAGAGTTATTATTTAGTTATAGGTGTATACGTAGAGTCATAAGTAAGTTTGAGTCATGTAAATTGTAGTAGTTTGTAATAAGGGTCCTAATGGATCAGGAATCGTAATCCATGAGTTACTTTTTAGGGTCATTTTAGTCTTTCAAGTTAAATCAACATATAAGTAGTCATTAGGGTTTGTTATTAGGGGTTAACGTGAAAATGGTGGTGACGGCAGGTGTTCCGATCCACACCATTGTAGTGCTCCATTGTGTAATGCGTTTTCTTGTTCAATTCAATGATTGATTCAAGCCCAAAATTCAACACTTTTTGCATGGACTTATGGGCCAATTTCATTCACCATTAAGTCATGCCTGGAGACAAGATCTTGTATTTAGATTTGAGAAAGCACTTCCAGAAGCATTTCTCCCCAAACAGCTATAACAAAGATTTTGACACCTTAGACTAGTAATCACCTCCTTGAACAACCTCTTAGAATATATACTCTTTGATTTTTACAATTCAAACACAACAAAACAACCTTTCCTGCAAAGAAAACATGGAAAGACAACTTCAGGAATTGGATAAGGGATCACTGGAGCTTCTGCTAAAGGGCACATTAACTTGTTAAATGGTGGCTTCATGATAATTAAGAGTTGAGATTTGTGTCAGGACATTCAAGAAGAAGTCGGTCTTGAAAATGAGACCATAATGAATTAAATGGATGTATTGGTACGTGATTTTCAAATATAAGTGGCAACAGCTTACTAAGAAATTCTGGACACTCGTCAAAACACTGCATCACTTTAGACAAGTTCAAATCAAAACCTGACATTCTTTTCAATATTTTTAATGTTTTGAAAGCTCTGAGCTACAGGCCTGTCCTTGCGCTAATTATCACCCAAAAAAAACTCTCCTTCTATCCTTTCTGAAAAAGGTGCCCTTGTTTAAAAATATCCCACCCACTTTGAATAGCAAGCCACACACTTGACCTATAGGGTGAGCCCCTTCTCACAGTAGTTCATCTCTTCTATCTCACATCAAAGTTTTCAGCCCACTGCTCTCCTTCATAACTTATGTCCTCCATAGTGAACTGCAACAACCATTTATTCAAAATAGCCACATTGAAAGGAGTCAACAACTTCACACCTAACCCATCACAGAAAATTGACATTCTTTACATAACTACATGTCACCCAAATTTTACTCAAAGCAATTAGTTGCTTTATCAATAGCGGGATGTATCAACCAATAAGTCTCAATATAATGTTATTTACACCTTCAATGCTATAAGAGTCATCATGTTGCAATTTGAATCCGACAAACTTCCACCTTTCTCTAGCAAGAGTATGCCTCTTATTATTTTTATTCTTCTCTTCTTTCTTATTCTCTTCCAACATATGGAACTCGGTATTTCTTTTGGAGAAAAAGTGCCCCAAAAGGGAGTCCACCTTACAACTATAAGTGTGGCTATTATCAAAGAACCCTCCTAATGAAAAAGTGCAAAGTCCTATATGGAACAAGATAGATAAATGTACTAGGCCACCTAGATAGACCAATGGAACTCTCCAATCACCATTTCTACTACTTCATCAAGCAACTAACTCTGACATCAACCTCATGCTTAACACTTACTAAGGTCCTGAACGTACGACAGTATCAAGGGCCTGTCCTCTATTTCCTCACCTCCTATGGCTAAAAGAAGGCCTAATCAACTCATTACTTTCAAACTTACCTTTTTGTAACTAAAATCCTACATCACCTATGTTAATAGAAAGTAACGAGGACTGACTCATACAGGACTTGCATGATTCATGAAAAACTATTAACATTTGTAATTGTATTTCAACTGGAATTCAACCCTTGATATTGGTATTTATTTCCCATTTGTCTAAATAAAAAGTGGAAAATATATGGATAACCTTGAAAATCATGATCTATTGATATACGTTTAGATCCAGATGATTAAGGGGAGAACACTGGACATATAAAGTATCTCTTGCTCTAACCTGCAAACCATTGGAAATAGACTGACTACCAAGATACTTGTGTTATTTTGCCTACATTGGTTTGTAGGCAAAGGCGTGAGTTATGCCTATGTTCTTTTTGTCCTAGTGTCTTATTAGTTTTTCTTTCTTCTTTCTCATTATTATCATCAATCATCATCTTCCACTTCTTCTCTCCTCCCTCTTTTTCTTCCTCAACCTTTTTCCTTTTTCTCTCATCTCTTCTTGTTCTTCTTTTGCCTCCTTCATATTCCGTCACATATAATGTATATATTTTATGCTTTGATGGCATAGTAAATGCATTACTCTTTGTTTTGTAATTCTTTATTTGACAATTCAACAAATTAATTATTCTTTAAATTTTAAAAAGTCAGCTGTATCTGTCATATCTCTGTTCATGCTTTATCAAGAGTAAGCATTAACACCCCATACTGGGTCATGCAATACTTTTAACCTTAACCAAGTAACAAGATGAGATTATTTTAAGAGAAATGATGCATTGAAGTTACTTATAACAAGCATTGAGCATATGCTTGGACCTCTCTGTTTAGGTACTTGCATTCAGTAAGCAGTACATCGGGTATCAAAACAGCAAACAACCATAGAAAGGAATGTAGGCAGGAGGTCACTTTTCTTGACAAGAGTTACTCTAGGGAAGGGTGTAAATAACACGCATAATATGTTTGAACAGTGGACATATAAACTTCCATAAAGAAACAAATGCAAGGAACTTTTCCCAAACAGGTAAGTACTCTACTTACCTCAGCCATAACCAGCTTCTTCTCCACAACCTTCTCATCTCCTGAAGTTGTGACTTTTAAACTGGAAGTATCATGGTCAACAGCAGTAACAGATTCTAGCAATAGCTGTGAAGTGTTCCAAATCCAATCATTCTGTGGTACTGACTCAGTATGTCGTGCTATGACATCCATATTGCTGTTTTCGTGAAAATTGGAGAAAGTAACTAAGTTTGACTTCTTAACCATGCTTCCATCTTTATGAGCGTTTGAGACCTCAGGAGACGGAGCAATAGTTATCTGATCATTTACATGCTCTGAGTTTTGAATTATGGAGGCCCTTGATTCAGATTGAAGAGAATCACTAGTCTCAAAAACATCATTGTCCTCAACAAGAAAATCAGGCCACTTCTCATGCTCCTTATTATCGGTCTCCTGAACCACTAGATCTATCTCCTTTGCAAGATCATTCTGTGCAATTTCAACTTGAAATCTAACACTTTCAACTGCAACATGAAGACGCCCACCCTTTGACACTTCTAGCAATGCTTGACTATGGATCTTGCCTTTCTCTGCATTCACCTCCGTGTCATGTCTTGAATAATTCTCATGATTGCAGCTACAGTTGCTTCCTTGCATTTGGGACGGCTCATTGGCTTGTTTAGGACATGAATCAGGTGAGTCGTTGCTCTTCTTATGACCATCTAAAGAATTGGCAAGGTAATCATCAACACATGCTGGACTTGAAGTACTGAAATGGAGAGAATCCTGATCACGAGATTCCTTTTGAGAACATGGAACCATCTCAAAGTAGCGAATCAGTGAACCAACTTTTATCTGCCCAAAATTATTGGGAGTTGATGGATGCAAAGCATCTTCATTTCCATGATTAGAAGATAGCTTTTTAATACCAGATGGTCCCCCATGTGCTGTCCTGAAAACAAGAAGAGATCAATATTTTAAAAAAGAGCTGTACAACTACAAAACACCGGTAGAGACATGCCAAGTAAAAATTAAGTGATGCCGTGATATTAGAAGTTAAGATAAGGCTTATATAGTAAAACTACCTTTTTGAAGAAATTATTTCTACCCGTGAAACGTCATGGGGAGATGTGAAAACTGTAGGTGGTGGAAGCAAGGGGAGGTCTCCAAAACCTTGAGGAACATGAATAGATTTAACTGGCTCGATAGGGGAAAGATTGCTAATATAATTGAAAAAGGGAGAATCCTGCAAAATGAAAAGGAATTATAAGAGGGTGGAGAGAGAACAAAGAGAACCAGAAGATAATTTTGTAAAACGAGGATGTATGCAGTGTTATCCGTATTGCCCAGTATTGTACGATTGCACGACGATACAACACGTACGATACGGGCGATACGCTCAAGGACCCTTTTAAAGGATCCCTGGCCGAATAGAAACTCACAGTTTTGTGAGTTTTTGGACTTCTGTTTCTTCCCTTCTCGTGTGTTCACAGCTTCATAACGCACTCTTCCCCGTCCTTGGTGTTCACGACTCGAAAGAAAGTGCCCTACAGCATCCGTGGAAGCCCTCAACTCGGATTGTGGTATACATTTTGCATTTTTTGGAGATTTTTTCTTTGTATTTATTATTTTTTGGTGTTATTTACATTTTTTTTAATGACAAAATACGACATTATGAAGTGTGTGGATATGATTTTTATTATATTCGTGAAGTAGAAGACACTCTATTTGAGTGTTATGTTAAGATTGGGGATTTGTGAAGTGTTTTTATTTTTAGGTTTTTGATTGAATTGAAATGCTCAATTGAGAGGCAAGAAGGGTCCGAAGGGGTGTTAGGGACTCCCTGTTAGTTATAATATGTACACGGGCCATTAGGACTCCAATGGCTAGTTAATAGCCGTTGGGCCGCTGTGCAATGTCGTGACAGCAGCCAGCCTTCAAGGCTGTTTTGTCTTCTCTTGTATGTAATGCAATTTTCTCCTATAAATATCCCATCATCAATAAATATATGTTGTCTTTGCACAACTTTTCTTTGGAATTTGTCTTGCTTTAGCATTCTTATTGAGATATTTGTGTGTGACATCCATATTTGAATGGTTTGAGTTCTTGAAGCTTTGACAAATTGTTTCGTGGACGATTCAACCTTCAATTATCAACAACAATTTACATGGTATCAGAGCCTCGTATTAAAGAATTCGGGCACATTAGGAAGCGTGTCACGATTGCAAATTTCGAGAAATCATACCAAACTTGAGGTTAGTCTAAATCTTTTGATTCTACATAAAATGGAAAGCAAAAATTAGTCTTTTAGATGTATCCTTGATCCAAAATATTATCAACGTTGGGCAAGGATCATGAAAAATTATTTTTTATCAAAAGATTTTTGAGATTATATTGATGGTATGATAAAAAACTGATTTTGAACATTGATGTATCCTTGATAAAATGGAAAGCAAAATGAGTCTTTTAGATGTATCCTTGACCCAAAATATTATCAAAGTTGGACAAGGACCATGAAAATTTATTTTTTATCAAAAGACTTTTGGAATTATATTGATGGTACGATAAAGGAACTGATTTTGAACATTAATGGTTTGGATGATGATGATATTATTAAAGCTCATGAAAAGTATAAACAATATCTAAAATCTTGAGAAAAAATGAATGCAAAAATTACTTGGATCATTTGTCAAAATGTAGATGAGAAACTTAGAAATAGAATTAGTGTTTTCGAAAGTGCATTTGAAACTAAAACTTTACTCTCAAGATGATTTTGTTTTTCAAATTGATTTAATGGAAAGAATGATTATGCTTAAACAAGAGAATTTAAGCATTAGAGATTATCATAATGAGTTTTCGAAATTATGGACTAAACTTAGGAATTTTGATAAATTTGAAAAACTTAAAAAATTGGATGAATTTCAAGAGCTTTTAGATAATCAATATTTCTTTTTGTTTATGTGGGTTAAGAAATGAATTTGAAAACATTAGATTAAATTTAATACATAGAAAACCTAGACCTAGAGGAGACTCTTTTTTGGCCGATCTTGTTATGGAAGAAACAAGATTGAAAAGTATTAATGTTGCAAAAGAAGTCATTCTTGCCGCCTCCAAACCGGGAACTATCCAAATTTTAAGTCTCTAATATAGCCCAAGAAGCTACCCTTTAGCATAAAAGACTTAGACATTTAGATTTAGAAAAATTATGTAATATTTTCTTAATGAAAAATATTAGGAAACAAAAGTTTGAATGTAAAGAGTGTGTTCTTGGGAAGATGCACCATCTCCCTTTTGGAGAAAGAAACTATGTATCGAACAAAGCCTTTGATTTAATACATTCTGATGTTTGGGGTCCTGCCTTTGTTGTCTCTAAGGGAGGAGTTCAATATTATGTGATATTTGTAAATGACTTTACTCGTTTTACGTGGATATATCTTTTGAAGCATAAATCAGAAATATTTGAAAAATTTATAATCTTTTGTAACATATCAAAAATCAATTTGGAGTCACCATTAAGATTTTTAGATCGGATTCAGGAGGAGAATATATGTCAAATGAATTTCAAAAATTTGTTAAAACAAATGGAATCTTTCATAAAAAATCTTGCACTAAAACTCCTCAACAAAATGGCTTGGCTGAGAGGAAACATAGACACATTATAGAAACATGCCGAACTATGTTAATTGCCAGTAATGTTCCTAAATGTCTATAGGCAGAAGCTACTCTTACTGCAGTTTATCTTATAAATAGAATGCCTTCATCCAATCTTGAAAATATTTCTCCTTTTGAAAAATTATATAAAATTTCACCTTATTATTTATGAAAGACTTAGAGTTTTTGGATGTAGATGCTTTGTTTATAAAGATAAAAATGATAAATTGTTTCCTAGGGCTATTGAATATGTATTTCTTGGCTATGGCATATACAAAAAGCGTTATAAGTGTTTTGATCATATTGATAACAAATTATATGTTTCTAAGGATGTAAAATTTTTTTAGAATGATGCCTATTATAAGTCTAAATCCTTGGAAAACTCTGAATCTCTCATATCCCAAGATTTCTTTAATTCAGAGCTTTCAGTCTTTGTTCCTGTTCTTGAGTCCACGAACCCGAGAAATTTCCTTTGTGAGTCTTCACCTCGTCTCAATCACCTATCGCCGTACTATCCTGCGTCTCATTCGCATGTCTTTGAATAATTGTCCACTCCCGGAGTCTCACATGTGACTTCATCGCATCCTGCACAAGGCGTCCCTTTCAGGGAAAGTATCTTAAGTCCCCAATCCAAAAAATCTCTAATTTCCTCAAGTTATCATCGTTTCTCCCGTCCAAACATGCTTTTACATCTGTCAGTACCGTAGTGTATACCTGTTCTAAATATAGATTCCCGGATTAATGTATCAACATCCAAGATGACATGAGCAATGATTGATGAGACAACGAACTTTAGATCTCAGTTGCGACGAGGATACTCGAGCCCTTATCTGGTATATTGAACAGTGGAGTTTTGTCGGTGCGCGTGACAACGTGCCAATGAGTAGTCCCCGATTGCAAGGTGATATACTTTGAAATATCTACCGACGGCACACTAGTCCTAGATAGTGCCAAGCACAGGCAAAGGATACACTCAGATTCTATGCAGATGTGACTGTGGTGGAGACATTTGCTGACATTGACAAAAATGGCACTACAGGCGGTATTGCATTTCCATCGCCGACCACTGAATGTGCCGACCACACCGTATCAATTGATGTTACATCGAGTGCCTTTTCTACATGGTGGTCTCTTCTTGAAGAAGTTTATATGGAGCAACCTCTAGGGGTTTGTTGCTCGAAGTCAAGATGATGCACCAAATTTCTAGTCATTGTATATTCTAAAACGATCTCGATGGTTTGGATAGGATTCATTTACAATTTTACAACGGTTGGCGTGATCCCAGCGGTGAAGCGAGATCAGCCCTGTGTTTATACACGCCTAAATGCAACCTGTGTATCTATCTTGTAGTCTATGTGGATGATATGTTCATCAGTGGGAGTGATGAAGCAGAAATTAAACAAGTTGAACATAATCTTTCACCAAGAGTTTGACATGAAAGACTTAGGCTTCCTTAACACCCCCTTCAAACTTTCGGGTATTGTTATTTTATTGAGATATTTGTGTGTGACATCCATATTTGGATGGTTTGAGTTCTTGGCGCTTTGACAAATTGTTTCGTGGACAATTCAACCTTCGATTATCAACAACAATTTACACCCAACTTCGGTCTGATGATCCGACATGACAATGGGGTACAACAATTGAGGGTTCTAGATTGAAGATCAAATGTTTGTTTTGTGAGAAGGTGGTTAGTGGTAGAATTTCACGATTAAAATACTATCTAGCAGGAACTAGGAAAGAAGTTGCTCCTTACACGGGCAGAGTTAGAAGTTTGCCAGAAGGCATTAAATGACAATGTCTTCATATGATTAAGAGCATATATGAGAGAAGAGACAATAGAAGGATGATTTAGGGATGCTTGAGGAAGATAATGATGTTATTGGATTAACTGATAGTATTGGTAGAACAGAGATTGGTAGTAGTAGTTCTCGACCGTCAAATAGGAGAAAGAGGATTGCTCAAGATTTTGTAAGTGAAAGTAGTAGAAGAGGAAGCTCAGGAAGGAGTAGAGGAAGAGTTTCTTCTAGCATACATTTATTTTTTTCTCCTAGCACTACACATGGTGTTCAACCTAAAATTTGTGCTACTATGACTTCAAAACAACTACATGATCAAGCAGACTTTATAGTGGGCAGATAGTTTTATGATGCATGCATTTCATTTAATGCAACAAACAGTTTTCATTTTTAATTAATGACAGATGCAATTGCTAATATTGGTCCAAGATACAAGATGCCCTCTTATCAAAAGTAGAGAGGAAAGTTATTAGATAAGACCGTTATTGAAGTGAAAGAATATTGTTCGACTTTGAGAGAGTCATGGAAAGAGACGATGCACTATCATGACAGACGGATGGACAGATAGGCGAGGAAGGACTTTGTTAAACTTTCTTCTCTATTGTCCTAAAGAACTTATGTTTTGAGATCTCTAGACATGTCAGAGGAGAAGCATACTGCAGAGATCCTAAGACAAGAGTTTGATAAAGTGATATGCGAGGTTGGGCTAGAGAATGTAGTCTAATTCATTACAGATAATGCAACTAACTATAAAGTAGCTAAAAAGGAGTTAGCATATACTTATGAGACTTTCTATTGGACACCATGTGCAATCCATTGTTTAGATCTCATCCTTGAGGATATTGGTGAGATGGATAAGATAAAGGCTGAGTGTTGCCAAGATATCATCAAATTTATCTACAACCATACCTTTGTATTGTGTATGATGAGGAGATGTACAGATGGTGTAGAGCTTTTTCATACAACTACAACTCGGTTTGCAACTAATTTCTTATTTGTACAGAGTATTGTAAGACAGAAGAAAGCTTTGAAGAGAATGTTCTCCTCATGAGTGAGGACTAACAACAATTTACAGAGTTGCCTAAAAATAGAAGAAATAGAAAGTTGAATGAGATTTCAGAGACGGTTTTCAGGAGTACATTTTGTAATGCATGTGTTAAACTTTTGAGGATTACATGTCCTTTAGTGAAGGTTTTGAGATTGACTGATAGCGAGGAGAAACTATCTATGAGCTACCTTTATGAAGCCATGGATAGGACAAAAGAAGCCAATAAAAATAATTTTAATGGAAGAAAAATAGATTATGTGCCCGTATGAAACATTATAGATAACAAACAATTGCATCAGCCTATTTATGCAGCAACATATTACCTAAACCCAACATTCTAGTACTCAGCAAGCTTCAAAAGGGACGGTGATGTTAATTGAGGCATCATTGATTATATAGACAAATTAGTCCCTAATGAGAGTAGAGCATATGCTATACATCGAGAGGTAGAGATCTATGATAATGCTCTTCACTTAATAGGTTTGCCTGTAGCAATCCACAACCGTACTAATATGTACCCAAGTAAATTGTTTATCTTCGTATTTAAGTTTCTTAAATCTTATATTATTATAGATTAAGTCCCTAATATTTGTCTTTTTCTATAAATGTTTGGTAGAATAGGTTTAGAAGTGATTATCTAAACCTTAGAGATTTTGCAGTAAGAGTTCTTAGTCATACCTGTAGTGCAACAAGTTCTGAAAGAAATTGGAGTGTC
The DNA here is from genome assembly GCA_036023115.1 of Brasenia schreberi. Classification (NCBI taxonomy): domain Eukaryota; kingdom Viridiplantae; phylum Streptophyta; class Magnoliopsida; order Nymphaeales; family Cabombaceae; genus Brasenia; species Brasenia schreberi. The sequence goes on along the minus strand of JAYKKT010000080.1, from coordinate 10,109,609 downwards.
TTTGAACACATCCGTACAAAAAAGCTCAACAGGTTGGAACATAAGTGGCTCAATGACTTAGTTTTCATCCGTTGTAACATGTGGCTTCGCCAAAAATAATCTTGTATTAGTTACTACTTAAATATTCAATTCAATATTTTGTTTAACTTCAATTGTTAATATTATTTACTAATTACTTTTCTTTCTTTCTTGTAGGCAATTTAAAAAGGTAAATAGAGAAGAAAGCCAATTTGATTCAATAAGTTTGGATGATATATTAGAGGAGTGGATTATGGAAGATAACGAAAAAAATGCACTCTAACCGAAGAAGACATTGCATGGATTAATTTGAAAGGAGCGCAACAACATCATCAAGGAGATGAAGATTTTGATTTTGAAGCAGAAGGTGATGAGGATCTTCAACAAGGAGAAGATAAGATTATTTAGTTGATGATCCTGATTACAATGTCTAAATGTATTTCATTTTTTACTTCAAAATATGTAATTTTTTTTCAATTGTTCAATGGTGAATGATCAATATGTACTAAACATTACATTATATGAATTTTTTGCAATTATCAGATTTTTTCTTTTTTTTTCTTTTTTTTTCATTTTTATGATTTTTAAAGTTTTTTACTAATTTTTTAATATTAAAGTATGATACACTACGATACGATATGCCCGTATTGTGGACCAAAATGATACACGATACGATTTGCGTCGAACATATGTTGAAAACTTTGGTACTTTATAACTGCTACCCACATAATCAAGGACTGGGCCAAGTTGCTTCACACCATTTGGCATTTAAGGCAACCATGTCAGTTCACACATGCTCTCTTCTACCCAGTGTTGTCTGATGCGTATCGTATTGTGTATCGCTGGGCTCCACGATACGGGCGTATCGTATCGTATCATATCATACTTTAATATTAAAATAATGCAAAAATTAATTAAAATTTAATAAAAAATTAATAAAAAATCGAAAAAAAAATCAGGAAAAAATCAAGAAAAATCTGATAATTGCTTTAAATTCATATAATGTAAGTTTAGTACAGATTGAGCATTCAACATTGAACAATTGCATCCAAATTTACATATTTTGAATCCAAAAAATAAAATACATACATAATTTACACTTTACACTACACTACAGTTATATATAATGTTACATTTTACAAATTGTAATCAGGATCATCAACTAAATAATCTTCATCTTCTCCTTGTTGCAGATCCTCATCATCATCAGCCATGCCTACACCTTCTTCTTCAAAATCAAATTCTTCATCTCCATAATGTTGTTGCGCTCCTTCCAAATTAATCCAGGCAACGTCGTCTTCTGTTAGGAGGGCATTTTCTTCAGTGTCTTCCATAACCCAATCTTCTAATATCTCAAAATTATCCAAACTTATTGGATCGAATTGACTTTCTTCTCTATTTACTTTTTTTAATTGCCTACAACACAAACAAAGATAAACAATTAGTAAGTAATATTAACAATTGAAAACTGAAGTTAAATAATATCGAATTGAAAATTTGAAAGTAATACAACATTACCTTTCACGAAGGCGCATGTTACAACGAATATAAACCAAATCATTAAGCCTTTTGTGTTCCAACCTGTTGCGCTTTTTTGTATGGATGTGTTCAAAAACACTCCAATTTCTTTCACAACCTGTTACACTACAGGTTTGGCTTAAGACTCTAACTGCAAAATCTCTAAGGTTTGGACAATCACTTCCAAACCTGTTCCACCAAACATCTGTAAAAAAAATATAAACATTAGAGACATAATAATCCACAGTAATGTAAGATGCAACTTAAATATGAAAATAAACAATGTACCTGAACGCATCGTAGAGCGGTTGCGAATTGCAACAGGCAAACCCATCAAGTGAAGAGCATTATCATATATCTCCATCTCTCGATGTATCGCATCTACTATGCTCTCATCAGGGACTAATCTGTCGATGCATTCAATGATTCATCGATTAACCTCACCGTCCCTTTTGAAGGTTGCTGAGTACCTCAATGATGGGTTTAGATAGTAGGCTGCTGCATGAAAAGGCTGATGCAATTGTTTATTCCATCTACTATCAATTATTTTCCACACGGGCACATAATCTCTTTTTTTTTCATTAAAGTTATTTCTGATCGCTTCTTTTGCCCTATCCATGGCTTCATAAAGGTAGCCCATAGATGGTTTCTCCTCGCTGTCAGCCAATCTCAAAACTTTCACTAAAGGACAAGTAATTTTCAATAATCTGATGCATGCATTCCAAAATGAACTTCTAAAAACTGTTTCTGCAATCTCATTTAACTTTCTGTTCCTTCTGTTTTGTGGCAACTTTGCAAATTGTTGCCACTCATCTGAGAACATTCTCTTTAAAGCTTGCTTCTGTCTTACAATACTCTGTACAGATAAGAAGTTTGTTGCGAACCGAGTTGCAGCTGTGCGAAGAAGCTCTGCACCTTCTGTGTATCTCCTCATCATACACAAAACAAATGCATGGTTGTAAATGAATTTTGTAATATCTTGGCAACACTCAGTTGCTGCCTTTATTTCATCCATCTCACCAATGTCCTCGAGGATGAGATCTAAATAATGGGCTGCACATGGTGTCCAATAGAAAGTCCCATAAATATCAGTTAACTCCTTTTCAGCTGCTTTGTAGTTAGCTGCATTATCTGTAATCAATTGGACTATATTTTCTAGCCCAACCTTCTGTATAACCTAATCAAATTCCTCTCGTAGGATCTTTGCAGTGTGCCTCTCCTTTGACATATCTAGAGATCTCAAAAACATGAGTCCTTTAGGACAATATACAAGAAAGTTTAGCAATGTTCTTCCTCGCCTATCGGTCCATCCATCTGCCATGATAGTGCATCCTGTTTCCTTCCACGATTGTCTCAAAGTCGAAGAGTATTGTTGCACTTCAATCACGGTCTGATCTAATATCTTCCCTCTCAACTTCTGATAAGAGGGCATCCTGTATCTTAGACCAATGTTAGCAATTGCATCTGCCATTGCTTGAAAATGAAAACTGTTTGCTGCATTAAATGGAATGCATGCATCATAAAACCATTTGCCCACTGCAAGGTCTGCTTGATCGTGCAGTTGTTCTGAAACCATAGCAGCACGAATTCCTGACTGAGCACAAGGTGTAGTGGAAGGAGGAAAGAACGAATGTATGCTAGAAGAAGAAGCTCTTCCTCTACTCCTTCCTGAACTTCCTCTTCTACCACCTCCAAAGTCTTCAGTTGCAACCCTCTTTCCTCTGCTAGGTGCTCACGAACTGCTACTACCAATATCTGTTCTAACATCTGAAGGCAAACTATCAGTGAATCCAACTCCAGTGGCAGTAGCATCATCAGCTTCTTCACACATCTGAAAATCATTCTTTTATTGTCTCCTTTCCTGTATACTCTCAATCATCTACAAGCATTGTCATTTAATACCTTCTGGCACAATTCTAACTCTGCCTGTGCATGGAGCAACTTCTTTTCTGGTTCTTGTTAGGTGGTGTTTCAACCTTGAAATTTCACCACTAACTACCTTTTCACAAAATAAACATCTGATTTTTAACCTTGAACCCTTAACTGGTATACCCCACTGCCATGCCGGATCATCAGACTTTGAATGAGAGTCTCTACCACCTCTTCCTGCCATCTCAATGGAGTACTTTAATTCAAACAAAAACCTGAAAATAAAAGCACTTCGTAAATCCCCCAATCTTCAAATAACACTCAAATCGAGTGTCTCCCACTTCATGAATGCAATAAAAATCGTATACACACACTTAATAACTTCATATTTGGTCATTCAAAAAAAAAAATAACACAAAAACAATAAATATAAAAGAAAAAAATAGAAAAAACATTAAAAATATACCTAAATCCGAGTTTGGAGGCTTGGACGGACACCGTAGGGCACGATTTTAGAGCTTTGAACACCAAGGAGGCGAAAACCGACTCTTAGGGAGCTTGAAGAACCCAAAAGGAGAGAGAAAACCCACGAAAAATCACGGGTTTCTCTCGGGCCGGGACCTTTATAAGGGTCCCAGGGCGTATCGCCCGTATCGTACGATAAGGGCGATACGGTGCGATACTCTCGCACTTGCGATACGGGCCCCCGTAACGATACGTATCGGTGCGATACGGACAACACAGCTTCTACCATGATGAAATGAAATGAAAACAAAGAGAGTGCACGTCCATTGCATATTAAATCCACAGAAAGAGGATTCAGTTAAACCCTCTTCTGTTTCATGTGCGTAATGAAGAAGTCTAAAACTACAACCTAAATATGCACATCCTGTGACACGTATGGAAAGAAAAGTTTCAAGTTCCACCATCAATAGTAAATGAATTACATCCAAAAAGTTTAGACAAACAACAAAAATAAGCTTACCCTCTTAATAACGGGAAATATACAACCTTTTCCCCTCTAAGCAGGGGAAAACCTACAGAATGAATTTTTTAGCTGTCAGCCTAAAATACAGCTTCCGTGGATGCAGATCAGTTAGGAAAATAAGATATACCCAATGACATTATGACCAACTCAGCATTACAAATATTGCACATCGTATCCATGAAGATGCAATAAATTGCAAAGAAAGAACAGACTGGAAAAAGAGAGAACAGTAACACCACACTTCGTCTGAGGGATCTAATAGCCAAGTACCATGACCATGTGTATGTCATGTTCAAAACAAATAAAAAGAATGACAAAGGAACAAGTGAATCTCACATTGTCAGATGAAAACAGGGAACAGATCTATGTTTCCACACTACAACTGGATCTGATCAACATTCGGCAGATAAAGAACCTAATATGCCCCTAATGCAATCATAAAGGAGAATACAAAAGAATACGATGTTCATCGATATATCTACAGTGCAATCGACAATTTAGAGTGGTGCTTGGTTGTATCAACTTATCTGAAGAAAAAAATTCATCTAATTTTCCCGAGTAAAGAGATCCACCGACACAGGATAGACAAGGGACATTGACGTTATTGCTTGCTGGGGAGCTGCATCCCGGAGCGCATAGTAGTTCCCTAGTTATCCTACATCTTTTGACAGATAAGTGCATAACATGACGCACCCATAACGAAGCTTTTTCGTCAGATAAGGATGCAACACTAGGACTTCCCTGGTGATCATCCATCCAAACACTAGTTTCACAAAAACCACTCTTAGCTTCAGAGTTCTAAGTTCTCATGGGATCCGATGACTGCTGGTAGAAAGATTTCACTCTCTGGTAACAGATCCAATATAACTTTGAAACCCTAATCTGATCCTGTACATTACTGCTGGAAATATTGAGGCCAAACCCTCACCGCAGGCAGTCTTCGCCAGAAACATGCACCGACTGCAAACAATTGCATCTAAAGGCATACAGTAGTATACACTATACACTATCAAGTGGAATTTCAGGATATTTCCCCGATTGCTCTACTAGTGGATACTTTCGCAAGTAGTGCAAACTGCAAATGAGGTGGACTCGTCACTGAGAGACCAATCATAGATCACAATCGACCATTAGAAACGTCGAATAATTCAATTACTCAACACCCATTTTCACCAAAATATTCCTCGAAGGTTTGATAAATGAAACACAGAAAAGCCCTTTCCTTAAAGGAAAACCGACCAACATACAAAGGCCAAAATACGAGAGAGAGAGAGAGAGAGAGAGAGAGACTTGAATGATAGAGGAAGGGGAAGGGGGGCAATGGAGATTGCCTCGATCATCATCATCAACATCATCCTGGTGAAGAGAGACCTGCTTGATGATGAGATCCTTATGCGGAGATCCCTTCATCTTCGCCTACGGAAACATGCCTCATGTCTCTCTTTCTCTTCGCTTTTCCCTCGGCTCACCGATCCCGCTGGCGCCGGATACCCCGCATCTCGGCAAACACCAACTAACCACAGCTCCTTGCTGTCCCTCGCTCCTGTCCTTTTTGGTGCACTCACTCTCTCTCTCTCGTTCGAGCGGCCGTGGGCGGGAACCAAATTTGTGTTTTACGTATCAGCATGCTTTACTCTCAATTGTTTAACGTTGTATACGGTATCGCCCGTATGCACTCATACGTATAAAGTCTAGACTCCCAACCAGGAGTGCACATGGGTCGGGTTTACCCGAACAAATTAGACTCACTTAGTAGACATGTTTTAGTTGGTGGTTCAAAATTTTCTCCCTTTTAATTTGAAGAACAGCTTGGTTCTTGGACCTGAAAAATGCAATAGTAAATCTTTTGAACCCGAATCAAGTCTGAACTGGATCTTATGGGTCGATTGAAGTATACCTGAACCTGATCTAGATCTGGGTCTGATATGCACCCCATCTGTTTTGTACCCTATCATATTGAAATAAATACCTTATTCAATCTCCGGTCTACACGCAAATAATTTCTACATATACATACTGAAATCCGAGGTAAACATATGTCAGCCTCAGTTTATAACCCATTGGGAGTATTGTAAAATATTAAATGAAAACAATGTAAATTATGTTTCCTGTTGGTTGTTAAATCTGAATCCCTTCAAAGCCAGTCTAGCACATACTCGAGAAAGTTAAAGTTCAGAACTGATTCGGAAACAGGCCTCGGAGCCACCTGACCCGATGTATCTTGGTCTCCTATTTGGGTCTAAAAATTGGACATATCTACAAATAAACCTGAAACTGAATCAAAGCAAGGTTTCGTCCTAGTTATAGATTGACTCGAGTAATAAATAAGTTTCACAAAACCAAATTCAAACTGGATACTTGCACATCCCTATAGTCGTATATGAAGTCACCGACAGTATGGTATACTCCAGCATGGGCAGGCCTACTATCATGCATACCAACCCGTGTATTCTTTTGGTTATCGATAAAGCTAAAAGGAGAGTATAAACATTTAAAGACATTCCATAAAAGACACCAGATGAGGCAACTTGCCAAATCAAGGTATCTTAAGACAAAATACATGATTATGTTGTTTGTCAAATTCTTACTAATTAACAAAAAAAAAATGTATTGTATTGCACCAACATTCTTTTTGACATAATTTGATGTTTTCCTTTTTTCCCCTTTTTGGTACAACGGGGAGGCCGAAGCCGGATGCATTTATCCAGTTATCGAACTCGTGGCCGTTGCTTCTTGTGCAATCTAATGTTTTTCTTTCAATTGGCAATAGTGGTTCAGTTTTTTATCCACTTTTTAGACCTGATTTAAATGTAGGCCTTAAGAAAACAAGAATAACAGCAACACACTTTCTGCAATATCTCAATTGGCTCCGTGTAAGCATAATAGAAACATTTCAAGTAGCCAAGAATTTGTCAAACTCAATGTGTATTCAAGCTCTTCATTCAATTCAACCATAAAGATTAATTTAACACATTTATTTTGTAAGAATCAACCATTGAATGATTTATTCAGGAAAAGTACGGAATTAAAATCGGAAGATTTTGGGTTGTTGACATTTTTGCATTGTGAAATCCATACAATAGGTTGAATTTTGATAATTTGAAAGTTTTCTTATTATAAATGCAAGAGGGATTAGGTGGAATGATATTTCCAACTAAAAAGTTATGTATATACCAGTACAAGTAAAGAGACGAATTTCGTTATATTAGCGAAGCGATTGGATGGAATCGTGTCTTGCTTTCAGATGGAAGAGATCACAAACTTGGGTATCATCTAGACTTGTTTCAATGGTACTGACCAATTAAGCATAGCCTCTTGAAATTTCCGCACAGCTTGCTTGCCAAGTTTCCACATTGGAAAGACTGATTGCTCGCTTTTCTATTTTTCTACTTTTTTAGTGAAAAACAATAAAAAAAGATAATTTTCACTCCGGTAGCTAGCCATGTTCAACTTTAACCATCCACATAGAAAGATGATGACGCCCGAGGGTGAACTGGCTATCCCACATGCCGGTAGCCTAACACCTTTTTTATGGGGTGCAGCATAGTTGCAACCACCAGTTGAAACTTCTATCATCTTTTGGTGGAGAGTTTTGTTCAAGTAGGATGGTAACCACCTTCTATTTGCAACATGCAAGCATTACAAGAATGCGTGCTCTTTTCTATCCAAAAATAGAGAGAAAATTTTACCATTTTTGTTGGAACGTAAACTTCTCATGCAATAAAATCGATACCTAAAATTTCTACTGTTAATTAAAAAGAATCATCTCATATAACAACGTTACTTTTTTATTAGATGGCACCTTCATAGACAAGGTGTGAAGTTGCCTGACATATAGCTTACATTAATGATTATAATTAACATTTAAATATGAATTATTCAATTATCTATATATCAATGATTAATATAAACTCTAATATTTAAGCAATATTTACTACATATTAAATAAGTATTATAGTAAATAAATTAATATATGTTAATATTATATTGACCACATTAAATATATGTTAATTAATGTTAAAATATTAAATATATAATACTTAATAGTTATATTATGTAATTAATATTATATCAATATTTGAATATATAATATATAATTATTTGTACATTTATATTGATATTATGGAAGACTCTAACTCAAAAGAACTCTCTACAAGATGCAAACGCCCCCCCTATATGTGATATGTGACATTGCTATTTCTTAATAGAGTAGGAGGTGGGTCCACGTAGACCCGTTTAGGGTTATTACAAGGGGGGGTTTCTGATACCAAAGTAAAATATTATTATAATTAAGATTTTTAATGAACTATATCTTAACTAGTATTATATTCTAAATTATGTATTAAATAAATATTATAATAGATATTAATTAATATGTGTCTATATATTAATAAATACTAATTAATTAAACATATGCTGATCAATATTCAATATTTATTAAAATAATAATAATATTGTAATTTTACAACCATTTATATATTTATTAAAGTATCACAATGATTAATGTTATAATTAATATTTAATAAGTATTAATTTTTTAGATGTTATGTAAGTATTATTAATTAGTGTTCAACATATATTACTTATTATTGATGAAAAGTATATTAATAATTTAATATATATATATATATATCATATTAAATTTATTATTTATTAATATTATAATATAAGTTGACATGATAGTGACATAAGTGTATATCTAACATAAGTTAACATAAAGGTGATGTGGCTTGGGTGTTACATCAACATTTCCACATAGGCGTGATGTGAGCTAAATCTCATCCCGCTAATTGTCACTTAAAAGGAATCTGTTCTCACTTTTGTGAAATCTAAAAATCATATGGGTACTTTTGTGATTTTTTTAAAAAAATAAAAGAAATGTTTTCTCACTTACTTTAAAAATCATAAGAGTTGCAAATTAATATATCGAGCTTTAACATGTATTAATTCAATGCCAAAAATTTCTATATCGAGCTTTGAAAGGCTTGTATTCAAATTTGTTTAACTTTAAGATTTGCAAATTTAATTGATCTTCAAGCTCTAAAGTGAGCAACCAATTACAAGTCTGAATTTCTATATCAAGGTTTGATGATTGATGATTTGTGACAAGATGTTCTTGAAGTGTGCAACTAGCATTTGAATGGCAAATGACGATATCACATTATTGAGGCTAACAGGTTGATACTCGGTAATCTTTTTGGATCCTTTTTTAAGGATAAGTCGGAGTTGGATACAACGATTTTCAGACTCCTTGGTAGTTGGCCTCCATGAAGAATATGGAATAGTGACTGATGGGCCTTCAGTGTTCCAATATATTTGGTAAAACCATAAAAGAAAGGGTCCATTAGGTCCCGAGGCCTTGGATGAGTGCACGGCTTTCAGTGAATGATGAGCCTCCTCAACAGTGGACCTATCAAGCATCTGGTTTATATTGTTTGAGACTTTTCTTGGTATGAATTGCACCTGCTTGTCCTTATCTCCAATGTTTTCGAAGTAAATAAATCAGTGTAGAACTATAATATGTCTTTGTAGCTCTTTTTCGTTGATAGTATTGCCCTCTGCATCCACTGATCCAGTTGTGCGTTTTACATATAGTAGAAGACACTGCGTGGAATTAGGTAGTGTTTTTATCACCTTCTTGTAGCCATTAGACTCTCTTTGTTGTCACATGATCTCCTCTCAATGAGAGATTTCAACCAAATCCTCTTTAATTTATTGCCATTTTCTAACTTTTTCTTTAGCTTTTTGGAGTCTACACGTCGAAGCTATCAAGCGAGAGGCTTCCATTCTTGTTTGAGGTCACAAAAGTTTTCCTGGTTCCAGTTGGTCATTTCTGTCACAAGGTCCCATATTTTAATATCCCTATTTGCATTCAAAGTGTTCTATGTCTGCTCGATGAATTCGGCATTGTTGGATTCACATATCTACATGGCTTTAATTCTGAAGATTTTTCTTTAATTCTTCCTACCATGATTCCCTAAAACGATTTGTTAGCACAGTTCAATCAAAGGTTTATATCCACTTAATTGTGATTTTGTTGGATTCTAGCCTCTCTTCAATGAATTCAACTCATCTTCTTCAGTTCTCCTAGGTGAAAGGACATCCTCGATACCCAATATTTTGTAGATCACAATCAGTCACTATTGGTCTAAAAGCTTTGGTTATACGCTCAGGTCTAAGATTATCTCTTGCTCTTTGGATTGCTTCATGGTCTTATTGGAATAACCCATTAGAAACCATGGTAAAGGAGAAGCATTGGTCAATTGCTGCAGTAGCTCCAAGTTTTCCGTCTTTGCTTCCATCTAGCTCACCCTTAGAATCCAGTATAATACCATAGCTGTCTTGTTTCATCATACTTGATTTCAGATTCCATATGGCACTTGAAATATGATAATAGTCGTAGATCAATAGTACTGCTCCAGAAACAAGCTAGCCCATCTCCTCTATCACCAATTGGCTAATTCATTCTAGTTGTGCCAATTTTAGTTTTAATGAGAAAGGGGACGTTAGGAGCATTCATCTATTGCAAAAGTAATAGAAAACTCTTTCTTCATTTTTATCACATTCTATTATCTAGAGCCCCAATCTACAACATCCAAAACAGAGGCATATAACTCTTTCAAGTTCAGCCAAAGCAATTCTTCATAAGGGTTTGTCTATTGGTATTGCCATCCTGAATTTCAAGAAGTAAGTTTGATGTGCTTGATGCCGAAAAACTGAGAGAGGATGAAATACGAACGATGGGTGAGAGGAGAGGTGGAAGGAAGAGATAACAACCAGTAGCCTTGCACTCCAATGTCCAATCTAGGTGATGAGTTAAGAAAAAAGGAAACACACCACAAGCCTTGCTGAAGAATCAGCTGAAAACTCGTATTTCACTTGACAGAGCATCAAAAGTTACCTTACAGATCTGATAATGGTATTTTTATAGCTGGGAACATGCCTCCTCAGCTAATCAATGAAAGAGAAAATAAGAGTTAATATTGCCACCCAATTAACTAGTAGACAAAACATATGTATTAATTATCCAAAGTAGTAGTTAAACTATCACTTAGTTAACCAATAGAAAAAAACTAACTATTAGGTAACTATTAGATTGAGATGCCATTTATTCAAGATCTCCATTTGGGTGCTATAGGGCATGAGGGTCGGCTGAGTGTGCATTGCCTCTTGGTGTCAGGACGTAGAATGGGTAACAAGCCGGTTGATTCAATGTGGATATTGTTCATGGACAGAGTTAGACTTGTTTATATTCAGTTACAAATTATTGACTTTTTTATCCTTGTTGATGCCCACATCAAGGTTCATCCCAGTGTGTCTTCGGTCATTAACTTCAGTCAGGTTTTTGATCCTCATAATGATATGGTTTGTTATTTTAGATAACCATCTGAAGGGTATACTATACACACTTACTAAAAAATTAACCTCTTGAATATATGTTGAATACCCAGTCCTAGCATTCAAATGTGAGTAATTAAGGGCCTACTTGGCAACAAAAATACTCCACTTCTAACCACTAGAGTTGTTTGTTATTCCTTCACTAGTTAAGAGAAATGAAAGTACCAAAATGAATTGAAGATCTTTATAATATTAGACCATGCAAAAACTAAATATCCTATTATGCACAAAAGATGCAAAAATCATTTCACAATTAAGCCATTGTATGGAGAGTCCCTCACAATTGAACCCTAAGATAAAGAGATCAAGTTCCTCATGCCTGAATGTAGTTGTTATTGGGTGATTTTCAAAATAACAAAATATATTTGGTAAAGATTATGGTTGCAGCTATATTGTGGCATTAAGAGTCACTTGCTTAAGTAATATTTATGTTTGTTAGTAGTACATATAGTGGTTGTAAATCATGAGCATTTTACAGTCATATTTTGACTTTAAAAGCTACTTACTTGAGTATAATTGTGTTCATTAGTAGTACATATAGTAGAGGTAACTCATGAATATTTTACAATAATATTTTGGTATTTAAGGCCACTAAGTTTAGTGATAATTGTACTTATTAGTAGTACATATAGTGGTTGTAACTTATGAGCATTTTGCATGCATATTTTGGTATTAAGAGACACTTGAATGATAATTGTACTCATTAGTAGCATATGTAGTGCTTGTAACTTATATGCATTTAGAAACCATTTTATGACATTAAGAGTCACCTTCTTGAGTAGCAATTATGCTTATTAGTATCATATCATGATTAATATCTTCACCATGTCTATATATAGTGGTATTATAAACAAGATTCATCAATTTTTTCCAATGGTATGAGTCTTTCCTACTTAGTTTTTTAAGAGAGTTTGCAAGTCTTATTATAGCATTAATTAGATTTATAAGATCATCATCTTTGTTTTGTCGGTTTGTCTAGACTTGATTGCTTTCGTGCAAGATGAACTAAGGTTCTTTGTTATATTTTAAACCCATTTGCCGAATTCATCGCTTTCAGTCAAATACATATAAAAGTTGGTGTTTATCATGCCTTGAAATAGTGTTATCATAACCTTTTATGAGGCTTAAATCTCTCATGTGCATATCACTAAAGAACATGATTGAAACACATACACTTCGTTCACTATGTGCACACCCTCTTTTCTCAAAGTTCCCAAAATACCCTTGATCATTTTTGTTAATTACCAAAATACCTATCTACAGAAAATAACTTGTGATTCTCTCTCTTCTCCCTTGTGGATCGGAAAACGCCTCCATTATTTATTGCTTTTCTATACATTTGTCGATCCTTGACTTATTGAAGCAATATTACATGGTCTACAACAATTTCTAGCAAAAGAATGGATTGAAATCTATTAAAAAAAGAAATTGGAAGAAAGAAGAAGAGAAAGAGGGGAAAGAAGAAGGATAAAAATGCCTTATTTAAAGGAGAAATCTTCGATTTATTTAAGTATGGTGTTGATTTGGTTTTGGTTTATTTATTTTTTAGATTTTTGAATGATTTCTCGTTGAAAACTCATCGAGTTTCTAGCAAGAGGCATGCCCCAAGCGCGCATCTCTCTCTTGTTGAGAGACGCGGCCTGGGATGTGTCTTGATTTTCTTGATGTGGTATCATAAATTTTCTTTTTTACTATATAGATATGACTCATAAGGCTAAGTAGAAGGTTGTAATATTACTAATTCATATAGTAGATACAACAACATATCACACAAAGGATGCTCCTATAAACGATGAGGAGAAGAAGTCGGTCCTTCATTTTATGAGAATGATAGATCAACTTCAGATACTGAGATTGATATTACAGAGAGTGAGGATGAGGGATCTCCTGATATTATGGGATTACTCCCTACTTTTAAAGGTTACATTGCTTATAAGATATGACAAGAATAAGTTATTTTCTAACTTTAGCGAAACTTTATATTAGATGTCAATACTCACTATTCTAATTGACTATGCAAAATATATATTTACAGACACTGCAAAAACTAGTAATAGCCTACACAATATACTATTGGCAAAGCGTAACTAATGAAAAAGGCGGATGTGAGGCTTAATAATTGGGTTGAGATTGCAGATAGGAGTAAGCTGATTGAGTAGATGAATTTGTTATATAAAGTGATAGACCATGCATTGTTGATTACTTTTATCAAGCATTGACAGCCAAACAAAAGCAACTTTCTCATGTCATAGGATAAGATGACTATCACACTTCATGATGTCAAAGAGATACTTAGTCTTTCGATAGAGGAACAGTTTATTGCCTTGACATAAGAGATGGTGACTATAAGCAATAAAGGCATTTTTTCTCATATATTAGGATGAGCATCGGTGAAGTAGTGCTAGAGACTAAGTCCGAAGCCATTAAGTTTGAAGTTCTTTTTAAGAAGTTGAGTCATTAACAAAAATAAGGCTTTATTATATTTGTTATATCAACTAGGTTGTATGTTATATTAATATAAATCTAGAGGCTATCCAAGTAGAACCCCGGGACCAGTAACATGATCCAAGCCTAGGGTAAGTCAAGTAGTGGCAGGTCCAACCTAAGAAGATTTCATAAATAGTCATCCAAACAAGTACAACTGATTACTATGCTCATTAATGAGCTAGTTGACCACTAAATCAGACTCATTTTTCTTAGTTTGCAGGATAACCATATAGTGTTTGTTTCGAGGTATTATTTGCAACTTGTATTAATGTATGTCATTATTGCTTTGTAATCTTTATTTAATCCATTGAAATGAAATAAATTAAAAGAGTTTTTTGGTAGAGGCATTTTATTGTTTGGAAGTATCTTTCTTCCCCTTATCTCTTCTAAACTTAGCTAGATTAGGTTTAGTGATGATTATCAGGTTCATTGTCATTATTGGTCCCAGTTGTGACAGAGAATTCTTGAAAGACTAGAAATCGTTACAACTAGAACGCCTAATAACTTTTTGGTTTGCATCACATAAGCACACAGTAAGTCATGTGAATGTCATAAATTACAATGATATGTTTTTGTTTCTAAATCTACTATCTCTACATGATTATACTCTCTTACAATAAGGTAAACATGTCATGATACTCTTCTTTTAAGGCTGACTACAAAATCTTCTATTACATCAATGTAATGCATGATGATAGTTTATGATTTCTTAAATGGCTTCTTGAATTATGTCATCTACAACTCTATCAATGTATGTAGTTATTTTGAAATTGTATCAAATCTTCTAATTTGATCTATTGATGAACCATTTCAACCTTGTGTGTACTTTTCACTATAGCAGTCATGAATACCAATTTCACATACTTAGTAAGTTCGTTACGACTCTTAAACACATCCTCTATAAGGTTTGTAGTTATCTATATCATCAACTAATAGGTATGCATTTATCTATATTATCTATTGTTCTTACATACTTAGTAAGTTCATTATGACTCTTAAACACATCCTCTATAACAAACACAAGTAAATCATCAAGTTTATCACCCTCACAATCAATAAATTGATCTGGTACACTAGAATAATTTATACTCTCCTTAATCATTGTATAATAAGTATTTTGTTCAGTTGCCGTCTTCTTTGAATCGATTTCATTATAAGTGCTTTCTTCGAGTTATTTGTCGTTTTACAATATATACAGGATTATAAGGTTTGAAACATAATACATATCAAACAACTTTTATTCGGTTAAGTGAGTTATGAGATAGGGGTGTTTCCTTCTTAAAGAGACACAACCTAGGCATGTCTCTTCATAAAAAAAGACGTGCATATATTGCATTTGAAAGTGAAAATCTGACGAATAAATGATTTTGCTCAAAACCGCAAAACATCTTTAAATATGAAAAAACTTAAAAAATAAGGCAAACCTGCATATGAATAAGAACCAACCTTTTAAAATCAAGAAATATCCAAAAATAAGTTGGATCAATCATTTCTTTCTTTCTTTATTTTTTTCTTCTTGTTTCATTTCAATTTAATGAGGTTCGGAAGGAAATAATCGATAATCATTGGTTGTAAATAAGGTAGAAATAACTCTCAACAAACAAAATAAGAGAACGACATACAAATTGAAAACATAAATTGTTATAGAGATATTTTAGGTATTCTACAAATATGAGACGTGTGGATATTAAAAAATGGTGTAGAGATAATAATACCGTTAAGAATTGACCGTCACATGCAAAAGTTCATTGGCTGCAGACTGCGCTTGCTGTTGTTTTCATTTGATGCCGTGAATGATGCCAATGATGAAAGTTGTCATTGGTTGAGTAAGTCAACGCCGATGTGCATGATCCTTTGTTTCTTGTGACTGTTGTTTGTTTTTTATGTGAGAGAGACGATCAGTCCAGTATGAGAGTGGAGCGGTACCACCTTTTTCCTTCCCTCCCTTCGATAATGCCGGAGATTCACCACAACCAACTTGAGATAAGAGGCCTCAGCCTTCACGATGCTGAAATTGGAAATGGTACAACTATTTGCACTCCTCTTTCTCTCTCTCTCATGGGTTGTATTTTCTCTCAATTAAGTCTCAAGACCAGCGGTGGTGTTTTTGCATGGCTTCTCGGAGAAAGGAGTGAAAAATGAATAAATATTTCATTATTTGGTAGATACAAAGAAGATGCAGAAAAGAAAAGAAAGTTAAATGCAAAGTGAATTTAAAGGTTTTAGAGGAGGAGCAATTAAAAAATCATTTAATGTAGTTGGAAGGGAGAAAATAGATAAAAAGGTTGAAAGATTTTTCTTTTCAAGTTCACTTCCTTTTAATATAGCAAGAAATCCATATTGGAAAGATCTTATCACTTCATTGGCTAATTATAATTTACATAGTTATGTTCCTCTAAGTTCTGAAAAATTACGAACCATTATTCTTAAAGAAGAAAAAGTTAATATTGAAAGACTTTTAGAACATAAGAAGTTTTCATGGGAAACTAATGGTGTTTCTATTGTTTCTGATGGATGGAGTGATATTCAAAGGCGTCCACTCATTAATTTCATTGCTTATTCAATTAGTGGGTCAATATTTTTGAAGTCTGTTGATGCATCTAGAGAAATTAAAATTGCAGGCTACTTGAAAGATTTATTTGTAGAAGTTATTAAGAGTGTTGGATCAGATAATATTGTACAAATAATCATTGATAATGCAACTAATTGTAAAAGTGCAGGGTTAAGTTTGAAAGGTGATTATCCACACATTTTTTGGACACTTTGTGTAGCACACAGTTTAAATTTGGCTCTTTATCGTATATGTAAGCCATTAGAAGATAAAGATAATCTTTGTGCATATCAATTGTATTCATGGATTGAAGATATAGCAGCAGATTGTATAAAGATAAAGAATTTTGTAATGAATCACCATTTAATTTCATCCATAACTCCATCTCTTATTTGTTGTTTTTGATATTTTGTTTTTCGAATCAGATCGTGAAATTGTGAATTGAGTTGATCTTAAAAATGGCCGACAATAGAAAAGGAAAATGAGTATCAATTGGTACTGGCCCTACTGGGAGTTCTGGTGGAAGTGTTCCTTCAAGTTCAAGATCAATAACAAAAGTTACAAAACCTTCAATTTCAACACCTCGTGATGATGCACCATTGTAGATGTACGTACAAAGGAGAGAATTATACGAAGGTGGTAGAGGTAATACACATTTTATGTATAAATTTTGCAACATGAGTTTTGAGTTTTACAAGATCATATATATACCAGAGTGCACACACACAGTTCCTTCTAGGAAAACGACCGGGTTTATCTTGCTTTGCATTACATCCTTTCTTAGATTTATTTCTTATTTTTCTTTCTTCAGACGGACAAGATTTAGTGAGTTGGTCAACTTCTATACCATTTACACAGGTGAAAATCTTGTATAAGAGTCAGACATTTAAGATAAAGGTGAGCTATAAATGGAAATTGTCCTGCAGAACTTAGTTGTGGATATGCATAGTTTAAGTAGATCTTTACACAGAGCCGTAGAGTCTGGGCTTCAAAACATGATTCCTATTGGCTTTCGCTTGGTCCTCGCCCTTGTTTTCTGTATAAACAGTAGAGCTGATCACATTCCATATGCTATCCTAATTTTCTCGCCAAAACAGGCAAAAGCCTGCTCCATCTCTTTTTCAAAAGGCAACTGATACTTTGTTTTTTCTTGGAAAACAACATTGTTGTTTACAGACAAGACCTGCTACTAGTCTAGAGTCGTGGTTTCACAAATTTTCCAATGTAGCATACTAAACTAGCATAGGCTAGAGATCTGGCTCGAGTAGCTCCACTCTTTGAAGAGAGGATGTAGAAAGATAAATCACCTGATTCTGATTGGCTGGTAGGATGTGAATCGATGGGCTATTAATCAAGGGCATCCAATCTTAAGGTTTTGATCCTCAAGCTCAAGCCAACAATGGACATTAACAAGAGAAAGGGCTCTCCCCCCACTCTAAAGTTGGAAATAAAAGGGTAGGTTTGACGTGAATGTATTCAGTCCGTACCTTTGGAATGACAATAAGGGAGATAAATTCTCCACGGTGGCCTTCTTCTTACCTCTTCTTTCGCCGTGTATGTGTGTGAGTTGAGGATGAACTCGTTTGGGTACAGAGAGAGAGAGACAAGGAGCGAGGGGGAATCAAGAGGAGGTTCATGGGTAGGTGGATCCACAGATTGCAACTCAGCCAATGTTACATATTGGGCTGAATGTGAAAGACGTATTTCATTGCCATCATCGGTGATCTTGGAGGATCGCCATTGCCTCGTTGGCATTCAAAGAGATCCAAGTGACAGTTTTCCAAACACCTTGTAACATTCCACAGTTTGAAGATGATCCATCCAACCAAAACCAATTTTTCCGCAGTAGATGAATTTAAACATTAACTCCACCCATGTAAGGGATCACCCTTCCATTACCGGTCACAAGCCCGGATAAAGGAGGAGGGTTGTGTTAGGCTTCCGATAGCCAACGTAAAACTTCATCAGATTTTTATAACATAGATTACAAAAATTATGAGCATTGCTTTGGGGCGTCCCCGCCTAGCGACGTGCTGCAGAGCCCGAATGCAGTAAGAAGTAAGCAAGGGCCATTACATTTTCGCCCGAAAGTAGTGAATCAATTGCACAGAGGGTTCCCACATCATGGACGGGTGTGGGTAAAGAAGTTAGTCCTGCTACATTGCTGCCCGAATGTAGTGAAAATTTTTCAGAGAGGGTCTCCGCATTTTGATCATGGACGGATGCGGGAGGTAAGGAAGCTAGTCCTAGATAATACGATTCGTATTGGTTCTTGGAATATCGGAACATTATCTAGTAAGCTAATGGAGGTGGTAGATACTATGATTCGGAGAAAAATTCATATTCTATGTTTACAAGAGACAAAATGGGTTGGAGAAAAAGCAAAGGACATAGAGGATACAAGTTTTAAATTATGGTACTCAGGTAAAGAAAAGGCTCGAAACGGAGTTGGTATTATCATAAATAAAGATTTAAATGAGAGTGTAGTAGACATACAACGATATGGTGACCGAATCATGACGTTGAAATTAGTGTTAGGAGCAGAGGTTTTGAATATAGTTTGTGCTTACGCACCCCAATTAGGAATAAAAGATAGCATAAGGACAGTTTTTTGAGAAGAGTTAGATAAGGTGTTTCAAAAGATTCTACAAAGGGAGATGATTTGTTTAGCAGGAGATTTAAATGAATATGTCGGTAAAGAAGCATTAGGATATCAAGGGATTCATGGAAACTTTGGTTTTGGGGATATAAACGAGGAAGGTAAGGAGATTTTAAATTTTGCTATGGCATTTGATCTCTTTATAGTCAATACAATCTTCAAAAAATGACATGAGCATTTAATTACTTATAAGAGTGGCTTATCACAAACACAAATTGATTACTTTATTTGTAGAAAAAAAGATAAGAGTGTGTTGTAAAGATTGTAAGGTAATTCCAGGAGAAAGCTTAACCACCCAACATCGACTTTTAGTTATGGATTTACAAATAAAAAAATGGACAAAGAAGAAAAGAGTGCATCGAGCTATTCGGACTAAATGGTGGAACCTCAAAAGCGAGAAAGAAGATATATTTAAACAAAAAATCCTTTTAAGGAGATGTTTGAAATTATGTTGGTACACCTAGTAATATGATGAACAATATGGCTATACATATTAGAAAAGTGGCGAAAGATGTGTTTGGTGAATCAAATGGAGGTGTACCAGCATAAAAAGAAGCTTGGTGGTAAAGTGAAGTAGTGCAAAATAAAATCAAGGCAAAGAGAGCATGTTACAAATTACATTATGCTAAGAAAACTAGTGAAACTTTAGAAGCTTATAAGAAAGCAAAGAAGGAAGGGAAAAAGGCCGTTAGTGAAGCAAAAGCTAAGATTTGGGATGATTTATATAAAAAACTCAACTCAAAAGAGGGCGAAAGAGATATTTTTAGGATAGCTTGGGTTGGAGATAAGAAAACTAAAGATCTTAATTATGTTAGATGCATAAAAGACGAGGATGAAAAAATTCTAGTGGCAAATGATGATATAAGAAATAGATGGAAAAACTATTTTTATAATCTTTTTAATGAAAATAAAGGTGTTAGTATTAGTTTAGGAGATTTAGCCAAGTCAGAAAAGTATATAAACCACAATTTCTACCGACGTATTCAAAAGAATAAAGTCAAAGAGGCTCACTCTTAAACATATGAAGAGTGGTAAATCGGTAGGACCAGATAATATTCTTATAGAAGTTTGAAAAATACTAGGAGAAATAGGAATCACTTGGCTCACAAGTCTATTTAATGAAATATGGAAAAACTAAAAGATGCCCGAGGAATGGAGAGCAAGTACACTTATACCCATATATAAGAACAAGGGAGACATTTAAAATTGTGCGAATTATCGATGTATCAAGTTAATGAGTCAGACTATGAAATTATGAGAAAGAATTATCGAACGTAGGTTAAGACAAGTATCAAGTACAACAGAGAACCAATTTGGATTTATACCAGGCAGATCTACTATTGAAGTGATTCACCTTTTGAGACGTCTTATAGAATATTTTAGAGCAAAAAAGAAAGACCTTCACATGATATTTATTGATCTAGAAAAAGCTTATGATAGGGTATCGAGGGTGGTTCTTTGGAGAACTTTGGAAAAAAGAGGTATCCCATTGACATATATTAACCTTATAAGAGACATGTATGATGGTGCAAAAACATGTGTGAGGACTCATGAAGGAACGACAGACTTCTTTGAAGTTAATATTGGGTTACATCAAGGATCAACTTTAAGTCCATACTTATTTATAATGGTGATGGATGAGTTAACAAAACATATTCAAGATGAAGTACCTTGGTTTATGTTATTTGTAGATGACATTATATTAGTGGAGGAGTCTAAGGAAAAAGTTAATAAAAAATTAGAACTATGGAGAGAAACATTAGAAAGCAAAGGCCTTCGACTTAGTAGAACAAAGACAGAATATATGGAATGTAAGTTTGATCATTTGGCTACTTCAGAGGACATAGAAATTAAAATTGGCACACATTGCATTCCCCAAAAGGAAAGTTTTAAATACCTAGGGTCAATTTTTCAAAGTGATGGAAGAATTGATGGAGATGTTACACATAGAATTAATGCTGGTTGGTTAAAATAGAGAGGAGCATCAGGTATTATATGTGATAAGAAGATACCACTAAAATTAAAAGGTAAATATTATAGAGCAGCAATTAGGCCTGCCATGTTTTATGGTTTTGAGTGTTGGGCCGTTAATCATCAACATGTACAAAAGATGTCTGTGACAGAAATGAAGATGTTGAGATGGATGAGTGGTCATACAAGAAAAGACCGTATACATAATGAGGTTATTAGAAACAAATTAGGAGTGGCACCAGTAGAGGATAAAATGAGAGAATATCGTTTAAGATGGTTTGGACATATAGAAAGAAGATCAAAAGAAAAACCTGTAAGAAGGTTAGAAAAACTAAATTTGGAAAGTATTAAAAGTGGTAGAGGACGACCACAAAAGTGTTGGAAAGAAACAATAAAGAATGATCTAGCTTATTGAGAGTTAACTGCTAACATGGCACAAGATAGGGATCTATGGAAACAAAGAATCCATGTAGCCGACCCCGTCTAGTATGGGAAAAGGCTTAGTTGTTGTTGTTGTTGTATTAAATAGTCTTGTGAGCCAAGTGATTCCTATTTCTCCTAGTATTTTCCAAACTTCTATAGGAATATTATCTGGTCCTACCGATTTACCACCCTTCATATGTTTAAGAGCCTCTTTGACTTCATTCTTTTCAATACGTCGGTAGAAATTGTGGTTTATATACTTTTCTGATTTGGCTAACTCTCATAAGCTAATATTAACATCTTTATTTTCACTAAAAAAGCTTATAAAAATAGTTTTTACATCTATTTCTTATATCATCATTTGCCACTAGAATTTTTTCATCCTTGTCTTTTATGTATCTAACATAATTAAGATCTTTAGTTTTCTTATCTTTAGCCCTAGCTATCCTAAAAATATCTCTTTCACCCTCTTTTGAGTTGAGTTTTTTATATAAATCCTCCCAAATTTTAGCTTTTGCTTCATTCAGGGCCTTTTTTGCTTCCTTCTTTGCTTTCTTATAAGCCTCTAAAGTTTCACTAGTTTTCTTAGCATAATGTAATTTATAGTATGCCCTCTTTGCCTTGATTTTATTTTGCACTACTTCACTCCACCACCAAGCTTCTTTTTGTGCCGGTACACCTCCTTTAGATACACCTAATATATCTTTCGGCACTTTCCTAATATGTATAGCCATATTGTTCCACATATCACAGGGTGTACCAACATAATTTCAAACATCTCCTTGAAGGACTTTCTATTTAAATATATATTCTTTCTCACTTTTGAGGTTCCACCATTTAGTTAGAATAGCTCGATGCACTCTTTTCTTCTTTGTCCATTTTTTTATTTGTAAATCCGTAACTAAAAGTCTATGTTGGGTGGTTAAGCTTTCTCCTGGAATTACCTTGCAATCTTTACAACACGCTCTATCTTTTTTTCTACAAATAAAGTAACCAATTTGTGTTTATGATAAGCCACTCTTATAAGTAATTAAATGTTCATCTCATTTTTTGAAGATTGTATTGACTATAAAGATATCAAATGTCATAGCAAAATTTAAAATCTCCCTACCTTCCTCATTTATATCCCCAAAACCAAAGTTTCCATGAATCCCTTGATATCCTAATGCCTCTTTACCGACATGTTTATTTAAGTCTCTTCCTAAACAAATCATCTCCCTTTGCGGAATCTTTTAAATCACACACACATATAGGTCCTTTTTTTATTATTTATTACCAAGATGAGGAAGCAAGTTATGTCTAATTCTATTTGAGTAGGACGGAGGCATTGCAGGACCTTCATGGGTGATGTATCCCTTCACGAGAAATGTGAAAATAAAAAAACACTATAAGAATAGGAAGTAACTATTACACTTGATGTGCATCTCAATACAACACCGTGATCACATTCTAGCCTTAGAACAGCACCGTGTAACATTCTACTATTGTAAAAAGAGAAATAAAATAGTTTGAATTTTTTAGTATATGCACGTGTGTGCACACACACACACACATATATATATAGAGAGAGAGAGACAGAAAGGAGGGGAGGGAGGAAGCTGCTAGACAACCTCTCATTTTAGACATTACTTGTTCATCACCATCGTTTGATTGACCAATCAGATAATGGTGCTCAAGACTCCTTGCATCACATTTAATGCATTAATGACCTCAATTCCTGTATCGATGTTGATAGGGCGGCTTACTGCATCGTTCGTGCTATTACATAGAGGATAGAAATTATCTAGAGTCTGGTATGAGAAGGTGTCTATGAACTCTTAATTTTAATATCTATTACTTCTCCCTAAAATTTCCTATGTCTGCCACTTAAAGTAGGAACATGTTTACAGCGTCTCCGCTTTGATTCAAGCAAAATAAAATGATTTAGAAAAAACTTATGATAGGGTACCGAGGGAGTTCTTTGGAGAACTTTAGAAAAAAGAGGTATCCCATTGACATACATTAACCTTATAAGAGACATATATGATGGTGCAAAAAACATGTGTGAGGACTCATGAAGGAACATTAGAATTATGGAGAGAAACATTAGAAAGCAAAGGCCTTCGACTTGGTAGAACAAAGACAGAATATATGGAATGTAAGTTTGATCATTTGGCTACTTCAGAGGACATAAAAATTAAAATTGGCACACATTGCATTCCCCAAAAGGAAAGTTTTAAATACCTAGGGTCAATTTTTCAAAGTGATGGAAGAATTGATGGAGATGTTACACATAGAATTAATGCTGGTTGGTTAAAATGGAGAGGAGCATCAAGTATTCTTTGTGATAAGAAGATACCATTAAAATTAAAAGGTAAATATTATAGAGTAGCAATTAGGCCTACCATGTTTTATGGTTCTGAGTGTTGGGCAGTTAATCATCAACATGTACAAAAGATGTCTGTGACAGAAATGAAGATGTTGAGATGGATGAGTGGTCATACAAGAAAAGACCATATACATAATAAGATTATTAGAAACAAATTAGGAGTGGCACCAATAGAGGATAAAATGAGAGAACATTGTTTAAGATGGTTTGGACATTTAGAAAGAAGATCAAAAGAAGAACTTATAAGAAGGTTAGAAAAACTAAATTTGGAAAGTATTAAAAGGGGTAGACGACAACCACAAAAGTGTTGGAAAGAAACAATAAAGAATGATCTAGCTTATTGGGAGTTAACTGCTAACATGGCACACGATAGGGATATGTGGAAACAAAGAATCCATGTAGCCATCCCCGTCTAGTATGGGAAAAGGCTTAGTTGTTGTTGTTGTATATATATACCAATATATATATATGTATGTGTATGTGAGAGAGATAGAGAAATTTGTGACTAGATCGTTTCCCGTACCAAATCTCATCTACTTTCATTTTACCTATTTCAATATGCGACTAATATGGTGATTACATGCATTCAATCAATCAACTCTAATTCCGGATACATCATTGGCTATTGATGCGCTTAGACTTACTATGATGTTGTCATGCGACTTTTTAAGTTGAGAAGGATATGTATTATACATATAGATTCAACTGTAGGATATGATCTTTTACTTTAATTTTTCAAATTTTGGGTCTTAATATGGATCCGCGGCGGATCGCCAAGTTTCACTCCACATCCTTCTAGTATGGGTCTCTTTTGAGTCCCTTGGGTTGGCTTAGTGATACCCATTGGGCAGGTTGGGCGGCTTTCCATCCCACTCCAACTTCCTGCGATAGAAGAGAAAAGCAATTAAACCCACCTTTAAATGTTTTGCACGGTCCTCTAAGTTTTAAAACCTTTGTTATAACGTACATGACTCCTAGTAAAATACTTAGTTTAAAAGAATTTCATTTAATATTTTCTTTTATAAATTGTATTTAATATGATATGATCACATGCATTAAAATAAGTACTACACTTGATCTTAACCAAAAACCCAAAAAAGATACATTATGTCGCATTGTGTTTCAACTTTGTATACCTTGCTCTCCCTCACTTGTATCTTGCCTTATATATATATATATATATATATATGTGTGTGTGTGTGTGTGTGTGTACGTGCGTGCATGAGTATATATATATATACGCGCATACATATATACTCTTTTTTTTACTTCTTCATATAATTTTTCTCAAATACATATTTATTCTTAGTGTTTTCATATACTTTCTCTTGTCGAGAAGATTATTGTGTCTATGATCCCAAGCAAATTTTTGTCAAAGTGTTTAAAGGCGTTCAACAAAATGATGCAGTCCTTTACAATAGGGAATATCTGAAACCATCTTCATCATAGGACTACTCTTTTGTAGGGTTCCTAAGTTTTTATTGTAAAATCTTACCAAATAAAACCTATAAGAGTGACATAAGCCTCATCGACACTTCAGGTGACTTGTATATATCAATTGTTGTTGTCCAACAAGTTTGATCAAACTATTTGGACACCTCACATATTTATGTAATTATTCTCGAGAAATAATGAGGCCATTTCATTTCGTCAAAAGATACCCGAGTTTGAGTTCCATGCTTTGTATCCACTATTCTGATCATAATTTTTCAATCCTCTGAGAGATAATCGAAAAATATAAGGGGTCTTTCCCTTTGAGGCTGGTTGTGGGTGAGGAGGGATTCAAACTCATGAGGTTGTGGTTTGTAGTCACGTGCTTTATATAGTGACTAACATTTTCTAAATGTTTTAGTTGCAAATTTTTGATCATTTTATTTTTGAAATAAGCCCAAGGAAAAGTTATATTTGACATTTGTTTTACTATTTTCATCTCATCTTTTGCTTTATATATATTTATATATTAGAAGAGGAGCTTTACATGGTAACACACTTAAGTGCTAGCATATCTAAATAAATCTCAATAATCCAATCTTTTAGGTGATCTTTTGACATGTAAGGTAAAAAATTATTTTTAAGTAAATATTTCTAGAAAAAATATAAGCATATATCTTGCTTTTCTATTTTAAATCTCAACCACCTATCCAAAAGATTAGATGATTAGAATTTATTTGAATATATTTAAATATGTTAGCATATACTAAGTTCTCACAGTTAAAGATCATTAAAATTAACATGTTATGAGAACTTTACTTTACTGTTTGGTGACAATATTTTATGTGTGAACATTTTTTTTTGTGTGTTCATAAATTAGATCTTACCATCATTGATACATGCATACTCATGATATACAAGTTTATCAATGAAAGTATGAATATGTATTTATTATTGAATATAATAATTTCATATATTGATAATCTTTTAAATTCAAATTTCTATAGATCATGTGAATCAAATGTATTCAATTTTTTTACTTTGGTTCATATTTTGAACCCGTCACCAGGACACTTTAACCTTTACTTGTCTCGTTCTCCTCCCACGACTACTCCGTTTCAATTGGTTTCGTAGGACATGCATTTACCAGTCACTTTCATATGGATGGGATATGACTCATTTTGAGTTTTGTAGTGTCTGATAGAAGTGAACCGGCATGAAACCCACATTCCTAGGTTTTGTAACTTTTAACGGTTATTTTCTTAGGAGGATTACTATTTGCTCATCTTTTTATTATTCATATATCATTTTTTTAAATACCAAAATTACCTCTCGTCTCCAAGAGTCTTTTTCTCTCTCTTATCAATCTCTTTACTCCGACGACCGACATTTCTCCCTCTCTCACCCAACTGGCGGATCTCTTGAGTGAGTCGTGTCCTTTTTTAAATATAAAGATTAGGTTGAGACGTGTCTTCCTTATAGGAAGATGCATATGTGTTACATATTGAGTCGAGAACTTGACATCATTTTTTAGTTTTTATTTCGATCAAAAATAAAATAATACATCAAATAAAAGAAATATCCTACCAAACCACTTAAACTCTTTTTGAATTAATCCTTTTTATTTTTTCTCCTCTTTTTCACTTTTTCTCTTCTTTTTTCGATCCCATTCAAAGCACTATATGATTGTATTAGATTGAACTTCATCACCGAAAAAATGATATAAGATGATCACCGAAAAAATAGTGCGAGATGATTGACGATAAGATGAGTACCCACAAAGAGATTCATGGATCCAAATAATTTCTGGGTTTATTAGGGATAATTTTCAAATTTTATTAATAGCAAAATCAAAGGGAAAAAGAGTGTGCTTGGATAATAAAATCTGTTTTCTTAGGGTTTTAGATCCCTCCATTTCTCTTTCCTCTGCAATCAATCAATAACTTAAATTGATTCTTTTCTTCCCTTACCGCACTTTTTCCGTTCCGTCATCTCTCTCTTTCCTTTTCTGAAGAAGTCATGAGCACACCCCTTCCGCCGCCGCCTCCCTCCCTTCCACCCCTTCTCCCCTCCGCCTCTCCGGCCGGCCTTTGGCCCGAATCCGTCCCAAACCATCATTACCACCATATTCCTCCAAACTCCGCTGCGGGAGATTCGGGGTACGGGACTGCCTTTCCCCCTTACGAGCACGGTCACAAACGTCCTAGGTTCTCCCCTGACCCAACGACGGTTTCTGTTGATAGGCCCCTCCCTCCCCCTGCCAAGATCCCGATCTCCGACTCCGATTCTCCGTCAAATAATCGTGCCGGAACCAATGGCAATGGCCTTATTGGGATCAGCAGGATCTTCTTCAAGACCAAGCTCTGCTGCAAATTCAGGATGGGTACTTGTCCGTATAGCTCTAATTGCAATTTCGCCCATGGGAACGAGGAGCTCCGGAAGCCTCCGCCGAATTGGCAGGAGATTGTTGCCAATGCCTCGGTGGCTGCGGCTGGAAACGCTCCTCGAGATGATGACTTTCGGGGTAGCAATGGTGGTTCTGGCGGGTGGGGAGATGCGCAGAAGATCAATAGGTTTAAGATCTGCAAGAAGTTCTATAGTGGGGAAGGGTACCCGTACGGGGAGAGGTGTAATTTTCTGCACGAGGATCCAAGTAGATCGCACGAGAGCGTTACCATCAATATCGGGTTGATGGGTGCGACCGGCCAGGAGGTCGGAGAGTGCGGCATCGATGGGCTGAATCAGAAGCCGGCTTATTGGAAGACGAGGATATGCAACAAGTGGGAGATGACGGGAACCTGCCCTTTCGGCGATAAGTGCCACTTTGCCCACGGGATCGCTGGTACTTACCACCATCTCAATCTTTCGTGATTGGTTTCGTTTACAGTTTCTTGTATTTCCATACTTGAATTCATGATATTCTAGGGCATAATGGATGTTAATTGTATATGCTTTCTGCACTATCGTGATTCCTTTTGGTGGTTAGATATTAACTGTATATATGCCTCTCATGGAGCTTTCATTTTCCATCATGTGACGAAGCTATAGAACAAG
This sequence comes from Brasenia schreberi, assembly GCA_036023115.1. Taxonomy (NCBI): domain Eukaryota; kingdom Viridiplantae; phylum Streptophyta; class Magnoliopsida; order Nymphaeales; family Cabombaceae; genus Brasenia; species Brasenia schreberi. Next base: position 10,080,874 of record JAYKKT010000080.1, on the reverse strand, counting down.
CCTAGCTTGTCACGGGAGATCTTGTATCTAAATTATGCGGTATGTCCGTGTGAATTTTTGCTCGAGTAATTCTCCTTGGGCTGATGGCTGGTAGATTGAGCGAAAGGAAGGTCGTTCTCTTTTTCCTCTTGCTGCTATGGTTATGATGGTGAATGCGACAAGAATGATGGTCCACTGCACGAATTAGAAGAATTTTGGTTTGTTTGGAGCGCAAAAGCTATTGGTACTGATCTGTTGGGAAAAATAATAGCTATCTTTACTGTGTTTCCAAGCTTAGCAAGTAGGTCTTGCTCCCTTTGAGGAGCTTTACTTGCATTCTGTGTAACGTCGGGTATCCATTATTATAACTGCCTGTCTTATTGTCGATAAGTCTGTCGTTTTGACTTGTCTACCTTTGCCTTGAAAGGTGATTTCCATTTCACTATCATGAATGCAAAACCTTGAATTGTTCTCACAAGCACCTCCAAATATAATCTTTATGCCCCAAATCTTATATATGAGAGCAGAGTTTGATGTTAACTTCTGTGATGCAGAGCTGCAAAAATATGGGGGAGGATGCACAGATGCGGAGACTGGTACTTCTGGTGTTGCCGTGGCTCCAAAGCTTGCAAACCATTCTGATGATGCATTAAACCCCAAGAGCCAGTCGCATATTCTTGCACGTTTGGCGAAGTGGAAACGGCCAGAGAAGATCAATCGTATCTACGCGGATTGGATCGATGACAATGAGTGAGACGGTTGCAGTTGCTAATAGTTCACATAGCAAATTGAAGTCTGTGGAGGTGGACAAATGATTATCGACTACTGCAAAACTGGTTGCAACAATTACAAGTTTTTTGGCAGCGTAGGATTCCTTTGAAATTGGATAACCTCAAGTAGTAGTGTGCAAGAGTCTGGGTAAGCTTTTGTTTTTCCCTGATGAGAAAGGGGAGTATGGTTTTTGTTTGGTCTACATTGTCCTAAATTCCTTCACAGGGTCAATTCGTGTTGGATTGTTCATTGAACAAAGCAGCTCTGTCAGATATTATTAGTTGGTAAAGAGTGCTTAATATAGGAAATTCTTCAGCGAGAAGTCTTTGCCTTTTACTTCTGTTTTGCTAGTAGAAGGAAACGTTTGTGAACTTGAGATGATATCGACGCAAGGAAGAGCAGCGCATTTTTTCTGATTACAGTGTGGGTCTGAAGTAGGCGAGGGATGGATATAGAGCTGATGTTTTCTCTAATTTCTCGTATTCAACCTAAATAGTCAAGATAGCATAACTATTGTTTCTCTAGCCAAACCGGGTCTCTCCCTCCCTCCTCCCCCTCTGTGCGTGTTTGTGTAGTGTATGTGCGAGTGCTAGTGTCTTTGTGTGCGTGTGTATATATATGTGATGCACTAATGACCTACCTATTTATATATAAATCCAAAGGTACATTTATATTAAATAACAACAACATTCATTGGTTGAGGTTGTTTAAAGATAGAGACACATGCCAACAAAGATAAACAGTTGACAACAGCTGATGCTCTCTTTCAGCTTCGAATATCCTTTTGCTGAGTTATGGTGGAATTTATACTTCATACATCATTAATCATTTTCATTAAAGGATTATAAAGTATGATAGGACTGGAAACAAAGAATCCATGTAGCCAACCCCATCTAGTATGGGAAAAGGCTTAGTTATTGTAGTTGTTGTATAGGCCACCATCAACCTTTGTTTTTCTTTTCTGATTACACCACCTCTGGGTGTTAACTCACGATCTTCATCATGTGAAATGAATCCAATCCTCTGCACGGTGAGCAAACACTCCGAGTGCAGCATCAACCTTTCTCGACATGTCTGCTGAGGACACACCATGATCTCTCATTGACTTAGTGACTGAACCTCACCATCCACTTTACGAGTGACCACTTACCATTCCTTCCCATAGTTTCGTGTTTGCAAGGGTAGCAATAAATTGTGAGACGTTAATTGCAGGATTTGAAACGTACCACGATTTGAATCTTACATTACCAATTAACTTCGAAATGACATCAGAGAGTCACTTTGTATAGTTTGCTACTTGAAGTGACACGAGGATGCAACACAAAAGCAAGTACAACACGATAGTCTAGGTGCATAGGGTCACTGGGAATATAATTGGTTTTTTTCAGGGATTACAAGAGGCGCCCGAAGCCTAATGCACACACCCACACATGCACCCTCTACGAGTCAAACTCTCCTACCAGTAGCATTGGCGCTAGAGTGCCCTGCTATTGAGCTAACATTGGTTTTGATCACGGTAAATGATACATCTTTGAGTACTCTTACTAAAAGTGCTTCAAAGAGGCATTGCTGGCTCATAGGATATCCCTCTCCCCCAGTAAAGTCTCAGATGATTTTCAAAGTAGATGGTTTCAATTAGGGAATGTGAGTTATTTCTTGAAGCAAATGTTCGTCCATATTGCCATGAAATGTAAATAATTTACAGTTATAGGTAACAATTGATTGTTATGTACAATAGATATTGAAAAAGAGAAAGCGGCCATTATGCCAAAACGTGAAAGGAGATGGTTAATGCCTATCAACAATAGCTTGATTTATGGCTTTTATGTTGATTGGTTATAGGAACTCAAGGGTAAAGGTGAAGCCCATAAAGAGGTATACCCGTAATGAAAGCATATCTCAAAAGAAAATACTGAGTTCTTTGAAAACCTTTTAAGAATCCAATCTTACCGTTAATAGGGTTTTGTTTGAAACTCGATTACATTAGTGAAAGATGAGTTATCTAAAAGAATCCATTATATTAGTAATTGATCAATAGTGGTGAATAAATCTAAATATTAGATTTTGCGGCATTTGAAAGAGTAGAGTTATCTATCTCTATTGTCTCCTTTTCATGGTGATGAAACCAAGTTAATTCAGATTTGCTAACATTATGAAAAAAATGTTATTTTTTAATTAAAAAAGGTAAATTACCGATGCCCTTTTACCAATTACTAATTGCTGTTTGACATTTACCCATTACATAAAAAACCGATTGCCGATATCTCTCAAGGAGCTGATCCATCTCTAACAGAAGCCACCACCAACATAAAGAACACTCGGTGATAGTTCAACTATCGAGGGGCATGCACTCAGGTTCACCATCTCTTGTATGGAGAGACGTTCAGTAAAGAACGGATTGCAAATTTGGCTTTCACAACTATAAAAATAGCAGATGACTGAATCTCAACTAACCTTTTGAAAGATCGATCGGATCAGAGCATTGGTGGGCTTTCTAACGTTACTCCGGACTTCACTATAGACTGATCTGCATCAGAATTTCTTCGTACCACCTTCATAAATTTGCTGACCATTAAATGTAAAGAAAACCGATCCTGGTTCATCTCACATAACTGCAGAAAGTATTGATAGACCGGAGTCATGTACTAGGCACCATCATCCGCTACCAAACCAAACACAAACTCAGCCTTTTCCCGAACTAGATGGGTCATGGATAAGCTCATGAGATTCTTTGCTCCCATTAACTCGATCCTCCATCCTCCAAGATGTTATTTATCCACAATAGAAATTCCGACGTAAACTCCATCCATGTAAGGGATCACCCTTGCATTGCCGGTCCCAAGCCCGGATAAAAAAGGAGGATTGTGTTCGGCTTCCGACAGCTAGTGTAAAACTTTGTCGATTTTTTTATACCATGGATTACACAAATTATGAGTATTGCTTTAAAGCGTTTTCTCCTAGCGACGCACTGTATAGCTCGAATACAATGATAAGTAAGCAAGGGCCACTACATTTTCCTCCGGATGTAGTGAATCAATTGCAGAGAGGGTACCTACATCATGGACGAGTGTGGGTAAAGAAGTTAGTTCCGCTACATTGCCGACCGAATGTAGTGAATAATTTATAAAGAGGGTCTCCGCATTTTCAATATGGATAGATACAGGAGGTAAGGAAGCTAGTCCTAGATAATAAGATTCGTATTGGTTCTTGGAATATCAGAACATTATCCCATAAGCTAATGGTGGTGATAAATACTATGATTCAGAGAAATATTCATATTATATGCTTACAAGAGACAAAATGGGTTGAAAAAAAAACAAAGGAGATAGAAGATACAAATTTTAAATTATGGTACTCAGGTAAGGAAAAAGCTCGAAATAGAGTTGGTATTATTATAAATAAAGATTTAAAGGATAGTGCATGACATTGAAATTAGTGTTAGGACCAGAGGTTTTGAATATAGTTTGTGCTTACGCACCCCAATTAGGAATAAAAGATAGTATAAGGACAGTTTTTTGGAAAGAGTTAGATAAGGTGTTTCAAAAGATTCCACAAAGGGAGATGATTTGTTTAGGAGGAGATTTAAATGGATATGTCGGTAAAGAAGCATTAGGATATCAAGGGATTCATGGAAACTTTGGTTTTGGGGATATAAACGAGGAAGGTAGGGAGATTTTAAATTTTGCTATGGCATTTGATCTCTTTATAGTCAATACAATCTTCAAAAAACGAGATGAGCATTTAATTACTTATAAGAGTGGCTTATCACAAACACAAATTGATTACTTTATTTGTAGAAAAAAAGATAGAGTGTGTTGTAAAGATTGTAAGGTAATTCCAGGAGAAAGCTTAACCACCCAACATCGACTTTTAGTTATGGATTTACAAATAAAAAAATAGACAAAGAAGAAAAGAGGGCATCGAGCTATTCAGACTAAATGGTGGAACCTCAAAAGCAAGAAAAAATATATATTTAAATAGAAAATCCTTTTAAGGAGATGTTTGAAATTATGTTGGTACACCTAATGATATGATGAACAATATGGCTATACATATTAGAAAAGTGGCGAAAGATGTGTTAGGTGAATCAAAGGGAGGTGTACCAGCAAAAAAAGAAGCTTGGTGGTGAAGTGAAGTAGTGCAAAATAAAATCAAGGCAAAGAGAGCATGTTACAAATTACATTATGCTAAGAAAACTAGTGAAACTTTAAAGGCTTATAAGAAAGCAAAGAAGGAAGCGAAAAAGACCGCCAGTAAAGCAAAAGCTAAAATTTGGAAGGATTTATATAAAAAACTCGACTCAAAAGAGGGCGAAAGAGATATTTTTAGGATAGCTAGGGCTAGAGATAAAAAAACTAAAGATCTTAATTCTGTGAGGCATAAAAAACGAGGATGAAAATTTTTTAGTGGCAAAAGATATAAAAAATAAATGAAAAAACTATTTTTATAAGTTTTTTAATAAAAATAAAGATGTTAATATTAGTTTAGAAGAGTTAGCCAAATCAGAAAAGTATATAAACCACAATTTCTACCGACGAATTGAAAATAATGAAGTCAAAGAGACTCTTAAACATATGAAGGGTGGTAAATCGGTAATTGCAGACAATATTCTTATAGAAGTTTGGAAAATATTAGGAGAAATAAGAATCACTTGGCTCACATGAGTATTTAATGAAATATGGATAAAGCAAAAGATGCCCAAGAAATAAAGAGTGAGTATACTTATACCCATATATAAGAAAAAGGGAGACATTCAGAATTGTGCGAATTATCGAGGTATCAAGTTAATGAGTCAGACTATGAAATTGTGGGAAAGAATTATCGAATGTAGGCAAGTACAATAGAGAACCAATTTTGATTCATGCCAGGCAGATTTACTGTTGAAGCGATTCATCTTTTGAGACATCTTATAAAACATTTTAGAGCAAAAAAGAAAGTCCTTCACATGATATTTATTGATCTAAAAAAAGCTTATGATAGGATACTGAGGGAGGTCCTTTCAGAGTGATGGAAAAAAAAGGTATCACATTAACGTACATTAACCTTATAAAAGACATGTACGATAGTGCAAAAACATGTGTGAGGACTCATGAAGGAATGACAGACTTCTTTGAAGTTAATATTGGTTTACATCAAGGATTAACTTTAAGTCCATACTTATTTATAATAGTGATTGATGAGTTAACAAAACATATTCAAGATGAAGTGCCTTAGTGTATGTTATTTGCACATGACATTGTGTTAGTGGAAGAATCTAAAAAAAAGGTTAATAGAAAATTGGAACTATGGAGAGAAGAATTAGAAAGCAAAGGCCTCCGACTTAGTAGAACAAAGATATATGGAATGTAAGTTTGATCATTTCTTTACTTAAGAGGATATAAAAATTAAAATTGGTACACATTGCATTCCCAAAAGGAAAGTTTTAAATACCTAGGGTCAATCTTTCATAGTGATGGAAGAATTGATGGAGATATTACGTACAAAATTAATACTGGTTGGTATAATGGAGAGGAGCATCAGGTATTCTTTGTGATAAGAAGATACCATTAAAGTTAAAAAGTAAATATTATAGAGTGACAATTAGGCTTGCCATGGTTTATGGTTATGAGTATTGGGCAGTTAACCATCAATATGTACAAAAGATGTCTAACAGAAATGAAGATGTTGAGATGGATGAGTGGTCATACAAGAAAAGACCATATACATAATGAGGTTATTAGAAACAAATTAGGAGAGGCACCAATAGAGGATAAAATGAGAGAATATTGTTTAAGATGGTTGGACAAATAGAAAGAAGATCTGAAGAAGGACCTGTAAGAAGGTATGAAAACTAAATTTGAAAAGTATTAAAAGAGGTAGAGGACGACCACAAAAGTATTGAAAAGAAATAATAAAGAATGATCTAGCTTATTGTGAGTTAACTGCTAACATGGCATATGATAGAGCTATGTGAAAACAAAGAATCCATGTAGCCAACCCCGTCTAGTATGGAAAAAGGCTTAGTTGTTGTTGTTGTAGAAATTCCGACGAAGTTTTATACCGACCGTCCAAAGCTTAATGCATCCTCCTTTCACATCTGAGCCTGGGACCGGGCATGATGGAATTGTGGACTACATCTATTAAAACTAAAATATTTGAAAAGAATATCAATACACGCATGAAGTCACATTGGTTCTAAAAATGTTACTGATAATGCACAAGCGCCACAGAACATGGCATATGCAAATAACAAATATTACGGAACGAAGCATAAGGCCATGGTGCATAAATACAGCAGGTATTTCAACAGTACTTTTTTCTGCCTTCAGCTGCTTTCCTGTGAATAAGCCCATTTTATTGTTGCCCTAGCGAAGGCATCCGTTGGATCAACACATTTCTTCAGGAGCGGATCATCGTGAGGTAATATTTGTCGCAGATCGTCTGAAGCAAGAATAACAGTGTTGACAGGTCTTAACAAGAGAGACTGCAATGCAATTCTCAAGAGGTTCCTAGCACCTTCCATATCCTTCCTGCTTAAAGCCTCCATGGCAGGAAGTACCGTGTGCTCCACGGTTGCTTTGTCAGGCAGTACTACTTCGAAGCCCTGTTCATGCAATAAGGTGGCATTTCACGATTGCAACAGCCTTTCAAGTCAAAAGAAGGTTGAAGACAATAACGACTTTGAAAGATCATGACTGTGAGAAGGAACTAATGGCAGGGATAGAAATTTCATATTCAGTTGTGTGTGATCATAAACTCGACCATGGTGAGGTATCACCCTTGCATGTCCGTCCCAAGCCCACATAAAGGAGGAGGATCATGTTAAGCAGCCTATGGCCATAGGCATTACATCTAGCATTGGTATACTGGATCTCATCAGTGTGAAGTTGTGCATGCTTGTGCGAGGTCAATATTAGGTGGATGACCTCCTAAGAATTCGTCCTGTCGCACTCTCGCGGATCCCATCTAGTGTGGGTGAAGGCTTAGTTAAGAGATTCGTGTGATCACGACTGCCTCCATTTACAGCAGTTAAAGTTAGCAGAACATGTCACAGTCATGAGTACAAGATTTGTCCTATAACTTCGGGATGATTTATAATTCATATAACTGGCATGTGTTTGTTGCATACGAAAGATAATGCTGTCACAAACAAGAAAATGGAGAAAGCCCAGCTAGCAGATGCTACAATTCTCTGAACCTTAATCTAGAATTCTGTCCAAGTGGACCAGTTTTTGTTTTCTTCTTGGTCTGTTCTCTACCACCACTTCTATCGTCTTTAACCTTGCCATCATAAATTAGAATCGCTCCGTTTTTTGGGTATTGTGATTATGTTTACACCCTTCACATTGCTTTATTTGTGCCTTGTGTTACACACCCACCATTTATCCATCTAACTGTTCACCAGCATTGGGATAACTTGATTTTACCATTTCACCAATCTGATCTACATTGTTAATTATTCCACCTTACACTGCAACGGAGCAAAGTCCAGAGTCCGAGTTTACCTCACAACTTGATCTAGAGGAACAACCTAGTGACCAGAACGGCAAAGCTACTTTTCTTGCTGCAAGTGACTATCTAATTCAACATGTTTCATTCTCAAACAGAAATGCCATCAAGTCTACGAAGCAGGGTTATAGAGATGAACCTCAATGCCCATCAATATAAGGAACTCCAAATAAGTTATGCAACTGCGGATGCCATAAGGCCCCATAACATCAGAACAAGGTCATACTGACTTTCAAAGCATCATGAATTAGACAGTAAATCAAGCATGGGCAGAAAATGCTACCAATTTACACATGTTAGCAAAAAACGGATTGATCTGAAGAGCCAGTTCTATGTCACATGGGTGCAGGTACAGGTGTAGACATTGGTGTGGATTTCAGGACAAGACAATTTCCAAAAGTCATGGATGTGGAGACGGCTATATATAAATAATAATAATTTATTATTATTATTATCTATAGTTGATAATATCTCATAAAAGTATTGATGCCTATCAAATAAATCTACATGAATCAAGGTATACTGTTTTCATAAATTAGGTCTAATTAAGTAATAATTGATCAATATTCATGAAGTGTCTTAGTGACATAACATCAAAAGCTACTTAAAATAGATAGTGCCAAGTTGGATATAGGAGAAGTGAGGGTGCCAAGCGTTGGAGTATCCCATGGCAAGGGGTTCAACACCCTGGTAGAAGTATCTATGTGGCAACAATGCTGTAGATGATAATTGGCTCCTGATCATCAGTACATGATGGAAGAACAAAATTGTAACTCCAGCTTCATCTGCAGTGCGGATCGAGTATTGAGATGAATATAGTGTACAGTAGAAGGGCAAACTCCACTTGGCATTATTAAAGAAGAATTATCCATCAGCCTTTCTTTTAGTCACAAGTAATCCATACTTTTGGGTGCAAAATAACTCATTATTAACATGTATCTTGGCACGCTTGTAAGTCTCTGTATGTCAGATATGTTAGTAACAAGGCCCAACACTGAATTATTATGCTATTGGTATTCTAAAGCAACCATAGCAACGCAATCTTCATCACTGGCTGCTAGCAATTATAATCCCCAAAGGTATGGTGGAAAGTATGGCCAACTGATGCCCCATGAGAACTTTAATTTTCTGCAGCTGGATGGCAGTAAGAGGTCTCTGTTATAGAATTGCTGTTGATTCTGTTAATATCTGGGCTAAAGAGAGCATTTTTCTTTCAAATTAAAATTTACTTCTGTGCTAAAGTCCTCCACGTGCTAGTTGATATTAGAAATTTTGCTATTACAAAGGTCAGTTTTTAAAGATAGTTTGGACATGTACAAAGGCTACCTAATGAAGCCCCCTAAGAAGGTATGAGAAACTAAAACGTAAGGAGAAAAAGATCGTCAAAAGTGTTTGAAGGAAACTTTTAAGCATGACACGGCCTTTTTGGAATTAAATGCTAATATGGCACAAGATTTAGCTCTATGGCGTGAAAAAATCTAAGTGTGGGAAAAGGCTAGGTTGTAGTTGTAAAAGACCTTTCAATGTGAACTGCATATTATATACTTCTAAGATAAGAATTCGCCTAAACGGAAACTTCTAAGCAAAAGGCTAATAAACAGGTGAAATGTTCAACACCCATTTTCTGTAGCAGCCATTGAGGGCAAGAAAACACACAAAAGCTACTACAAAGCACCAATATTCACAATTAAAACCAAAAGCGAGTCTTTTATCACGCTAAGTAAGTTTTAGCATCTAATCGCCTTTGTGGGCCTGTCTTAACAGATATCACAAAGAAGAAACAAGGTTATGCCTTACAGTCTCCTTCCCAATTTCAAGGCCTTCCTCAGCCTTTGGAGTTTGTCCCACCTTTAAACTGGAGTGTCATTTCACTTCTTTCCTCCACCTTAATCGCATTCTCTCATTTGATCTGTTATTTGCACTGCACCAACTCTCTTCTTAACAAACTCTCCAGGAATCACCAACTTCTTCTCTCACAGTCCTAGAGAATAAGCAAAAACATAAAACCAAAAGGACCATGCTGCGGCAGAGCTGAAGGCAAACCTGATTGCGCAGCTTCTCCTGATAGATCTCAGCTTTGAATGTAGCCTCAGACGCAAGAATACCGATCTTGCAATTGCTGCCGGCCTCCACGGGCTTCAAATTTGCCTCCTTGAGCTCTTTCGCCACGCACTCGCCGACGTGGAACAGAGCATCCCTCAGAGATATTCTCGTACCACAAATTATGGATATGGCGTGACTATGCACCTAGCGCCCGCTCGCTGCAAAAAATCCCTCTTGCTGATCAGTTTCAACAACACAGCATCGTATGCCGGCAGAAAAAAAGACTTCCCGGGATTCCTTTCCCAGCCACATAGCTCCTGTTCAACTCCGGATCGTTGCATACAATGAAAGGAAGTCTCTCTCGCCCGTCTCGCGAGCTCCAATCGATAAGCTTCTTCAAGAAATTCAGTGTAGAAACTGCCGATATCCCGCTGATGATTCCCACAGCATTTGCATGAGAGACTACAGAGAGAGAAGCTGAACCACCGTTACACCTTGACAGATAAAATCCCTCTGATTCCTTCACCTTGCCATCTTCATCTCTTTGGAGAAGAATTGATGATCTAACAGCCAAAAAGGGTTTTGGGAATATGTGTTTTAGGTGGGTTCTTTGTCTTCTCAAGCCACCAACAATATTCGATGAGCAGCTGAGAGTGCAAGAGTTCATCTTCATGCTTCCATAAAACCTTAGAAAGTTAAAACCCACTTGCTAAAGATTAAAACACCTCATTTCCGGACACACCCTTCATAAGAATCTGCTGAAACACCGCAAAAGCCCAGAAGACAATCCCATCAAGCATTGGATGCATTGAGTTACGACCAAACAAAAAGGGGAACAGAAACATCATTATCAGCGAAGTTTCCGGGGTGGTTTAAGCGCTTGCAAATTGGAGGTATAGCGCAATCAAGAAAATTGGTGATCTCCTAAAATCATACGCCACCATCAAACTATCAAGGGGTGGAGCCATTGCTATTTTTGAAAATCACTATCTCGGTAAGTGAACGGACGGACAAGAGAGCGTCGAGGTGAACCGAGTGACGGTAGGAGAGACTTCTTACCGCTTCTCATCGTCAAAGTGAAATCAACGAAAGAATTTTGTACGTCTCTTCGGCGCTATGTCTGACATGGCCGTCCGCTGGCACGCTGAGTTTAGTGAGCAAGACCTTGCTGTGGTCCGAATCTTGCTACTTTTTGGTGTTTCACGATGACAGTGACGCGTTATAAGGACGCGAGTCATCTTATTTTGTTTAACTTCTTCTAAATAAGAGGTGAAACAGGGTAGGGTTAGGTTTGGTTAGGAAACAGTCTAAATAGACACCCCAGTTTGGAACCGGCCCAGCGATTTCAATAAGAATCGAATCGGGCGAGGAACCAATTGAAGCTAGAACCGATGAAACCGAACCCAAATCCGAAGACCATCTGATTCGATTTTGGTTTTGCTTTCACTTTTCATTGAACATGAATCACCTCAAAACCAGAACCGTGGATTCCAACTTTTTTATATAATTCTGACGTTTTTACTGTTTTTGAAGAATTTAGGACTCAAACTGGAATAGTCCCAAAACCAGAGTTCATTCCACCTTTCATGATTGACCTACATGTACGAGTGGCAGTTTCGGATTTATTTGGAGAACCCGACCCAGATAGGGTTCCAAGCATAAGCTGGGTTTAGCCACCACTCGCCGGACCTGGATCGGCTCAAGGCAACCCAACAAAAGTATACTTTGTCCAGACAAACCCAAAACCTACCCAATTATATGCATACGTGTGTGTGTGCGTGTCACAGTTCAATCTAGTTGGTTTGGCACGAAACTACCAGGTGATGTCTATAATGACCTAAGAGAAAATGTTGTGGATCAGGTTTGGCCTATGTTCGACGTCAACCTGAATCAACCCTCTACCAGGACACGACCAATCCAAACGATTAGGCACCCGCCATTACTAAAAGAAAATCCCACAATAGGATGAGTACTAGAACGGAAAGACATCTGTCAACACCCAAGGTCAAGCCAGCGAGGGCGCCGGCAGTCAAAGGGTGAAGAGAGAAAAAAAAGCGTATCCGCTATCCCAACCCAAAACCACTACTCCCCAAAAATTATATACAACCAAACACATCCCGACACCACAACCATGACACCCGAAACCCCAAACCCGAGCACGATACCCAACCCACCAACCACAAACACACCCGCCGCCACAACCCCAACCCCAAACCCAACCCCAACCCTACTCCCTCCATTCACGCTGCCACAAAGCGAACAAAACACATACTACTTACCTCCCCCAAGGTAAGAAGTAGTAGGTCTCTAAAGCAAGTAGGAAAGTAGGTGAACCGCAAAGGTGGGAGAAATAACCAACGTTGTACGAGCGACTGCACCCGTGGAGCCGAGCTACACAGACCAAAGGTGGTCGGTCGAGTCACTGGAGCAGAGACGAGCCGGAGAACATGAACATCAGCATCAACCAATTGCGGATCCAATAATTATTTTTTGTATGAAGCGCACTTATATCTAAGGTGAAATACTGAAATACACTTGTATTTCACATCAATAGCCCTCTCTCTCTCTCTCTCTATCTATCTATCTATCTATCTATCTATCTATCTATATATATATATATATATATATATGATGGCGGACCAAAAAAAATCAGATCTTGAGTGAACACATGCCTTCACTGACATCAACTGTTGCATACTGTTACCACAGTCATCCACTGCCACCTTAACCAGTACCACCACCTCCATACTCTCATGTTGTCTTCGCTAGAACCACAATTTACAACTGTTATTACCATCACCACTCACCTCTTAGGTTGTCTTTTACCGATTTCCGTGGCAGAATTTGTGAGTGTTGCCAGTGGTCATCACCATCAAGATCACTATCAACCACCACCATCCTCAACTTCACCGCCGCTACTTCATCACTATCTGCCGTTCTTACCATCAGTAGCAGCCTCCACCTGTATTCTCTGTTACAACTCTAAAAAAAGTTCATCCAAAGGATTCTTTTGTACTTTTAAATAAATTATCCACTATAATAACTTGATTGTGTTTATCATTTTAAAGCTAATCTAGAAACATTAACAGGCCACAGTTTGAAAGAAAAAGAGCTTACATCTGACTAAACTTTGAAGAAATTAGGTTTAACCACTTAAACATTGTATATTGCCACCTTGAATGAATCTTCGCTGGTTTCCTCAGTCCTGCATAAATGAATTCAAGTTCAGGTTCGAGATCATAACCCTAGCAAGAGAAACAAATCTCGATCCTGATCCACATATCAGATCCAGAACTTTGTCTGTTTTTTCTCTTTTGGTAACATGATGAGGCTGAAACCAGATGCGTGCCCCAGTCATCGAACCGATGACCTTCAACTGCGAGTTGACTCCCTAGCCAGGTGAGCTATTGCTCGTTGTAGAACTGTCTTTTAAACAAAAGGCCGGCTCTAACATGTGCAAGGAGTTTGGTATATAATTCTCGACTTGGAAATCTGACCTGGTATGAACAAATGATTGAGCCAATAAAGCAAAAAACATTTAATACATACATTAAATACAAAATACATACATTAAATATATTTTTTGCTCAAGACTTTTGTTGTAAAACCTTACTACCTCAAAAGGGAGAGGCTAAAGGCTCAGGAGAGAAGACAGAGAACTTCTGCTCAGGTACTCACCTTCACAAACTCTAAAGTCGTAAAATTCCGAGAATGCATGCTTGAAGTTGGTACGGATTTTAAAGTCTTTTTTACCGAATTGTTATCTATTTTCTTTTGTATGAAATTCTAAAGTATTATATGGTGTATATGGATTTCACGGTGAATGGCCTGAATGGGTTCTTTTTTCATTTTATTTTATCTTATTGTTTTTGGTTTCCTCAAACTCCGCCCATGTAAGGGATCACCCTTGCATTGCTGGTCGCAAGCCCGGATAAAGGAGGAGGGTTGTGTTAGGCTTCCGACAGCCAACGTAAAACTTCGTCGGATTTTTATAACATGGATTACAAAAATTATGAGCATTGCTTTGGGGCATCCTCGCCTAGCGACGTGCTGTAGAGCCCAAATGGAGTAAGAAGTAAGCAAGGGCTACTACATTTTTGCCCGAATGTAGTGAATCAATTGAAGAGAGGGTTCCCACATCATGGACGGGTGTGGGTAAAGAAGTTAGTCCCGCTATATTGCCGCCCGAATGTAGTGAAAATTTTTTCAAGAGGGTCTCCGCATTTTGATTATGGACGGATGCGGGGGTAAAGAAGCTAGTCCTAGATAATAAGATTCATATTGGTTCTTGAAATATCGGAACATTATCCAGTAAGCTAATGGAGGTGGTAGATACTATGATTCGGAGAAAGATTCATATTCTATGTTTACAAGAGATAAAATGGGTTGGAGAAAAAGCAAAGGAGATAGATGATATAGGTTTTAAATTATGGTACTCAGGTAAATAAAAGGCTCGAAACGGAGTTGATATTATCATAAATAAAGATTTAAAGGATAGTGTAGTAGACATACAATGATATGGTGACCGAATCATGACGTTGAAATTAGTGTTAGGAGCAGAGGTTTTGAATATAGTTTGTGCTTACGTACCCCAAGTAGGACTAGAAGATAGTATAAAGACAGTTTTTTGGGAAGAGTTAGATAAGGTGTTTCAAAAGATTCCACAAAGGGAGATGATTTGTTTAGGAGGAGATTTAAATGGACATGTCGGTAAAGAGGCATTAGGATATCAAGGGATTCATGGAAACTTTGGTTTTGGGGATATAAATGAGGAAGGTAGGGAGATTTTAAATTTTGCTATGGTATTTGATCTCTTTATAGTCAATACAATCTTCAAAAAACGAGATGAACATTTAATTACTTATAAGAGTGGTTTATCACAAACATAAATTGATTACTTTATTTGTAGAAAAAAAGATAGAGCGTATTGTAAAGATTGCAAGGTAATTTCAAGAGAAAGCTTAACCACCCAACATCGACTTTTAGTTATGAATTTACAAATAAAAAAATGGACAAAGAAGAAAAGAGTGCATCGAGCTATTCAAACTAAATGGTGGAACCTCAAAAGCGAGAAAGAAGATATATTTAAACAGAAAGTCCTTCAAGGAGATGTTTGAAATTATGCTGGTACACCCTGTGATATGTGGAACAATATGGCTATACATATTAGAAAAGTGGCGAAAGATGTGTTAGGGGTATCTAAGGGAGGTGTACCGGCACAAAAAGAAGCTTGGTGGTGGAGTAAAGTAGTACAAAATAAAATCAAGGCAAAGAGGGCATGTTACAAATTTACATTATGCTAAGAAAACTAGTGAAACTTTAGAGGCTTATAAGAAAGCAAAGAAGGAAGCGAAAAAGGCCGTTAGTGAAGCAAAAACTAAAATTTGGAAGGACTTATATAAAAAACTCAACTCAAAAGAGGGTGAAAAAGATATTTTTTGGATAGCTAGGGCTAGAGATAAGAAAACTAAAGATCTTAATTATGTTAGATGCATAAAAGACGAGGATGAAAATATTCTAGTGGCAAATGATGATATAAGAAATAGATGAAAAACTATTTTTATAATCTTTTTAATGAAAATAAAGATGTTAGTATTAGCTTAGGAGAGTTAGCCAAATCACAAAAGTATATAAACCATAATTTCTACCGATGTATTCAAAAGAATGAAGTCAAAGAGGCTCTTAAACATATGAAGGGTGGTAAATCGGTAGGACCAGATAATATTCCTATAGAAGTTTGGAAAATACTAAGAGAAATAAGAATCACTTGGCTCACAAGACTATTTAATGAAATATGGAAAAACCAAAAATGCCTGAGGAATGGAGATCAAGTACACTTATACCCATATATAAGAACAAGGAAGACATTCAAAATTGTGTGAATTATCGAGGTATCAAATTAATGAGCCATACTATGAAATTATGGGAAAGAATTATCGAACGTAGGTTAAGACAAGTATCAAGTACAACAGAGAACCAATTTGGATTCATGCCAGGCAGATCTACTATTGAAGTGATTCACCTTTTGAGACGTCTTATGGAACATTTTAGAGAAAAAAAGAAAGACCTTCACATGATGATCTAGAAAAAACTTATAATAGAGTACTGAGGGAGGTTCTTTGGAGAACTTTGGAAAAAAGAGATATCCCATTGACATACATTAACCTTTTAAGAGACATGTATCATGGTGCAAAAACATGTGTGAGGACTCATGAAGGAATGATAGACTTCTTTGAAGTTAATATTGCATTACATCAAGGATCAACTTTAAGTCTATACTTATTTATAATGGTGATTGATGAGTTAACAAAACATATTCAAGATGAAGTACCTTGGTGTATGTTATTTGCATATGACGTTGTATTAGTAGAGGAGTCTAAGGAAAAAGTTAATAGAAAATTGGAACTATGGAGAGAAATATTAGAAAGCAAAGGCCTCCGACTTAGTAGAACAAAGACAGAATATATGGAATGTAAGTTTGATCATTTGGTTACCTTAGAGGACATATAAATTAAAATTGACATACATTGCATCCCCCAAAGGAAAGTTTTAAATACCTAGGGTCAATTTTTCAGAGTGATGGAAGAATTGATGGAGATGTTACGCATAGAATTGATACTGGTTTGTTAAAATGGAGAGGAGCATCAGGTATTCTTTGTAATAAGAAGATACCATTAAAGTTGAAAGGTAAATATTATAGAGCATCAATTAGACCTGCCATGTTTTATGGTTCTGAGTGTTGGGCAGTTAATCATTAACATGTACAAAAGATGATGAAGATGTTGAGATGGATGAGTAGTCATACAAGAAAAGACCGTATACATAATGTGGTTATTAGAAACAAATTAGGAGTGACACCAATAGAGAATAAAATGAGAGAATATCGTTTAAGATGGTTTGGACATATAGAAAGAAGATCAAAAGAAGAACCTGTAAGAAGGTATGGAAAACTAAATTTGGAAAGTATTAATAGAGCTAGAGGACGACCACAAAAGTGTTGGTAAGAAACAATAAAGAATGATCTAGCTTATTGTGAGTTAATTGTTAACATGACACACGATAGGGATATGTGAAAACAAAGAATCCATGTAGCCGACCCTGTCTAGTATGGGAAAAGGCTTAGTTGTTGTTGTTGTATTAAATACAAAATACAAAAAATATGATGATACTTTTAATTAAAATCTCTAATGTTATCTCAATCAAACAGTGGAAATAATTCAAGTACATTTGAGTATGAATAGAGTTTGAACATTTATCACTACCCTCTCTCTCTCTCTTTATATATATATATATACCGTAAAAGAACGACCAATAATCTTTGAACAAAATCATGCCTCCGTGGTGACAAAACCACCAAGCAGTAAAGTCATGAGCTTCTCTAGAGCAAGAAAAGTAGTTATGAAACCAAAAAGGTAAATCTTACTTATTGTTCTCTAATGATTGATTGCTTGACAAGTCTATGATAGCATGCAAACCTTGCCAAAATCCCAATTATCGAGTGGGGCAATGAGCGTAATAAGGTCCAACATTTATCAGATTGAACCTTTCAGACCGAGATTCTCCATTGAACAAAAGTTATGAGAAAAAGACTTTTGACACCCTTGTATGCATAAGGTTTGCGATGAACATTATGGTAGAAGGTGAATCAAATAGTCCAAAATATAGAGAAAGAAAAGTTGTCGCATTGGGACTGATTGACATAAGTCGGGAGACAAAGAAACAAGAGGAGTTCGACTCAAAGCTACTTCCAAAAAATCCAATAGAATTAACTAAGAGAACAAGCCGTACAATCTAAGTTCTAGCAAATATAAGTGGATCAAGAACTGCAAGAACCATAGCAGGACTCCAACTAAATGTATTGAGCCATCACGCCAAAGTGCTTCAAGAATATAATTTATTAAATGATATCTCATGACTAAAAAGAGAGGTGAGTTATAGCTTACATAATAGCGAAAATATATCATTCATATTCGTCATTAACTTTGGTACAATGAACACAAGCAACAAAATGGTAGAACCACAACATTAAGAAAGTATAATGTTTTTCATCCGATACAATAACGATACTCGATTTTTCGTGGATGAAATCATCCCAAGAGAGATTTATAGAGAGTTTGGAGTTATCGAAATCCTAGTCAACTAGAGAAACAATCTTGACACTATCTTGATAAACCAGTGATCGCTCAAACACGTAGAATTATGCAAGATACCATCACAAAAGAGAACTACAAATTACCAAAAGACTCAAATCACAAAAAAAAGAGTATAATAGTGGAATGGCAAAGTGGAAAACTAAACAAAACAACATAATGAGGTTGTAAGTATCCCATTTCACCCAAAGATGATACTTTTGTTCTTATACATGATATAACTAGTCAGCATATAATTGATAAGTTGATGACAAATAACAGATAAAGTTAAGGTATCAGGACATTATCAACTCATCGCAGGTCAACAATATAGATTCGAGATGGGACTCAATAAGGCCATCAAGTGATGTGGTAATAGAGAAAGAACATCACCAAAGCTAGAAGCCATATGTGCTATAGATGTACAAAAAAAGTTTTTTTTTTACTAAGGAAGTCTTCAAGCATATAGAAAATGAAAGAAAAAGAGCTCAATCATTATCCAAATGATGCACCAAAAGGAACATAATCTTGAAAATGGAGCTGACACAAATATGTCAAAAGGGAATTTTTTTGGCATTTGGTGTTGATATAAGTATGAGTTACATCCTTGATCGCATTTTGGGATATGTTGCAAGGAAGAATATGTTGATATTGAAAAATCAAGAGGGATATATGGAAAGTTTCCAAAGATTCGAAAAGAGGGACATCAATTTAGGCTCATGATATCGATAAGCCTCAAGGCATGACCTAACAGTGGTGACAACTGGCAAGTCATACTTAATATTGCAGTACAAAGGTAGCATCGATAAGGAGTGAGAAGTTGTTGGAAATCATGTGCATGAAGAATGGGTTTATCTGTTGCCACCTCAAAGGAGGCCTATAAATAGCGATTTTAGTGTTCAAGCAAGAGATTGAATTAATCACATTGCAATCCCTTTAATCCCTTGCTTTTCGTAGGACTAGATGTAACTTAGCTTACCGATGTTTCCTTCAACACGACAATGTTACGCCTTGTCCTTCTCCTTCTATCGTTACTCCTTACCTGAAACTGTGCTATCAATGACAACTAGGATGTGCTGGATATGCTCAGTGAGATTCTTAGGAACTCACTTTCATTGCCAAAAGTGTTATCCATCTTTCATTTTGAGAAAGAGGATTAAAGTTTTGTGACACATGCGGTAAAGCTTATGTAGGTACTTTTGACAACTACAATGATATATATAAAATTCTACTTAGTTTAATCTATATATATATATATATATATATATATATATAAGATATACCTACACATGCACATGTTTATAGCAATCAAAGTTATAGTCAAGTTGGTTGGAACGGGTCTAGGACCCTAGGTTCAAAGAATATGACCCCCCAGAAAGAACGGGTGTGGTCCAAGTTGACCTACTGTTGAGCAGATCCTAAAAGTGACCCGATCCGACGGCTCGATCTGCCACCCGAAAATGACTCATACGGGCCCAAGATTGGTTTAGGTCGGAGGCGGATCATTCCATTTCCAGAACGTTAACCCATAGGGGGGAAATATCTTTCCTCTCCACACGTAATAAATGAATCAGCCTGACAAGATTGACAACGGAGGATGAGTCAGATGAGTATTACGATCTGCCACGTCATTCCATGACACGTAGAAGAAGTGTAAGAGCTTCTCTCCGCTATAAAAAGGCAGACACCCTCTGCACCTCATCCACCTCTCTCTTGAAGCCTCTCTAAGGGCGAAGCATTTGATCTTCTTGGTTCGGTTTTCTTGATCCCCTAATCGGCAGATGAAGCCCAAATTTTAGTTGGGTTTTCCACTGTTCTTCGGTCCGTGTTTGCATTGATCGCTCTAAAAACAGAGGCAGAAAATGGTGAACAAAATTGGCGGTGCATTGCCTCTTACGTCGTTGAATCATATCTCCATTGTATGTAGATCGGTGGAGGAATCGATCGATTTCTATCAGAACATTCTCGGATTCATCCCCGTCCGACGTCCGGGGTCCTTCAATTTCAACGGTGCTTGGTGCGTATATGCTTCTCCTCCAACCAGTGGATTCAATGAATTATCAAAGACATAAATCCATTAAGCAAAAACAGCAAAATCCATTCATTAAGTTCCTAATTAACCATTGTTGAGGAGAACATAACGATGGCCTTTTACAGGCTCTTCAATTATGGAATCGGCATACATTTGCTTCAATCAGAGGACTTAGAAAGCCTGCCGAAAAAGGCTGAGATCAATCCGAAGGATAACCATATTTCCTTTCAGGTACTACCACCATAATCTTTAGCAAATTTTCTTCTTCTGTTCACTGAATTTTAGGATTAATTTAAATAAAACTGGAAACCATGCGGCCAACCCCGCCCAGACTCCCCCCATTGATTGGGAAATATGGGTTGGATTTAGTCAACCTTCAATTTGGTCTTGAACAAAGAGCCATGAACTCGTCTTGTCGAAATCTTAGAAGCAAGGAACGCTGAAGATTAAAGAGCATCCCGAGGTCGCATGCATCGGCAATTCCTTTAGAAATAAAAAAAGGACGCATCAATTTGGCCTCAAGGCCCCATGGTCGGGTTCTATACCCACTTGTAGTACCCTGTACAAGCCCGAGATCTTGTGTCAAGATAAGTCTTTTCAATTTGGGCCAAACATCAAAAGATGATTTTCAATTAAAAAAGCGATTATTCAAACAAAAACCCAATTCTTTAAATTATCAACCAAAGACAAGTTGAATCTCTTTAGAATCTGATTGTTGCCAATGGTATAGTGCGAGAGCAAGTACGTGCAAAGCATGGTAGAGGACGGAGGGATCTATGTGGAGCAGCTATTCTTCCATGACCCAGATGGATTCATGATTGAGATATGCAACTGCGGCAATCTGCCGATTGCGCCGCTGGCCGGTGGCATCACCGCCTACTCCAGGCTCAACATGGCCGATATCCAGCAGCAACAGCAAGTAGTTGAGATGGTGCAGAAGCACTCCGTTTCATCATAATAGTCGGCCTCCTTCGTCATCAATATTTGGGAATTCATGTTCTTGTTCTCTTCAATCCCAAGAGTATCTAAATGGAGGAGGTGGCTTTGACGCTATTATTTAATTTGACGTTGTCTATCCTTTGACGCTACGTGGTTTTGTTGGCACTTGAAAGGTTTGGCGGAGGTGTGTCCCACAATTTCGTGCTAAGATATATATATATATATATATATATATATATATATATATATATATATATATATATATATATATATATATATATATATATATATATATATATATATATAAGGGGTAGTCAATGCATACACGCATCCATGCTTAGATCTTGCTATGAAAAGTATATATATATATAGAAAGAGTAGTCAATGCATAGACGCACCAATGCTCAGATCTTGCTAAAAAAATACAATGATATTTTTATTTTTAAATTCAAATTTCAATTATTTATCAAGTTGATTGAACGATGAAAATCTTTAAGCGGATTTGATCCATTCATTCCATGTGATCAAATTTCGTGAACTGTCGACAATTCAATGATAGCATAACTCGTATATGTGAAAACCCATTCGTGCTCAAACCACTCAAAGATCTCCATCCTTTGATGAGTGTGATTCACAAAGTAGATTTGTTTTTAAATTTAAATCTTTACCTCGATCATAGAGATATTTGAGTAGATTTGAAAATGGATGGGTGTTCGCATGAACTATGCTCTCACTCTCTCTATATGTGTATACATATATTTATATTTGTATTTGTATTTGTATTTATATTTAAAATGAGAGGTATATGTTGAATCTCATTCATGCTCAAATCTATTCAAACATATCTATTGTTCGATCAATTTGTTAACAATGGAGATTTAAATTTAAAAAGTAAAATATACTTGTACCTTTTGTACTTTGTATTTAATACATAATGCTATATACTGTTTTTTAGATTTAAATCTTTAACATTGATCATATTAGTCGAATGATAGAAATGTTTGAGTGAATTTAAGCATGACTTGGTTTGAGCATAATCAGTCTCTCTCTCTCTCTCTCTCTCTCTCTATATATATATATATATATATATATATATATATATATATATATATATATATATATATATATATCAATTTTGAGTATATACTGACAATTTGGTTTAGTTCTAGATGTTTGATGGTTCAGTATGGTTGGGTTAGTAGGAAAAAGACTTAGCGGTTTGCTTCTCAGTTCTAGTGTTGGAATCCAATAATGAGAGCCAAACTGAACCAATTATATGTATCTATAGAGAGAGAGGGGGATAACAGTATATGCTCTTAACCCATTGAAGCTTAAATACACAAACACTCTCATCATTCGATTGGTGTAATGATTGGTATAAATTTGAATTTAAAAGTAAAATATATTATTATGCATTAATTATAAAGTATTAAAAGTACATTGGTACAATTCTCTTTTTAAGTTCAAATACCATTGATCGTGTCGATTGGACCGTAAAAATGTTTTAATAGCTTTCAGCATAAATGACATTGAGCATGGATATATATATAAACTTTAGCTCGGAGGAGTTAGGAG
Organism: Brasenia schreberi; assembly: GCA_036023115.1. NCBI lineage: Eukaryota > Viridiplantae > Streptophyta > Magnoliopsida > Nymphaeales > Cabombaceae > Brasenia > Brasenia schreberi. Next base: position 10,057,918 of record JAYKKT010000080.1, on the reverse strand, counting down.
AGTCAACAACTCTATAAATAAGTAGGTATGTCAGACCCGCTGCACTTAGGAGGGCAATATTGCCCTACACAATGGCCAAGGTTCAAGCTAAGGGTGTTCATGGAACCACCAGAATTGAACCAAACTGGCGGTTCAATTCTAGATGTATGACGGTTTGGTTTGATTGATTCTAGAAGGAAAAAAAGCTTGGGATTTCACTTCCCAAATGTTTGAATGAATCTAAGCATGAAATGTTCGAGTACGTACCTTTATTTCTCTCAACCCCCTCACACACTCTCTCTCTCTTTATATATATATATATATGTTTTTGAGTGGATCTAAGCATGAATAAGTTTGAGCATATACCTTTATTTCTCTAACCCTCTCTATATATATATAGAGAGAGGGAGAGAGGATTAGAGAAATAAAAGGTCCACTCAAACATCTCTATCATTAAATTGGTGTAATCAATAATGGAGATTTGAATTTAAAAGAGAAATGTATTATTGTACAAACGTATTCCACTCAGGAGGGTACTATTGCCCTACAGAAGAATAAGGTCCTAGTTAGGGGAACTAAACATAATCATTATATATATAAAGTTTATAGACTTATATATATTTAAATCTTTACAAGTTTATAAATTTATATATATATATATATATATATATATATAAGTTTTATAACTCTACAGCAACAACTAAGTCTTCTCCCATACTAGAGGGAGTTGGCTATATGAACTCTTTGTTTCCACAAAGCCCTATCATAATTTGTAGAATTCATGGTAAATAAATCCGATAAAGTTTTACGCCGGTTATCGCAAGCCTAATGCAACACTCTTCCTTAATCTAGCCCGCAGATCCAAATAATTTGATGACATAATACATCTTATTGAGCAAAACCCTTAAATAAGTAGAACCGGTGATTTGGTTTAATTCAGTTCCCGCCGTAACAAGGTTCAACTTGGTTCTCTAAAATTTAACAACCAAAACTAACGGTTTGGTTTAAGGTTGAAACTAGAACCGAACCAAACGAAATCGTGAACACCCCTAGATATCGTCTTCCATCCCCGGCTTTCAATTATACCTCTTGGCATGGTTCTCTCCATGTACGGTACAACCGTCTATGATCGGTCGGCTATATTATAGTTTCCGTCGGAGCCACCCCGAGGCTTGGCAGTCGCTGACCGATGACACCAAAGTGGCCGTCAGTTTTTTTTCCTTTTTTACCAATGGGAGGCCAAAGCTGAAAACGCACGTATGCATGCACACCTCAGGGATCGAACTCACCACCTGCAAAGTGGGAGTCAGACCGCCCTGCCAGATGAGCTAAGAGCATGCTGGTGGATTTTTATTTATTTATTTCAAACATTTTGAGCCATCCATTTTCAGCTCATAGATACTATTTATCTGATAAACAATAATCTGCCGTCAGCAGTTTTAGATGCCATCCATTTCATGTTGAACGGCGTCCAAGGCTTCATCGACAGGAACTAGTTTAACCCTTCTCAAAAGGGATCTGCTGTGTTTTGGGTTAGCTTTGCTTTCAGTGACAAATAGGGCAGAAACTATAGATAGAACATGACATGAACAATGGAAATGAACAGTACCCGAAACACAAGATTTCCAGCAATATAACACCGGTAACATGATAAACCCACTTACTTGAGAAGTCCACACTGAAGACCACCCATATTAACATGAAAAAGAAAACCAGGTTGCTCTGGGTTTGACCTGCTTCCCGCATGTACGGGCACAAGCTGACACGAGTACTCGCGCAACCAAGGTGGGGCTGTTTCCCCACTGAATTTTGAGAAATTCAGCGAAAATAACTATATGTCGGAATGGATCCTTGGTCTATAATACATAGTTTGCTGCCACCCTCCTCCGGGGGCCCATTCGCCCCACCCTAAAAGTTTTTCTATGTACGCCATGAGACACGGGCACAACCACAAGCATGACCGGATGTCGATTCACATGCCAATGTCTGTTTGGGGTGACGACTGAACATTTCATCTAGAAAGATCTGCATCTCCATATCCAAAGTATGATGGAGTCTACTTTCTTTGTCATTGCTGAATATGAGACACGCATATTATGTCTGGACTGTCCTTCTCAATGTGACAAGTGGGTGGGGTACCAACTCATGCTTATCCCGGACCCTGAGGTGCCAGGCTGCATAATTCACGAGGAGGACACAAGGGGGGGAAGATAATAGCCAAGAGTATTATAGATTCAGTACATGTATTTGGGGCATAGATTCAGAACATGCTTTAAAAACATTTGAATAAAATATATTTTATCTGTTTTGTGGTAATTTATGAGTGGGGGAAAAACATCATGGGATCGATCACAAGCTGATCTTCTCCACGAGTTCACACTGATGGGAAGGTTTGGCACCTCAGTGTCGGCTTTGCCACCTAAGGCGGTGGTACATCCTAAGGGTTCGGTGACCACCACCCTCCCTAAGGGTTGGGTATTCACCCACTAAAGCAGTATGTGAGCTGGGTTCAAAATGTCCTCAGAAGACCTTTCCCTAGTATGAAAAGACCAGGATGGCCTCTGGGACGCCAGTTATCGTGCCCGTGGTAAACGCTGAGAACATTTCCTTAACGTTACGAGAGGACCAGGAAGGATGCACCTATGGTGCGCCACATTTCGTGCCCGTGATAAACACTGGGTAGTCAAGTGTGGAGCGGATAACAGCTAAAAGCATCTAAGTCGTAAGCCCACCCCCCAAGATGGGTGCTTAATCCAGCATTTGAGTTTGTCTCATCTGAAAACCCAACTTATACAAGTCACATGTAAATGACTGGTATTCGGGACACCATTCACTAAATGAGCATCTCTAGGAAAAGCAAGATCATGTTTTATTATTACTTTCCCTTTCTCTCCCTCATTTGAAGTTTTCCAATATAGTTTTATCACTTTCTCACAGAAGCAGCAAAGATTCACCTATCTACCTTTCAAAATAATCAAACCAAGTCTACCTCCTTTTATTTTCTATTGGTGATGCCGCAGTGCATATCTTCTCTGACAACCCCGTTATGGGTCCAACATTTTCTTTCTTGACTGCCAATCTGTCTCAGCATTTTCATCTCTGTCATGAGCATCTTCTCTAATATTGGTAGTGACTGCCCTATATTCGACACAAACGAGTAACAATAGAGTTACTCCAGTCATGTTTCGGCTCATCTCTAAATCGTTCCTGTTTGGTTAATAATCTTAATGAACATCCCATGTTCAGTTCAGTTGGGCTCATGAAGCTTCGCGATGAACGTCGTGTGTGAACTTTCTCTCTAATGATTTGTTCTCTCGATGGTTATAGTAGATCATTTATGGGTAAAATGTACAGTAATGTCAAGATATTCTTTTGGTATGAGCTAAAATGAGTAGAAACATGAGCAAAAATGAGTTCCCACTCAGATTGTTATGTTTGAACTCGGCTCATTATGAAATAGCTAGCAGCTTGCTAACATGTTATAGATGAGCATAAGTTAGCTTCTAAAGGGAAACGAGCCGAACACGGGCAGTCTCTGGCGGTTTGTTCAGCTTGTTTACCAGCCATAGGTCTTCAACTCAGCACCCAGGCACGCATATAAGAGACCTGCCCAACCTTAACTTGCAACGGAAAATTTTGCATAGAACAAGGAGACCTTCATTCGGAGTGGATTCATTGCCAGTCTAGAAGCTTGAGAACCCCAATCCAACTCAACCATCCTTTTTTTTCTTACATAGATGTTGCAAACGTAGTGCCAGTTTAAATGGAAACCTGACGCGAGCACAACCCCAAAAGACTCTCCATGTCCAAACCAAAGTAACAGAAACTAACACGGGATCATGCTTGGATTTACCTGTTTCTGAGACAAAATGCTCAAACACGACCTGAAACACAAGATTGCTAGCAATATAACATCCGGTGCAGACACAACTCAAAAAGTTTGTGTCTAAACCAACACGAAGAAGCAGGATGTGTGAATTGCCCTTTTGTTGACATGACAAAAAAACACAACCCAGAAATACCAAGTCCCCACCTACTAAGCACACAGCCCATGGCTAACTGATGGCCGCCAGCCGCTGTCCTTGAAAAAGGCTGCATAGATTCACTTTGATCCAATATCCCCAACAGCTGGGATCCAATTTAATATGTCCCCACTTAAAATTATGCAGCAGGATCATAAAGAATTAATTGTTATGAATCTAAAATACCAGTTGCCTCATTTCTTTATGCACCAACTTGTTGGTGCCTAATATCGTCAATCAAGCGGCGTCTTCACTGATGGATTTTTAAAGGTTTTCTCAGGTTTTCCAAATTACTGCTTGAAACGCCCTAAACGTGCCTAGTTAAGATGTTTGTCTTTGAGTAGATTGTCACCACCAGCTCTACGGAGCCACTTTGAGGTCCCATGTTAATTCCCTTGTGACTCGCAAAGTAGATGAGCTCTAACAATCTCGGTGGAAATTTCCTGTTATGGATTGTGTTCGTGCAAAGTCATTTTCTTATCATGTCAAGAACAGGTCAACTTACACGCGGGTTGATCTTTTCAAGTTACTGTGGGTGGACACAAATATGGAGTTTCATTTCGTGTTCATATTCGCTTTCCAGGTAGAGCCACTTTGAGGTCCCATGTTAATTCCCTTGTGACTCGCAAAGTAGATGAGCTCTAACAATCTCAGTGGAAATTTCCTGTTATGGATTGTGTTCGTGCAAAGTCATTTTCTTATCATGTCAAGAACAGGTCAACTTACACGCGGGTTGTCCTTTTCAAGTTACTGTGGTGGACACAAACATGGAGTTTCATTTCGTGTTCATATTCGCTTTCCAGGTTGTACTCATATTTGATTTTCGCATGTGTGACTTGGGTACATGATTTTCCTCATGTTACTTTGGCCAACAACTATTCTTTTTGCAGTTCACAGGTTTCCTCTATTTGCTTCCTCAAGGCAACGAAGAGCTATGACGCACCTGGCTAAGGGACGGCCTCGAAAGAAGCTTCAAAGTGGTGCACCGGTACATGTTTAAGGAAGAATTCTCTAGCAATTTTGTGGGGGTGGGGGAGGAGCAGATGAAATCAGCAGTCGTGCAAGCAGAACGTTCACTGGTAATATGGTGCACCGGTACATGATGTTCGGATAATTTTTCCAAGTTCCCACCGTATGCATATAAAACTATAGATAAGTTTACGAGCATCACAGATTCACAAGTTGGAACTCAAAACATGAAGCAGTTTTTTTTTTTAGTATAGGCAAAGCTTAGTCAGACCCTACGAGATGCATAACTGGATATTGAACTCCTCACCTATGATAGCCAACCCCCTAGCCGGTGAGCTGTAACCCTTTGTGCAACATGAAATAAGTACTGTAATGTGAGAACAGGATAAAAACATGAAGGTGAACGAGAAGGCACAGAGAAATAACATTCACTTAATGTGCCGTAGACCTCATTCAAAGTGCTACTCCTTTTTCCTTGAGAATTCAGCACGGAGCAACAGCTCACCTGGCCATGGGCATAGACTCACAAGTAGGTCATTAGTTCGACACAGCAGAGAATATATCTGGCTTCGGCCTCTCCATCCTACCAAAAGAAAAGAACTTCAAACCCGAAACGTAATTCCCATCACCTTGAAATGAAGCTCTTATATTAGATGAAAAACATCAGCTGCATGGTAAGAGCAATGCAGTCCAACCTGCTGCCGCATTTACCATACAGGCGGCCACATCATGTTCATCATCAACAACAACTAAGCCTTTTCCCATACTAGACTTAAAACACATGAAATGTGTAACATTTGATCTAGATAACAGCTGTTAGCCAAAACGAAATACATAAAACACCTTTAGAATCCTGGCCGAAACTTGCCTTGGTCATGATGCTACAAATGGTGTGAAATAAACAGAAAAAAGGTTGAATCAAGAAGCCACCTGGAACAGGAGAACCATACCAAGAGTAACCAGCTAGCGAGCATTTTGATGACTAGCATATGGTCGAAAAGGGAAACGTGCAAACTGGATTCTCAAGATCGATGCATCTGGTTTCCTATCATCAAATGTATATCCTGTCAAAAAAGAAATAGCAAAGACAGAGCACTTAGAAAACGTCATACTTGGAGAAGCGTTGCAATATACCATTTATGAAATGCTTTGTTTTTCTTAATCAGCGAGGTAATTAGGGTTGAGTTTAAAAAGAAAAGGAAATACAAGATGAAAAGGCTGACTTTTGACATGTATACCATTCAAATGCAAATGATCAACAAACGGAGACTCAAAAAAAGGAAGCAATGAATAGTCTTTATGGAGTTATCAACCATATGCCTCAGTCGCATGCTTCTGAACTTGCTCGCAGTGCATTCATGTGTGTTGAAAAATAAATATTTCTCATACTTTTGTACCTTTAAACTGTGCATTGGATATTTTGATCTTGTTGGGGGAAACTCTCCTTTTCTTTTCCGACAATAAGTGAACCACTTGTAATCAACGTTAGAAATCTTGTGACTTGATAATTAAAGATGATGTTAGCTGACACTAAGAGAATAGAAGGAACTTTTGGATAAACACCTCTGATTTATGATCCATAGAAATATACCGTTACCTTATAACTTTTTTTTCCAGTAACAACCTGCCTTTTCCTAAATTCACCAGAGGAAGCCCCTTCATGACCTACGCAAGATGACCTTAGGAACCCCTCTGCGATGCTAATAGAAATATATTGACTATGTTATTGATAAGGATCAACAGGGAGTTGATGTTCAGTCACAATAAAGTGTAAGCGAGCTGAGTAATATACCACTATAAAGAAACAAATAGAAAAAGTGCACTATGTCTGAGACATGCAAAATGTTCTTTAATAGCTTGTCCTTAAAGGATACAACAACAACAACAACTAAGCCTTTTCCCATACTAGACGGGGTCGGCTACATGGATTCTTTGTTTCCACAGATTTCTATCGTGCGCCATGTTAGCAGTTAACTCACAATAAGCTAGATCATTCTTTATTGTTTCTTTTCAACACTTTTGTGGTCGTCCTCTACCTCTTTTAATACTTTTCAAATTTAGTTTTTTTAACCTTCTTACAGGTTCTTCTTTTGAACTTCTTTCTATATGTCCAAACCATCTTAAACGATATTCTCTCATTTTATCCTCTATTGGTGCTACTCCTAATTTGTTTCTAATAACCTCATTATGCATACGGTCTTTTCTTATATGACCACTCATCCATCTCAACATTTTCATCTCTGTCACAGACATCTTTTGTACATGTTGATGGTTAACTACCCAACACTAATAACCATAAAACATGTCAGGTCTAATTGCTGCTCTATAATATTTACCTTTTAACTTTAATGATATCTTCTTATCACAAAGAATACCTGATGCTCCTCTCCATTTTAACCAACCAGTATTAATTCTATGCGTAATATCTCCATCAATTCTTCCATCACTCTGAAAAATGACCCTAGGCATTTAAAACTTTCCTTTTGGGGGGATGCAATGTGTACCAATTTTAATTTCTATGTCCTCTGAAGTAACCAAATGATCGAACTTACATTCCATATATTATGCCTTTGTTCTACTAAGTTAGAGGCCTTTGCTTTCTAATGCTTCTCTCCATAGTTCTAATTTTTTATTAACTTTTTCTTAGACTCTTCCACTAACACAATGTCATCTGCAAATAACATACATCAAGACACTTCATCTTGAATATGTTTTGTTAACTCATCAATCACCATTATAAATAAGTATGGACTTAAAGTTGATCCTTCATGTAACCCAATATTAACTTCAAAGAAGTCCGTCATTCCTTCGCGAGTCCTCACACATGTTTTAGCACCATCGTACCTGTCTCTTATAAGGTTAATGTATGTCAATGGGATACCTCTTTTTTCCAAGGTTTTCCAAAGAACTTTCCTCGGTACCCTATCATAAGATTTTTCTAGATCAATAAATATCATGTGAAGGTCTTTCTTTTTTGCTCTAAAATGTTCCATAAGATGTCTCAAAAGGTGAATCGCTTCAACAGTAGATCTGCCTGACATGAATCCAAATTGGTTCTCTATTGTACTTGATACTTGTCTTAACCTAAGTTTGATAATTCTTTCCCACAATTTTATAGTATGGTTCATTAACTTGATACCTCGATAATTCGCACAATTCTGAATGTCTTCCTTGTTCTTATACATGGGTATAAGTGTACTCGTTCTCCATTCCTTAGGCATCTTTTGGTTTCTCCATATTTCATTCAATAGTCTTGTTTATATATGGGTATAAGTGTACTCACTCTCGATTCCTTGAGCATCTTTTGGATTCTCCATATTTCATTAAATAGTCTTCTGAGCCAAGTGATTCTTCTTTCTCCTAGTATTTTCCAAACTTCTATAGGAATATTGTCTGGTCCTACCGATTTACCACCCTTCATATGTTTAAGATCCTCTTTGACTTCATTCTTTTGAATACGTCGGTAGAAATTGTGGTTTATATACTTTTCTGATTTGGCTAACTCTCTCAAGTTAATACTAACATCTTTATTTTTATTAAAAAGCTTATAAAAATAAATTTTTCATCTATTTCTTATATCATCATTTGCCACTAGAATTTTTTCATTCTCGTATTTAATGCATCTACCAAAATTAAGATCTTTAGTTTTCTTATCTCTAGCCCTAGCTATTATAAAAATATCTCTTTCACCCTCTTTTAAGGTGAGTTTTTTATATAAATCCTCCCAAATTTTAACTTTTGTTTCACTAACCGTCTTTTTCGCTTCTTTCTTTCCTTTCTTATAAGCCTCTAAAGTTTCACTAGTTTTCTTAGCATAATGTAATTTATAACATGCCCTCTTTGCCCTGATTTTATTTTGCACTACTTGACTCAAATACCAACCTTCTTTTTGTGCCGGTACACCTCCCTTAGATTCACCTAACACATCTTTCGTCACTTTCCTAATATGTATAGCCATATTGTTCCACATATCACAAGATGTACCAACATAATTCCAAGCATATCCTTGAAGGACTTTTTGTTTAAATATATCTTCTTTCTCGCTTTTGAGGTTCCACCATTTAGTCCAAATAGCTCGATGCACTCTTTTCTTCTTTATCTATTTTTTTATTTGTAAATCCATCACTAAAAGTCATTGTTGATTGGTTAAACTTTCTCTTGGAATTACCTTGCAATCTTTACAACACGCTCTATCTTTTTTTCTACAAATAAAGTAATCAATTTGTGTTTGTGATAAGCCACTCTTATAAGTAATTAAATGTTCATCTCATTTTTTGAAGATTGTATTGACTATAAAGAGATCAAATAGCATAGCAAAATTTAAAATCTCCCTACCTTTCTCATTTATATCCTCAAAACCAAAGTTTCCATGAATACCTTGATATCCTAATGCCTCTTTACCAATATGTCCATTTAAGTTTCCTTCTAAACAAATCATCTCTCTTTGTGGAATCCTTTGAATCACCTTATCTAACTCTTCCCGAAAAAACTGTCTTTATACTATCTTCTAGGCCTACTTAGGGTGCGTAAGCACAAACTATATTCAAAACCTCTGCTCCTAACACTAATCTCAACGTCATGATTTGGTCACCATATCGTTATATGTCTACTACACTATCCTTTAAATCTTTATTTATGATAATACCAACTACCTTTCGAGCCTTTTCCTTACCTAATTACCATAATTTAAAACCTATATCCTCTATCTCCTTTGCTTTTTCTCCAACCCACTTTGTCACTTGTAAACATAGAATATGAATCTTTCTCCGAATCATAGTATCTACCACCTCCATTAGCTTACCGGATATTCCAAGAAAAAATATGAATCTTATTATCTATGACTAGCTTCCTTACCCCCTGCATCCGCCTATATTGAAAATGTGGAGATCAACTCTGTAAATTATTCACTACATTCGGATGGTAATGTAGTGGGACTAACTTCTTTACCCACACCCGTCCATGATGTGGGAACCCTCTCTGCAATTGATTCACTACATTCGGGTGAAAATGTAGTGGCCCTTGCTTACTTATTACTGCATTCGGGCTCTCGAGCACGTCGCTAGGCGGGGATGCCCCAAAGCAATGCTCATAAGTTTTGTAATTCATGTTATAAAAATCCGACAAAGTTTTACGCTGGCTACCGGAAGTCTAACACAAACCCTCCTTTATTCGGGCTTGGGACCGGCAATGCAAGGGTGATCCCTTACATGGGTGGAGTTCTTATCCTTAAAGGATATCAAAAATAAATAAATAAAAGTGCAGTCAATTTAAAATACAACAAAATAGCATATACCCCACACCCTTATAAAATGTCCATTAATCTAAATACCAAGGTTTTAATTATAGGGTAATATGAAGTAAAGAGACACTGTCTACATAGGATAATGGCATATCTAGAAAAAGGCCCAAGGACAGGTTGGATACACCATTGCACCATTTCTTGGTTAAAATTGAAACCAAAAAAATTAATGGTTGTAAAGATTGGCCTAGGAGCAACGTCTCAACTGAGTCTCCTATCTATACATCCATGTGCAAAACATATCCTAAAGATTTTCATTTAGAGTCGTATGTGAGTCAAACCTAGATGTCCGCCAAATCCCCATAAATACTTGTAAAATAAGTCAAGACCTTTAAATTGTTTGCTTTACACCATCCATTTATTAACACCCCCAAGGTTTCTCCAGGAAAACAAAAAACATCTTTTTTACACATTCTGCAGAAACCAACCAAAGAAGAATATTTCAAAGACCAAGCGTACCTATTTCTCCTATTCAACAGGCATACTAAATTATTTAGGAGGTGAAGTTGTGCCAAAGATGAGGACCAACACTAAAGTGGGTTATGAGAAAAAATCACATTCTTCAAGCTATAATTTTCGAAGTACATTTATATATGAGGTATACAACCTGAACAAACAATACAATGGCTGGCCGATTCCAATAATCAAAAGCAGCATATCTCATCTTGCAATCAAGTAGTTCAAACTGCCCAGTCTGCCTGGTTTAGGAAGGCCTAAGCTTGGCAACTGGGAGAAAACCTAGGCACAAAGATGAGCACTTATGTAAGATAATAACAAGAAGAGATTTTGTATTTTATCTTATTCAAAATAATTGTGCACTTATTTGCTATTAAGTTTTAACAATTTATCATGCTTTCTTTCTTGTCTTTATCTCATATGGGGATATCAATAATGTGGATTTGGGTCTGAACATCCGGCCAACTGAACCTGTTTGATATACAATACTTAATGATTTGCATCTGATCCCAACTCCATTTGCATATAGAAAGCAACTAGCTTCATCATTCGGCTGGACATGTACATGATATTTGTCACTGAATCTGAACCCAACTATGGAGAATTCGATTAGGTCAGATTCATAATTGTTAGGATCCATCACAAATCAGACCCATTAACATCCCAAAATTTGTGGTTCCAACCTAGCCAACTTGTCCTGTCTAGGTTGTGACTACGATTATTAGGTTGTTTCATCATCTAGTGCTGAATGGTGACTAAGCAAATATTATTGTAACCAAGTGCTCTGTAAAACAACACGAAAGGAGAGAAAAGAACAGAATGGATCTGTTACCCTCAAAACTGTAAGAGGTATTCCCCAAAGTTATCAGCCACTGGTCGAAAACTTTGTGCCGAACACATGTTTTCAGATTGTGCACTTCCTTTTGCCTTTCTTTCTAAAGTGTTGAAATCTATGATGTAAAGATAGTGTTATCCTCGTTAGAGATATTTATAAAAAAAAATATTAATTGAAGATCATTCTGAAAACTAAAGTGAAAAATGTTATTTATAACCCAAAAGTACATAATCTAAAAGGAGGATGTCTGTGTAAAGAATGAATGCACCCTTATTCAGTGATTCAAGGGTAAGTTAATCAAAAGGACTAAGCAGTGTCCTCATCGTGCCCTGCAGAAAGGATTCTTTGTTTAGTATTTAGCAGGAAGGTCCCCATCAAGAGCTAAACTGTCAAGCCCATGATAAAGTAGATTTTTTTCCAACAGATGAGGAAAAAGTGGACATAAAGTTCAAGAATTTTTACCAATGGTGATAGTTGAGGTCCATATAGAGTTGTAAATTGAATCCATTTGATTGTTTTGTTCATTATCACCGGCATGTAGAATGAAGCTTTGGATTTCAGCATATATTCTCATAATATCAGAAAACAGGCTACTGGAGAAGTAAACATAAACAGCAAAAAGCCACAAGTTGAATGACAAAGGAAAAGCCATATTGGACAAATGATTCTAATGGCGAAGAGTCAATTTCCTCATGAATGAAAAAGGCAATTTCCTATTATAATCATGTCCAACATTGGTAGGTTGCATGACACAACGGTCTTTGCCCAAGTTTGGCAACTCCAAGAGCAGCTCAATACCTTTCCAACCAAGCCAACCCACAAATTAGGAAACTAGTCTAACTTAGAATAGTTCTTGATTTTTATTGATTTTTTGTTTTTCTTGATTTTTAAAATATTTTACGATATAATACACTCGTCTCATGAAGAAAAACAATACAAATATGATATGGTACAAACAACACGGATTGAGATAAGAAAACTTAAGTAAGAAAAAAAAAGTAAAGAAACTTATGATGAAAAAGAAATTCATGGACTTTACACTTACAAATGGTCGAGGATACATACATATTTAAGAAAATGAAATTTACAACATACCTTGAAGAGCTTGCAAAGCAGTTGATGCACATTTCACATCTTTGAACTCCACAAAGCAGATAACAAAGGGTTTACCACCTGGCTGCATTCAATAAAAAATATGGTTATAAAGAATAGTTGATGAGCCATATTATAAAACTATGAAAAAAGAATTATCGAGCTTAGGTTGAGACAAATATCGAGTATAACAGAAAACCAATTTGGATTCTTATCAGGAAGATCTATTATTAAGGTGATTGTCCTATTGAGACGTCTTATGGAACATTTTAGAGAAAAAAAGAAGAACCTTGACATAATATTTATTGATCTAGAAAAAACTTATGGTAGGATACCAAGAGAGAACCTTAGAAAAGAGAGGTATCTCACTGATATGCAAATCTTATAACATACATGTATGATGGTGCACAAACATGTATGAGGAGTGAGGACCCATGAAGGAATGACAAATTTCTTTGAAGTTAATATTGGATTACATCAAGAAAAAGCTTTAAATATACATTTATTTATATTGATTATTGATGAGTTAATAAAACATATTCAAGATGAAGTACCTTGGTGTATGTTATTTGTAGATGACATTGTGTTAGTAAAAAGCTAATAGGAAATTGAAACTATAGAGAGAAACCTTAGAAAGTAAAGGCTTCCGATTTAGTAGAACAAAGACAGAATATATGGAATGCAAGTTTGATCATTTGGTTACTTCATATGATAGAAAATAAAATTGACAGATATTGTATCCCTCGTAAGGAAAATTTTAAATACCTACGATTAGTTTTTAAGAATGATAGAAAAAATAAACGGATATGTTAGATATAAAATTGAATGGAGAGGTGCATAACGTATTCTATGTGGCAAGAAGATACAACTAAAGTTGAAAGGTAAATATTATAGAACAACAATTATACCTGTTATATTATACGATTATGAGTATTGAGTAGTTAATCATAACATGTACAAAAGATATCTATGACAGAGATGAAGAGGCTGAGAAGGATGAGTGGTCACATAAGGAAGACCATATATGTAAGGAGATCGTTAGAAACAAATTAGAGGTGACACCAATTGAGAATAAAATGAGAGAAAATAGTTTTAAGCGGTTTGGACATGTAAAAAGACAATCAAAGAAAGCTTTGATAAAAAGGTATTAGAAACTATATTAGGAAGACAACAAAATTGTTGGAAGGAAGCAATAAAATATTATATATCTTATGTTGAGTTAACTGCTAGCATGGCACATGATTGGGCTCTATGAAAACAAAGAATCCATATAGTTGACCCCATCTAATATGGGAACCACCAGAAAAGTGCCATGTATATCTCGCAGTCGTATTGTCTGGAACTATCATAGTACTATAACTAGCTGAAAAATTGAAGGCATCAATATAACCCTTATGAAAGTATGGAAACAAAAATAAGCTGCTTAAGCAATCTTAGTAGCCCCAAGTTGTAGATTTATACCAGTAGAGCGAACATGGAAGTTGTAGCCCTCTTGCTTAATACATTCTCCCAGCCAAGAGCGACACTGCTTTGATTTGGCAACTTCGCAACTAGCTCATGGAGCCAAATTATGGGCAGGTCCATCCAATGAAAGCTATAGTTGGCTGGCACAGCCAAAGGTTTCACTGTTGCTACTACTACTCATAATCCCTTTCCAAGATCTTGCAACCCCTATGCCAAGAAAGTGACGTGTCATCCAATGATCTACCTATTTCTGTGAAAATGTCGAATTGGATATACCTTGACTTTGAAGTTCTTCGATGACGTTGTCAAATACTATGAAGATCGTGACAAGAATGTTGTCCTACAGGGGAGAAGGAAGACTCAAAGGGCACATATAAATTTTTTATTGCTCCAATGACCCCTTGTATATTACATGCATTATAAGACGAGTTGCATGAATCCCCTGCACATACATTTGTTTTGGAATAACCATCCTATGCACAAGATGACAAACACCCAAAGACATAGTTTGAAGAGTATCAACATGAAAGTTGGCACGTAAATGATCAAAAGCTCACTATGCAAATTGGCCACCTGATTTACTCTAGTTATAACCTATTGATACAGTCTTTCGCATTCTGCTCCTTCACAAACAAAGTATAGTCCAATTCTTCTTAACACTATTCTGGGTTAGTAAAAATAGCCAGGGATACTTCACTAGTGTTATTGTCAACCTGCTGGCAAATTGCTCTACGAAGTTTAAGACATTTGGTAGATTTCTGCACCACAAGTTGCCACATCCTTAAATATGGGTTGCTTCCAGATGATCAGTAATATCATTTAGCCTTATTTAAAGCTAATCTACATGATCACTTACATCATTGTACCAGTAGTCCTTCAGCATCATGTTTTCTGGACGGCATGCTCAAAAACAAGTCACTAATAGACTACTCGGTTTGTATAAGATGAGACACTATTAAAGAAACCTCCTGCTTCTTTCTGATTTATCGTAAACAACCATTTTCCTTAGTATGTTATGAAGTTTGATATCAGCAGTTTACTCCTAGTAAGGTGCATCAAAGAACTTACAACAGAAAAAGAACAATGACCAAAGCAACTTAGTAGATAAAAACCCCAATGTGTCTTGTACAAGTTGGGTAAGGTGGTCCCGAATGGCCTGGTGAAAGGAAATTTGTGGCATTCTTCTTCAATTTTAAGAGCTTGAATGGTCTTGAACGGTAGTGCCTACTACCTACATTGCAAGGCCACTCCAACACCATGTTCTCTTCAGTAAACCCTTAAGGGGGCATTTGATTACGAGTTTGGGCCTGCAGAACTGGTACTGCAGGACAAGTTCCACCGGGCTGGGCCGTTGGTAGACCTTGTAATTAACGCAAAGGTGGGTTCATATGGCCTCGCTTTTTACTGCACAATGAAAGCACCCGTTTGATTATGCTGGGGACTGGGCCTACAGTTTCAAGTCCAATCAAACACCCCCATAAGTGGTAATTATGGAAAATAGTGGGTTTGACTCCTTAAAGTATAGGGTAGTTTTCTATCATGGTTCACTAACCTAGGTATATACCATCCTTCTTCCAGGATCACCATTATCCACAACCACAAAACAGAAAAGAATGTCCAAGAAGCTTTACTGTGTTTTATTAAATAAGAACATCTGATTTGCTATCCTAATAAAGGTCAGCTGCAGATATGACAAGCCCCAAAAATATGCATGAGAGAATATAACAGAACGTACCTGTCTAGGCTCCTTGTGTATCACTTTTATATCCTTGAAGCCAATGAAGGGCCTGAAAAGATCTGGAAATGACTGATAAGGAGTTCCAAAAGACCTAACAGCCATCACGAAGTGCATAAAATAACAAGGAATCCGATAAAGATCTCAAAGGATACGAGCTACTTCCCTTCGTGTGCAGTCACTTGGAAGCCCTTCAACAAATAGAATGTCAGTGCCTTCAGAAGGAACATCAGAAGCATGATCCCCACCAGGAAGAGCAGCAGGACCAACAGAGTTTCCGCCTATTGGTGGATCTCCAACAGAATTTACGCCTAACAATGGATCTCTGTGTCTATCAAGGAGAAGTGGATCACTGATTGAACTCGAAAACCTTCCCATATTCATACCAGCATTAGCTCCCTCCAGCCCTGGTCTCAGACGTTCACCGATACCCATAACATCACCATAGCCATAGCCATAGCCACTAGATCTTAATAAAGAAATCTAATAATGTGGATAAACGTTAGTGTACTCTAATATCGAAGTAGCAAAACAACAAAAAAGATCATTGCCACTGTAATGCAAATTACATCATTATGTCGGACCTCAGAGGAAGATCGAAGAGAATCATCAGCTCGCCCCAAAAGTCGGCCACCCAATGCAGAATTGTAGGAGGGTGAATAACCACGAAAAGGAGTAGAAACTCCAGCCAAATCAAGTTCTCTTCCAACAGGATGAAAACCATCTGTAAAAGCTCAACACAACCACGACGTACATAATTACAGTTAATTACAATAAAATGTGAACAATGATTACACCAATTTCCATCCCCAAGTAAGTCTAACCAAGAAACACACAACTAGGAAAAACCATCTATAATCATACTGCAACAGAGAGATGAATTTGGTTGCAGCTCTCCAAATACCATAATGTGGCATAAAGCACGCAAAGCTTACTGTTCTCGCCTAAGCATGCTTAACTTTGGACTTCGGATGGGATCCGGTACATGCTGTATGCAGTAAATGTCGCACCCCTTGAGAAACCGACAAAGGTTTGCGCTGGCTGTTGGCTACCTAACGCAACCCTCCTCTATACACGCAAGTCGGCCTTGGGACTGGCCATGCGAGGGTAATCCGTTAAATGGACAGAATTAAGTCCAAGGGCAATAAATAACAGAAATTTGAAAAAAATCAGGTTCAGTAAAGTCTTCCAGCATCCTTTTTTTACCATGTGAGGAAATCTAGATGAAGCTATTCATCGCATCATGAGGTTAATGAAAGATGGGTCTTCAGTTTGTGGAGGAGAAACTCTCCTTTGTCGTCTCAGACAGAGAAAATTAAAGCATAAAGGGGGAAAAGGAAGGAGATCAACGACGCATCTGCAAGCGAGAAAACCGAAGAAAACCACAAAGAGTGATGAATATAAGCAATAACAATAGAAGAAGAGAGTACCCCTTCTGGAAGCGTATCTCCCATAGCCGTCCGCCATGACGCTACCGTGTTTATTCCTTCTCTAGGTTTTCTCCGTCTTTCTCCTCTTGGCGCTACCGAACGAGCGAATGATGGTCGCCGGAAGGGAGACCAGGTTTACTCTCGCTTCTCCAAGGTAGTATTTGGCTTCTTTCCTTCCCTTAGAGAAATTTCCCTAAAGTCGCCTTAATATGTTAAATTTACCGATTCCTTGACGAGTACTAAACTTTTGTTAGAAGGGTACACCTGCCCAAGCGATAAGCATGATGTATAATTTGAATATAATTTTTCTTGTCAGCAATCGGAGAAAAGGGGGAAACTGTATTGTACAATTTTTGTTACTAAAGATAAGGAAATTTGGAGTGTGTGAATAGAAAATAAGATAATATTAATAAGAGTTAGAATGGGGTTGAAACGAAATGCGTTTATGAGGTGTTGAACTAGTGACCTTCAACTTGTGAGTAAACCCTTTTAACTTGTGAGTAAACCCTTTAGCCAGGTGAGCGAGCTCCCAAGGAAATTTAATGCGGCGGAGCAATATCTCACCAACTGCAAAGATAGTGAGGCTTTTACTAACTAAAAGTTGTATCTTACTTGAATCCTTTAGAAAGGGTTATCGTCAATTTACTCAATGGATGGATTAGCTTTCCATGAAGACGCAGCACCGATATGTGGGCATTAATGCGGTCATTACGCCAAAACCAAGTCTTTTCTCATACTAAGTCGCCTCAGCTGTATTGATAATTTGATTGTGCTTAATTTTGTGTTATGTTCTCATTTAACCAATGAAAAATTAAAGAAAACCCATTAAGAATCCCTAAAAAAGGAAAAGAAAGGATGTTATCAAGAAAACTTTGCTAAATTCCCTTCAAAACCAACAATAGAATTGCTAATTTACAAACATCGATTTGCATTTGTCATTGTGTCTTTCTTTTCTAACCTCTCTTTCTCTCGTCACAAGTACAATCAACAAAAAGATTTCTTCGTTCTCCTCTGAATCCTGCAACAGAGCAGCAACCTGTCTGCACCAACAATCAGTCTTTCTCTACAGAGAGCACAACGCAGACCGAGGGCCCCGTGTGTTCGATTGTTGCGTTTGTGGGAGTGAAATGAGAACGTAGATCAAGATAGGAAGGACGTGCCGGCGAGGTTGTGGTGGAGCAGATTGTGAGCGATGCTGTCCCTGGCCTGCATCGCGCTCACCGACTGGACGCAGTTTTCCGGCCTCATGTCGTCGTCGAAGATTGAGCATTCGAGCTCCGGGCCCATGGCCTCACCGCGCTGCTCGCAGATGTTGTGCAGCACGCAGCACGCGCCGAGCAGCGCCGGCAGGTCCTGCAGCTTCACCTCCGTCCGCTTCTGCAGGCACGCCCATCTCCCCTTTAGCCGCGCAAAAGCCCGGCGGGCAACGGCCTGAACGTCGGTGATTTTCTCATTGAAGGCATGCTGCGTCCACGTGAGGTGCTGCTGCGCGTAAGGCACCAGCACCCAATTCATCAATGGGTAAGACGGTCCTCCTACCACCCACGCACCCCTCAACATCCCGCCGAAGCCACGCTGGTACAGTGCCGACTTCTCGAGCACCTGATCATCCGGCATCGAACCCGGCCACCCGATGCAGACGTCGGTGAAGACACCGGTTGGGTCAACCACGCCCTGCAGTGTAATTGAATACGACGTCTTGTGGTTCCGCTCGGTGTGGCGCTTATTGAAATAGGCGGCGACGCTCATCTTTGGGGCTATGATGGGGATGTGAGTGGTGTACATGGATCCCAAGACCTTCGGAATGCTGGAGGCCTCCTCAAACCGGTCCATGAACTCCCGGAGCCGCTCCTCCGACGGCCACTGTAAGAATTTCGGCATCAAAACGTCCCGGATTGCCGCGCTGACTTCGAGTACAAGCTTGTGGCAGGTGGATATGCCGAGCCCGAATCGCTTTGAAACCAACCGCAGTGGCTCTCCGGTCGCCAGCCTCCAGATGCAGACGGCCACCCGTTGCCGGACGGGGATCGCCGCCCGGAGCATCGTGTCCTCTTTCTCCACAACCGAGCTTAACTCATTGCAGATCATGTCGAACGTCGATCGACCCATCCGGAAGTCCCGTCGGAAGTCGGCCTCGGGGTAGTCTGGCCGGTTCACGTTGTCCCACCAAGCCTTGGATCGATCCTTCACCCACAACCGCCTGGTCGCGGCCCCGACGCCGCCGGTTTTATTCGTCGTAGTGTTGGCATTGACTGCCTCATCATCATCATCGTCGCCGAGATCGGCCGAGCCACCAATCGCCGCCACTGCCGCCGACGCTAGAGCAACACGGGATCGCTTGTTTCTTCTCTGATGCTCCTCTGCCACCGCCTCGTCGACATGAGCATCGATTTGGGAAGTGCTAAGTTGATTGTAGTAATCGAAGACAGCCGTCTTCTTCTTCGAATAATTGGAAAAGAGGAGATCGCCATTTTCGAGCAAGAAACTCCTCCGATTCTGCGCTTCATCGTCTTCTAGCATCACCAGTGTGGATACCAGCTGAGCTATGGCTTTCGGGTCGCCAGCGAACTCCTTCCTCTTGGTGACAACACCCATCCAACTTCACCGAACCCCTCAGAACTCGTTCTCACTTCTTGAATTGTAATTTCTACCAAGCCAAACAACGATTTATCGATCAGAGATTAAGAAATCAATCCGCTTCAATCATCTAACTGTTTCTAATATCTACCAAAGCAAACAAAGAGACGATCGATCAGAGAGATAGCAAGAGATCAATCCGTTCAGATCATTGTATGCGTTCAATTAGGGAGGTGGGGGAGAATTGGATGAAGGATGAGATGATTTTATACGAGAGGGGGGCGGGAACGCGGTTGGGGAGGAACGAGGAAGGGGAAGGCAAAAGCTTTCTGGGGACACGACGCCCAACCCAAACGCGTTCCACGCTGGCGTTTTGTCACCATGTGCGAGATTAAATTAAATTAGACGAAGTTTATCAGAACCCCCCCGAGACATCCAACTATATCTTGTCACCAGCCAATATTTGCTCCTTTTTTAGCTTCCTCCTTCAAGTCTCGTCCATGGTTCGTTAGTTAAAGTTAATAATTCTAGTTTTTTTTAATTAAACATATCGAAGAGATAATTAGTAGAGACTAGCTGCTAGACATGCAACCATAGGTTGTAAGATGGGAGCAGCATAAACCATGAAAACATGGTACAAACAAATCCACAATGAAAGTATCAATTGGACTTGAGTTCTGTCTAAAAGAAAATATTAAAAGAAATACCCTTGCTCTCTCTCTCTATCCATTACTGAATGGTCGGGTTTTCACTAGAACAATAGAACCACGTTTGGATTGTCAATGTTGGCAAAATTAAAACCAACCAATTTTAAGTAGAATTATTAGTGCTAAGAAAAGACTTAAAGGTGGTTAGACGTAAGAAAGATGATCAAAGTGTGTCGAACTTTTGAAAGAGTATAAAGGGGTCGGTCATTTGCATTAGATGCAAAACTTTCAGGGGTATCTGAAATATTTTCGAGAGAGGGTTCGAGTTTTGGCGGTGTTTGACTTGTAAGGTTGACTCGACGTTCAAAACGACAGCGAGTCGGCCGTCAACATCGCAGCCGTCGATTTGTGGATCGTGGGGCCCATGGAGATTCTTAATTTTTTTTAAAGATGTTAATTACTCCCCTGGTCAAAACCTGCCAACGTCGTCGCCGTGTTGAACAGCTTAACGAAGAAAGCACTCGGAAGAGTACGGAAGTTCGTCCCTCCCTCACCACGGCTTGACCCGAATGTGACGACTGACACGACACGAGTTCACCAGTACCTAGAATCTTTGACATGAACACGAAACACGCATGCCGAGAACCTTAAGTGATTGATACAAAGGAATCTTATCACGTTCTGGTTGACTTGCCTTTTGTTTTTTTTTCTGAGGTCGAAGACTAATACACCACCCACACACGCATGATGGAACCTCAAAAATCTGTGGTTGCCTTTATGGAAATAAACACGATAAGATTAGAGCCTTGTTTCCTATACCAACATGAATGCCACGACATGTAGCACAAACACGAACGACGCAGTGCATATTGTATTCTCATCTTAATTTTTGAAGTTATTTTAGAAATTGCATACATGTGAATGAGAGTTTGTATCTGGATTTGCATGTAAAATCTTAAACCAAATGTTAGAGCTGTTTCCGATGGACTTGATCATTCACTATTAACTGGTATCAAACTGAATCAATTAACATAGTATCCAACCCGCTGATAGACATCCATATTTTATGTCTAACCCGAACCAAGTTCGACCAGCCACTGTATGCTAAAAGTAGGGATCACAATGGGGCGGGTTTTTACTCCACCTGTGCTCACCCTGCACTACAAACTTGTTAGGGATCAAATTCTGCATCCTCTTTGTTAAAAATCGGCCCAGACAGTTCCATGTTTGTATCCACTCAAGCGAGACGGGAAAGAACTGGTGTCATTGTTCAGCATACCTCTTTTCTTGCATACGCTAAATCACGGTTCAGACACCAACTTGTTAGCAGACGTGAAAAGTCCACAATGACATGAGCCAAAACAAGAACAAGACGAGTTATATTCACATACATGAGCACGACCCAAAACACAAAATTGCCACCCTCAGCTATCAGATGACAGCCCTTGACAATCCGCCCGTTCTCTTTTCTTTTCTTTTGGAATGTCTTATGCAACCATGATGTCATGGTGACGTCACTAATGAATGGTTTGTGATATCATGTACTACACCTACCACGAATCAGTTCGATTTTTTTTCTCTTTTTGGATAAAAACATGACAAGTTGGGCCCAGTGGCCACTTGATATTGAAACTTGGTGATTATCATGCATACATTTGGCACAATCAAGTTGATATAATGTGAGCCCTCTAGTTGTATTGTTGTTTTCTTCTGAAAATATTAAATTTAAATGCTAGATTATTTTCAGCCATTAGTTTCTATCACAGATTGGATTAGGGGGACCCATGCAAAATCCGCTGTCACGCCACTGGGTGTTGAACTCATGACCTTTCACTTGAAGCTTTTTTCTGGTCAACCTCGTCACAAGGAGAGTTGTGACTCCTTGTGTAGCCAGTCCTCTTTTAATATTATAAAAAATAAACAAATTGAATTTGATGAGCTCTATTATTTTACTTATGTTGAATTCAATCATGTGATCAGGATGAGACCTTGTGATTATAACTTTGTTCTGTAGTCAATGACACACGGGAGCTCTCGCAAGATCCTTTTTGTTTCACCATGTTGCTAGTTGGTTTGATGAGCGTGAATGGGTTGGACATGACTTGATCCAATTAAAACAGCCTTCAAATTATTATGTTTGAATAATAGACAGTGACTTTAAGATCTATTTGTTTGCATATGAAGAGAACTGTTGAATGAACTGGATTCTGATCCATCGTGTCGTTGAATTTGATCCATTGAACTTGTGAGATGATGATATGAAAATGGGTTTCACAGTAAGGTCTCATCATACCTTCATTACTTGTTGATAGTGAGAAGCCTTGTTAACTAAGGCTGGCAACATAAAACACGTTATGCAAACCCACACGAACACAAATCCGAAAATGGACATGTTTTGTTCACCCAAAATAACATGGGAACAGAGCCTGTTGTATTTGAACATGTATACAACAAACCGACACAAGCATGATAAAAAACTGGCAATATACTACCTGACACAAAAACAACCACATGGATGAGCAAAAAGTCTGTGTTCATATTGATCCAAATATATATATATATATATAGAGAGAGAGAGAGAGAGAGAGAGAGATTAGTCCATATGTACATTATATATGCCTTAATTTTCTTAAAGTTCTCAATTGTTCGATCTTTATTATCATTGAGATCTTTAAAGTAACAAATAAATAGATAGTACAAGTTATTTTTTACTTTTTAAATTTAATTACCGATCACATCAATAGAATGATTGAAATTTTTTAAAATGTTTAAGCATGAATGTATGTGCACATGAACTATACTCTTTCTCTTTCTATATGTATAATATATAGCGAAAGAACTAGATACTAAATGTCCATTTATGTTATTTTCGCGGGAATGAGTATAATTTAAAAAGTTTAAAGATTTTAAACAAATAAAAAATAATATTATTATTCTCATATCCCTTTAAAAGATATGATCGGACATGAATGAGCAACATTGATCTATATATATATATATATATATATATATATATATATATATATATATATATATATATATATATCATGTTGGGGCCAGGGTTAGCACAACCCAAAACGAGCTTGTCAACCCTAGTATTGTTTAGTTGATGATGTGCCTTCATTACACTGAAAAAGAAGAAAGTAGGGCAGCGTTTGGCAGCTCATAGATGGGCTGGGTTGGCTTGACTTACTGAAGTCGACGCAGCAAACAAGTTCTATTTTGGATCTAAGAGGGTGACACACCGTGAATGGTGAACTCCTTCAAGCCCAAACCCGCCTGGTTTTATCTCAAGTGGCAGCTGATAGAGACACGAATTTTTGTTCTTAGTCAGTGCACACATTGCCAGTTAATCCATATCTCACAATACAACAAAACTAAGTTAGATCCCATAATTTTTAATCAATATTTAAGAGATTCTATTTCTTCATATATCGGAGGAATGAAAATGGGATCCAAACATAAAATAACTTGATCTTTGGTGTATAAAGAGAGGGAGTTTTAAATGCATAATGTCTTTTGGTATATAATTTTGTATAAATGTTTCTACCATTTGATCTTTGGTAGAGATTTGAATGACACGAAATACAAAATAACTTAAATCTCTATTGTTAATATGTAAGATTATGAACTAAAAGACATTATGCTTATATATGTGTGTATGCAAGTAAGAAGTTCAATGGGTCAGTTTTGCACCTGATATGAAAAAAGGGATTTGGTTAGAAATAAAATACGGTTTCCAGGATCCAATAATCAAAACCAAGGTTTATCCCACACTAAAGTGCAGTTGACTATGCACAACGAGCAATATATGCCTGGCTAGGGGTTGGACTCACAGGTAAGATCATGAGTCCAATATCAGGGGCATCTATCTCGCTCACCGTCGTCATGTAGTGTCACACCCGCTCGAGTCGCGACCACGACCCAGCTCGAGCTGATGTCACGTGGCCGCTTCTTGCGTGGGCGTGATGGTGAGCAGTAACTAAATACAATATTAATTTAATTCAAACTCAATGAAATATCAAACTGAAATAAATATTCATATCGAAGTTCTAAACAACACGTCCAAAATGGTGTGAGGCCCACCTAACAATAACCCCGAATAACAATATTTTATAAATCGTTTAGCACTTATCATACCATATAAAATAAAAATGCAGCTCTATCCAACTCCTACTCTCCTCCGTGTGCCTTCGAAGTGCTACCTTGAGGATGAGCAGTAAAACAATGGGGTGAGCTCTTATACATAGCTCAGTAGGGAGGTTAAACATCTTTAAACAGAAATCATACTAAAAGCATGCATAATTTCACAATCATTTCATAACAAAACACAGTTACCTTTAACTCATGATCATAAATTTATATGCACAAACTCACACACACGCACACATAATTAGTTACGATAATTACAACCCATACCGTGTCTACCCTAAAAGCCACGGGAGTCGTCCGGCCCTCCCTAACATGACCTTGGTAACCTCGTCCACAACGGTAACCACACCGACTCTCACGGCAAAGTGCCCGGAAACACACCCTATATTCGACCCAAGCTGGATCACTCGAGGGACCTACAAGTCTCTACAAACCCCACACAACCAACACAAGTATGACTCGTATATTCACACATCATGACATTTCTAAAACCAATTACAGTTCATCACATTTATAAATCATATTTAGATCCACGAATATCCAAAATCAAATCCATATTTATACAACATTTAAACAACATTTAAATACCATGTTCATACAACACATATATATCAAAACATGCTCTTTATCAATCAATGTTATAAACATCTTCTATTTAAAAAGCATATCAAATAACCCATAATTGTGAATAACATTTCATAAACATTAATAAAATATTTATCAATCATGCACATTTAAATATATCTAAAACAAGTAAAATCACTTCTAGCATGGTTCTATAAAAGAATGCATAACCCCCTACTTGAATGAGCGCTAAGATCTAGTCCCCAAGCCGTTACCACTCTTATCACCACCAAATCCTTCAATTTTAATCTCTAAACAATTACAAATAATTAAAATATTAAAATTTATTTAACTACTAATCTAATGCAATAAATCGTATCCAAATTGGATCCCAAATGACTCTAAAATCACCCAAAACCTAATCTGGATCCCTTTAAGCTATCCGAGATCCAAACTGATATCTAGATCCATATCTAATCCAAATTGAGTAACACAATAGGTAGCCTGTGTCATTGTGTCAACACAGAACCTGTAACTACTGACACGAGTCCTGTTTCTAACCTAGAAACCCATTTCAAGACACGACCCCAATCTAACTTGTTTCTGACACAGAACCTATTTTGACGCAAAACTGGTTCTTAACATGCAACACGAGGACACAACACGAATCAGTATCGATTCATGACATTTCGAACATGACACGATGCAAAAATAGGGACACGCCCAAAAGGGCCGGTTCCCATGATTTTCCGGCATTGATTTCACCGGTTTCTAACAACGATTAAGGTTGACGATGATCCCAACCGATTGCCTACCCTTTCTCTTCCAACCTAACCCATCACCGGTCGTCGGCGATGTTGTTTTGGCCAAAAAACTCATTGAAACAAAATGTTGTGGAAATTAGGAAAAATCTAGCGAATCGAAACTGTTTCCCAGCCAAATTGATACACACGACTTACCGAAACCTACCAAAACTCTTTGTTCTACCTCAATGCTTCGATCCAAGCCCAAAATGATGATTATCAACAAGTTTTTCTTAAAGAATTGAAAAAAAAAAACAGAAATCTAAAAAATAATAGGAACTCACCGGATTCCGATCGATTCTTCATCGTTTTCTTCCGATGAAGTAACCAAATGAGTTTTGAGCATAACCTTAAAATGCTTGTTTGATATACCAAGGTCCCCTTATAATATCACAAGTTTGTAGTGATTTATGAATCTAGTTATTATAATAGACAATCCTATTTGAATGATATTGATGTTCTCTTTCAAATGAATTTTTTTGAGAAAATCAACTTCATGAACTAATTTGACTCATTTTTTGGTTTACCCTTTGGATTAGATATTGTATATTGTCTTTGCGATTTCATTAAGATTGAGCAAATGTATGTATTGATACTTCGTTAATTTTCATGCAGGATAGTTGACACATTGATTATGGAAAGATGATTTGGAGTTGTTTGAAAGGATATTGTGGCAACTTGATACTAATTTTGTAGAAATTTTTGTAACAAGTTCATTGAAAATTGAGTTGTATTTGATTTATGTTGGACAAACTTCTGTTGTATACCCCGTAAGTTTGAGGGGGGTGTTAATGTAATAGGGGCACGGGCCAGTAGGGTTGGTGCAGTCCCAACAGAAAGGAGGGCCAGGGCCAGCATGACCCTGGCCATTCTGTTGGAAGCTCCAACGGCCAGCCGTTGGAGCTCCCAATGACTAGTGCTGGCCAGCCAGCACTAGTGTATGTGTTGGCCCTTTGGGCCTTGTTTTCATTTCTTCTTCCAACCAGCTTATGTTGTCTATAAATACTACTTCAATTCATTAATAAAGTATGTAGTCTTGCACTGCTTCTTG
The DNA here is from genome assembly GCA_036023115.1 of Brasenia schreberi. Classification (NCBI taxonomy): domain Eukaryota; kingdom Viridiplantae; phylum Streptophyta; class Magnoliopsida; order Nymphaeales; family Cabombaceae; genus Brasenia; species Brasenia schreberi. Next base: position 10,030,843 of record JAYKKT010000080.1, on the reverse strand, counting down.
ACTTGTTTTGTATGTGCTTCCGCTCTTGTTAATCATTCTTGAAGATAGACATTCGTGAGTGAATGTCATTTGACTCTTGGCGACTTGGTGATATTGATTCGTGCTGCATCAACCTTTGATCATCGACAATTATTTACAACACTGAGGTACTTCATCTTGAATATGTTTTGTTAACTCATCAATCACCATTATAAATAAGTATGGACTTAAAGTTGATCCTTGATGTAACCCAATATTAACTTCAAAGAAGTCTGTCATTCCTTCATGAGTCCTCACACATGTTTTTGCACCATCGTACATGTCTCTTATAAGGTTAATGTATGCCAATGTGATGCCTCTTTTTTTCAAGGTTCTCCAAAAAACCTCTCTCGGTACCCTTGTTAAAGAACTGGGCCAGAGTGGCCCGACCATAGCCCACTAGGCCATCAGGGCCAGCCCCCCTTTGCCTCTTCTCTCTCCCTCTCTTATACACCACCTTCTACTCTATAAATATGACTTGTAATCCATTTTAAAATTAAGCCTGTGATGGCTAATGAATAAAGACTTTTATTCAAGCTTGTGTTGTGTTTATTCTTCTTTTCGCATGCACTTGTTACTCTCGGTTATTGCCTTTTCTAAGGCTTTGTGATTGTTACTTTGTGGTATTGTCCACTCATTGATCTTCCACAACTATATTGAAGCATAGTCTTCATTAAATGGTATCAGTGCCATTTTTCGATCGTGGGAGTATTGTTTATCGTCTCAGAAAGCATGTCGATCGTATTTTGTATTGTTCATCACCTCGAAAAGCATGTCAATCATATTTTGTAAGTTTACCTCTTTAGTTTCTTTCTCCTTGAAATATGGATGATAAAAGGGGTTTCAATTTTCGTCTAACATCTTCGAAGTATAAAACATGGGGCCCAATATATGGAAAACTACTTGTATTTCAAAAAATTATGGGGCTATTTAAGTGGTTCGAAGATAAAACCCTCTATCAATGCCACACTTGAACAAAAAGAGGAATATGAAGGAGGCCATAGAACGATTCTATGAGTGCTTATGAATAATGTAAACGAGTACACTAGAGATACTTTGACCGATTTTACCAACGTTAAAGAAGCATGAGAATATTTAAAAAAATCTATTAGTGCTCATGAATAATGTAAACGAGCACATTAGGGATACTTTGACCGATTTCACCAACGCTAAAGAAGCATGAGAATATTTAAAAAAATCTCATGTTCAAAGCGATGTGGCTCATAGGATGACATTAAGAGACAAATTGGTCTCACTTAAACAATCTATAGAAAACTACTTGTATTTCAAAAAATTATGGGACTATGTAAGTGGTTCGAAGATAGAACCCTCTATCAATGCCACACTTGAACAAAAAGAGAAATATGAAGGAGGCCATAGAATAATTCTATGAGTGCTCATGAATAATGTAAACGAGCACACTAGAGATACTTTGGCCGATTTCACCAACGCTAAAGAAGCATGAGAATACTTAAAAAAATCCCATGTTCAAAGCGATGTAGCTCATAGGATGACATTAAGAGACAAATTGGTCTCACTTAAACAAGGAGATAAAGGGGTAAACAAATTTTTTAGAGAATTTTCCAATGTTTGGAATCAATTGTATGGTTACAAAAGGAAATGTATACAATGTCTTAGTGAGAGACAATGTGAAGACAATGAAGACTTTGTATATCAATTTCTAAGAAGTTTTCGGGAAGAATTTGAAGGGGTAAGATCATCGCTCATTTATAGAAAACTTTTCCTACAAAAGAAGAGATTCTTACCGATCTTCAAATGGCGGAAACAAGAATGAATGAAGCAAGACTTCAAAAAGACACCGTCTTGGCCGCATCAAAACCCGAAGCAAATATGAAGACTTATCGACCTCCTCATTTCAAAAGTGAAGAAGGAAGAAAAGACATCATTTGCCATCATTGTAGAGAAGCCGGGCATATAAAGCCAAATTGCCCAAAATTGAAAAAGAAGATGGCCGTAGTAGAAGAACATGCTTCATCTTCTATTCTTGCACTTGAACAAAAATTAAAGCAACTTGAAGCCCAAATGAAGGAAAAAGCAACGGTTGGTGTGGCTTGCTCCTCTTCAACAAAAGAAACTCAAGGTATGATCTCTTGGATTCTTGATTCGGGTGCTTCATTTCATATGACTTGTAATGAAGATATCTTAAAATCACGTGTTCAAAAACCCATATCATGTGTTTATACGGCGGATGATACACAATTAAATGTTGATAAAATTGGTGACTTGAAAAACAAGAATTTTGAAGTTTTCAAAATTAGGGTTGTTCCAAAACTAAATTTAAACTTACTTTCTGTATCCCAAATTTCAGATAAAAATTGTGTTATAACCTTTTCATCCATCGGATGTATTGTACAGGACTGCCTCTCGAAGAAGGTGATTGGGCGTGACCATTGAGAGGGCGGACTTTACATTATGGACTATTTGCATAGTATAGGATATGTTAATATTTTGACAAATGATGCCCTTTTATGGCACAAGAGACTTAGACATCTTAATGCTCAAAAATTGTATCAATGTCCTCTTGGAATGAAATTTAAGAAATCTTTTTCTAGCAAAGATTGTGTTCTTGGTAAAATGCAACATCTCGCATTTCCAAACAAAATACATGTTATAACAAGACCCTTCGAAATAATTTATTCGGATGTATGGGGTCCGACACCTGTTTTGTCTAAAGGAGGCATTTCCTATTATATTATTTTTGTAGATGACTTTACTAGGTATACATGGGTATATCTTTTAAAAGCAAAATCCGATGTCTTTCAAAATTTTGTTATTTTTCATAATCTTTTAAAACATCAATTTGATTTCGAAATCAAAATTTTTAGATCGGATTCAGGAGGAGAGTTTATGTTAAAGGATTTTGAAAATCATCTCAATAAGTTTGAGATTATACATCAAACTTCTTGTTCTAAGACCCCTCAACAAAATGGTGTTTTCGAATGAAAGCATAAACATATTTTGGAAACCATAAGAACTTTGCTTTTGTCAAGTGGTGTTCCTAAAAATTTTTCGGCAGAAGCTATTATGATTATAGTCTATTTAATTAATCGGATGTCCTCTTCGGTTTTATAAAATATGTCTCCTATAGAAAAACTTTTTAAAGTTTCTCCTAACTATTCAAGATTGCGTGTTTTTGGATGTAAATGCTTTGTTTATACTGACAAAGATGATAAATTATCATCTCGGGTCATAGAATGTGTCTTTCTAGGATATAGAATAACCAAAAAGGGATATTGGTGTTATGATTGTAAAAATGATAAGCTTTATGTATCTCGAGATGTTAGATTTTTTGAAAATGAATATGTTTTTGAAAGCATGGATGATGATAGTTCTATTAATGACTCTTTCTACTCCTTCTTAAATGATATTTTAGGTGAAGAGGTAATTCATGAAGCAAATGAGCTTGATAAACCTATGATTACTAGACATTCTATTACTCCCTTTGATCAACGTTACAATAGGAGATCTATGCCTATCCCTAGAAGGTCAAATCGTGATTCTAGACCTTCTGAAAGATTTGTTTTATATGATAGTTTTTCACCAAGACATAGAGCTTTAGTAACAAATACTTTAGGTATAAAAGAACCTAGAACCTTTAAAGAAGCTCAATTGTCACAAGAATGGACTCATGCAATGAATGAAGAGTTGGATGCTTTATTTAGAGCCAAAACTTGAGATATAGTCTCTAGACCATCAAACAAAAAGACTATAGGTTGTAGGTGGGTTTATAAAATCAAGACTAATGGTGATGGGTCATTAGATTGTTATAAAGCTAGATTGGTTGTCAAGGATTATTCTCAAGAATATGGAATTGATTATGAAGAAACCTTTGCTCCTCGATTGCACTCGTTCTTACTTCAGTTCGTACTATTCTTAGCTATTGTTGCACATACTTTCATAACTAGACTCTTGAAATCCAGATGGATCGTAAGAATGCTTTCTTAATGGTGACTTAGAAGAAGAAGTCTATATCGCGACCACCACCACGGTTACTCTTGTCCACTAACAAGGTTTGTCTTCTTTGCAAAGTCCTTGTACGGTGCTTAGAATAAGCTCGCCTCGAGTCTACGGTTTGCTAAGGAGTTCGGTTCCACATTCAGTCAACTTGGATACTCCTCTAGTTCTTATGATTGGCACTTTTCATCCGTAAGACCTGATAGTAGGTATTAGCACCGTTAATGCTTCTTTATGTTGATGATATGATTATTACAAGTAGTAAATGGTATTTTTGGTATTGCGATCTTCAAGCATATTTGAGCAACAATTTAAGGATGAAGGATCTTGGTCAACTTTCTTATTTTCTTGGCATTGAGGTAACCCGTGATGATAGATGTTTCTTTTTATCACAAACTAAGTTTACTAATGATGTTATTTTTAGATCAGGTATTACAGATGACAAAATTGTTGAGACACCAGAAGTAATCAACCAGAAGATGTGCCTAGTTGATGGTGAACTTTTCAGTGATCCCACACCTTATAGACAGATGGTTGGAGCACTCACATATCTCACCATAACACGGCCTGATATTGCTCATGTTGTTCATACTGTAAGTCAGTTTCAGCATGCACCCACCTCAATGCATATGAGTGCTGTTATGAGGATTGTTCGTTATATTCGATAAACCTCAACTAAGAGAGTATTTTATCTTCCTCCTCGTTATTTCAATTGCTTGCATATAGTGATGCTGATTGAGGTGGTGATGTGAATGACAAACACTCTACTACCAGATATTGCATATTCCTTGGTCACTCACTCATTTCATGGAGATGCAAGAAACAATAAAAGGTGTCTCTTTCGTCTACTGAAGCTAAGTATCGTGCTATGGCCAACACTACTACAAAACTAACTTTGCTGCGACGACTACTTCAAGACTTGGGCATACAACTGAAAGCTCCTCCAATAATGTTCTGCGACAACAAAAGTGCTATGTATATAGCTAACAACCATACCTTCCATGAGCGCAAAAAGCACATAGAGATGGATTCTCACTATATTCGTGAAGAGCATCTACAAGGTAATTTGATATTACAGTTTGTAAAATTAGAATATCAACTTGCAGATGTATTCACCAAGTCTTTACCTGCTCCTCAATTTCAATCTTTAATTGGCAAACTTTAGGTCATGGAGCTGTCAGTTTGAAGGAGGGTGTTAAAGAACTCAGGGATAAAAAGAAAGACTTAGGCACGTGCAAATCCACGTGGTCTAAAATCTGAAAATCGTACAAACAAGACCCGAATCAGACACCTCGAACCGCTTTCGTAGGCTTTTTTTCACTCAAAACTCGATTTTTAAAGCGTACAGACCGACCCTTGCGCATCGGTGCAAGAAGGTTTGCGACGACAAGAGCTTGCTTGCTCACAGTCACCACGTTAGAAGTCAGGTTTAGAATATATCTTCGCTAGCTTAGGTAAGCCAGCTGGACGCCCTGTTTATTTAAATAGGACTTAGACACACGAAAAGGTTCGCTCCAGGCCTAAGAAACCAGGAGGCGGAGGTTTTCTGCGTCTACAAAATCTAAACTCTTATGCCTAAGTCAGGAGAGATATATATTGACTATATCCACAAGAAGTTCAAAATGGGTGAATGCAAGTTTGTTGTTACACTCATTACAAAAGGGGTCAAACTGAGTAAGGCTGATTGTCTTAGTGAAGGAGACGATAAGCCTAACATTCCTAATACATAAGCTGTGGATAGCTTGATGTATGCTATATTGTATACAAGACCTAATATCAACTTCGTTGTTGGTCTTGTGAGTTGATATCAAAGTAATCCTAGATGACAATATTGGATAGCTATAAAAAGGATTTTAAGATATCTCAAAGGAACAAAAGACTTGAAATTGTGTTTTCAAGGAGATGAATTGAAAGTGGTAGGATACTCAGATGCTGACTTTGTTGAAAGCAAAGATGACAACAAATCAACCTCGGGACAAATATTTTTATTTAGAGGTGGTGTTGTTTCTTCGGCATGTAAGAAACAAGGATGTGTAGCATTTGCATACACAAGAGGCTGAGTATGTGGCTTGATGTATCACTGCAATGAGTGTCGTGTGGATAAGCCGCTTCATACGAGATTTGAAGCTAAAAATAGCCGACGAGCCAATTGTCATTTACTGTGACAATAATGCAGCAATCACTCTAATCAAGAGTGGAGTTGATAACTCTAAAAGCAAGTATATAATGGTTAAATACTACTATGTTCATGATATGGTTATGAGAAAGGAAATATCCATCTCATACATGCTAACTAATGATATGTTGGCTGACCCCTTGACTAAAGGCATAACATAGGATCTTTTCTCAAAACATTTTACAAACATGGGTTTGAGATGCGTTTGATTGTTGTGTAGGTAAAAAACCATACAACGGGTGATGATTGCAATAGCAATCATAAAATGACATTACTAAGAAAACCCCGCAAAAGTGAGAGAAAAATCAGTATGTGAGTTCACTTGGTTGGAATGACTAAGTGGGAGATGTAACATAAAGGTGACCATTCTCGACAACCTTATCACAGGAAGAACTGGATTGACCATCCAGCCGTTACGTATGGTGGACTTTACAATGCCTATTCGTAACAGTCTGTTTGTTATGGATTGACACAGTAACAACCAGATGAAAATCCAAACGGAAAGCCTAACCAAAAAACACGTTTAGGGATCGCAGTTCATTTTTCTACACGTTCTAAACAAGGTTGTTTGCTTGGCTCGCTACGCAAGCGTGTAGGAAAGAACAAGGGTTCTTGGGTTGGCTCGTCTTGGAGCCGTAAACCTAACAATTTCCCTAATCTCTTTCAATTTGGGTACAAGAGAAGACGACTTGTGGGTAAATGCAACTAAGGCAAGAGGCCTTATGCCCCGGAGTTTTGAACTCGTTATAGTATCAATTTTAGGCCCGTAAGTCGTGCATAGTATTCAATTTTTGCTTTGTTATTTATGATGAATTACCGTCAGATGCACAAAACTTTAGATTTAGGCCCTGGGTATCAAACTCATGACCTTCAATTGGTGAGTTAGGTGGCTATTGTTCGTTGTGCGTTAATCTCTACACAAATCCCACAACCTAGATATGCATTTCCAACGTTGTAAACCATGAAAGGGCAACGTTACAAACAATCTACTTATCTTTATTATGCAATGGGGAGTTTTGTTCCCAACAATTCATCATAAATAACAAAGCAATACACACACACACACATATATATATATATATAAATAAGGTTCACTTCACCTCTGTACACAAACAATCTTTAACCTAAGGTCAGTCACAATAACTGGAATCAAAAGAAGCTTAAACATAAGCTTTCAATCCAAATCTTACCATACAATATCTGTAAAACAAATTCTAAATCATAGAACAGCCACTAATTCCACTGTAGATAAGACATCAATTGATGGTACAGATTGTTGTTGATGGAGGTGAATGTCATGTTCCTCTGGTAAGCATCTAATGGTAATTCTCTATCGATTCCATCCTTTGGATCTGAAGCTGCTTGCGGAATCTGTTGATGAAGGCCTCAACACTGTTGTTAATATCTTCTTCGTGCCACAACACCTTTCGGACCTCGACACGGACGCTGTTATCTTTATCATCATGGCAAAGTTTTCAGGCCACCGGCTTCTGCTTCCGCTCGTGACCCTAATCTCTTCCATTCTGTTGATTGTGAGGCATGGTTTCATGGTTGTGATGGAAGAGAGAAGTTATTATTCATAGTATGATCTCTTGAGAGAGAATATAGGTACTTCTTCAATGGCGATTTGATTTTGATGTGGATTGTGGAATAACGGGTGTGGCTTTTATAGAGAGAATTTATTGCTGAGCAAGTCTGCTTTCTGGCATAAAAGAGAGGGTTTATAAAGATGTTTTCGTCTTAATCACTGACGAAACTTCTTGTTCAGAAATTCAAAGGTGGAATTCAGGCAGTCTTCGTTAGCGTAGGATGTACGAAGTTTCACACGAGCCGCAAGAGATACACATGCGGGTGTGCCAGCTTCTTCGGTACAACAATGCATAAAAAAATAATTATGATTCAACTTTAATTTAAACATATATATATATATATATATATATTATATAAATGAGTGACGGGATCAAACCATTGCTTCTCAGTAGCCCGAGTGAGTTATCCTTCGTAATTTTTCAACTACCTTTGTAACCATCAACAATCATACTTCACCGGTATAAGTAAACAACACTAATTAGGTTCCGATTTTCATATATATATATATATATAATGTTTTTTCTTTTGATGAAAGATCTCTTTCTTATGATTTTCATATATATATATATATATAATGTTCTTTTTCTTTTGATGAAAGACCTCTTTCTTATCTATCAACCTCCAAAAGTATCCATACCGAATTGTTTCTACGGCCAAATCCTCATAAGAAAAAGGGAAAGCTAAGCAATATCGGTCCAAACTTCCATGGCGACCCCACCGACCCGAATCGGGCAGGAATCACTTGGTTTGATTGTATTTGGTTGTCCCATACGTTCTTGACCGAGTAAGTACATTCATGACCGAATAAGGGATAAGAACGAGGCAACCAGCATCAAGCATGTATACAGCATCAAGCATGTATATATGTGTATGGCATGCATGAGAAAGAGTGAATTTTCTAAAATCTCAATTACTTATCTTAAAGATTTTAATTATTTATGGACATTTAAATTTTTAATAATTTATTTATGTATACTTTTAAAAAGTATAAAGGGTATTTTTCATGCTCATGCCACTTAAAAGCAATTAATGTGCATGAGTAAGCATATGTAAGTGTGAATAGGATCCGATTACTCTCTCTATATAGAGAGATATATAATAGTCCATGCACACATTAATTCTTAAATATACTCAAGAATCTCAACCATTCAATCGATATTTGAATTCAAATTTCAAAAGCAAAAAATACCTTGATACTTTTTGTAAGTACAATAAATGTATTCAGTACTATTTACTTTTTGACTTATAGATCTCAACTATTGACTTTCAAAATCAAACAACTGAGATATTTAAGAAGAAGATCATAGCATGGATTGATGTGCACATGAACTAATTGTTCTCTTTCTCTCACTCATTGTTTTTCAGTGACATGAGTATAATTAAAAAGTTTTAAGAGTTTTTAGGAAAATGCATAAGACAATGTTATTACACTCATATACTCCAAAAATAATAGTCGGGTATGAGTTGACAATGTTGGTGGCATGAGAATAATTTAGAACTTTTTAAAGATTTCTAGAAAAGAGTGAAAGACAATGCACACTCATGCCTCAAAAAATAATGAGTGAATAATCTTAGTGATGAGCAAGATCTATATCTATATATATGTATGCATATATTGTAAGTTATTAGTGACCACCTTTGGCCCAATAACTGCATCCATGAAATACGGAAAGAAGGGTCCTCTTCCTAGATTTTATGAGATGCTTTATTTTTGAAAGATAAACCTTTAAATAAAATTGTTTTGATTTATTAAAAGTTGCAAAAAATCTCTCATAGAAAAAAATGGACTTGATGGGAACCAAAGAGGAAATCACAGGGATGCAAAGCTAAGTATATAAATAAATATTTGTATACAGTGTAAGACACAAAATAAAAACTTCCATGTGGTAAAACCCTTTGAGAGTAACCTTGTTCTCCTTTGTTTCTTTCTTTATTCTTTTCTTCCTCTTCTACTTCTTTTGTAGTTCTACTCTTGACTTCCACACAACATACGACTGAAGAGGTGCATCTATCTTCAACATTATATGAGAGCAACCAGATCATCTTGCGACATCCTATAGGCGTTGTTTCATTAAAAAAAAGGCCCTCTTGTTGTTATCTTTACCAAATATTTGAAAATAACTACCAGAATCTGTACTTCTGAATTGACAAAGATCGAAAAACTAAATAGCTTAAATTTTCAAATATAAAAAAAGAGAATCTCGTTCGCCTTAATGCTAGAGGACATTGATTATTTACTTAGGAAAATAATTTTACCTCTTACAACAAATGTAACAAATGAGAAAAAAGAAAAATATAGAATTTTCATAAAGGATGATACTATAGTCAAAACTATTATGCTTACATACATGTAGGATGACTTGATTAGGGTCTTTGATGAATTTAAGACAAAAGAGTTGTTTGACTCTATAATAGTTAAGTACGACACTAGATCTAAACTTCACATTCAACTGCTTCTTCAAAAATATAATTCTCATAAAATGAAAAAAGAGGACAACATAGTTGAATATGTAAACCAAATATTTGTAATAGCTAGGAATTTAGCTATAGCAAAATCAATAATTCCTTAACCCATGCAATATCCACTATCATGAACAATATTTTTCTATCATGCAACATAGTGATCACAACCCTCAGACTTGGGTCTAACTTTATTCTTTTGAAACTCCCTTTGAAACCAATAATTAAATAAGAAAATATGAATAATAATAAAATAAAACTTACTAGTTGCTAAAGATGATTTAGGATCTAGGTATAAGGAAATATAGTAGAATAACTTTTTCTGGTTTCTTTGATTTTGAGCATGATTTATTTAAATTAAATGTTTATGATAATGAAAGTTCTTCTTCTGCTGCTTATATTGATTGTGCCTTTATTATTAATATGAATATATGGCATAAACGGTTAGGGCATATAAATTTGAATAAGTTGAGAAAATTAATAATTTCAATAAGTCATTCATACAACAACCCTATTACAAATAACTTTCAGTAAATGTGAAGCATGTATATAAGAAGAAATTACTAAGAAATTATTTTTTAAAAAATAATTAAGACAACAACCCTATTACAAATCATTCACACAAATGTATATGGATCCTTTAAGGTAAGATCTCATCATAAAAATATTCATTTTATAACATTCATCAATGATTATTTGAGATATGAATTTTTATATTTCTTAGCACATAAATCCGAGGTACTTGAAATATTTAAAGAATATAAGTAAAAATTTGAAAACAAATTCAGGCATAGACAATCAAAGCCTTAAGGTCTTATCGAGGTAGAGAATATAACTTTAAGGACTTTCATATCTCAAAACATAATATCATGCCTAAGATACCTCAATAAAATGGTATAACTGAAAAATATAATAAGATCTTGTAGAATATGACTAGGCTCATATTAATAGATACTTGTCTAACTAAGATATTTTGGAGAGAAGCAGTGATTACAGTTGTGTACATATTAAATAAAGTATCATGTAAATTTACATTCTCTATATAAGATGTGGTTTGAGAGAAAATGAGACTTGAGTCATCTTCTGAAGTAGAGATCAATCGTACATATGAAGATACTTGATCAACCTAGAGATAAGCTAAATAGTAGGTCATTAAGGTATATTTTTATTAGATATCCTAAAAGTTTTAAGGGATATAGATTTTATCACAAGGACCATGGTTTAATTAAAAGTAGAGATGTTGAATTCTTATAACATACTAAGAACGACATTCTTGAAAATGATGATGAGTGCATGATATAGTGGATTTGGACCCATAATCATTTAAATCTATGGGTTTTGATCAATAATCATTTAAATCTATGGATTTTTATCTAAATGACCTTGAACAAACTGAAACTTTAAGTGGACATAAAGGACCTAAGGTCACACCGTTCCACTTAAAGGATTATCACACTTATCTTATAAATAAAGTATTTAATTCAATAGATTTAGATGAGTTGAGTGATAACATGATGTATCAACAAACTATTAATTCATCTGAATCATCATACTAGGAAAAAACAATGGATGGAGAAATTGAATCCATTGAAAACAATGAAGTATGGGAATTGACATATTTACTAAAGAAAAGGAAAGTCATTGATTGTAAATGATTTTTTAAAAAGAAATATAAAGTTGATGGAAAATTTGTTAAATTTAGGACAAGGTTGATTGGAAAGAAATTTTCTCAAAAAGAGAGGATAACTTATGTAAAATCATATTTCCATGTTGCGAAATTTACATCCCATTAGGACTATTTTGGTCATTTTGGTATTTGATGATTTATATTTAAACCAAATAGATATAAAACCACTTTTCTAAATGTTGATTTAGATTACATCATTTATGTATAATAGCTAGAAGGATATGTCGTTCAAAGTTATGAAGATAAAGTATATAGATTGAAGAAAATCCTATATCTTCTTAAACAATCTTGTCAATAATATTTGATTTTTCAAAATGTCATTTTAGAACTTGTGTTTGTAGCTAATGAACTAGACCACTGTATACATGTTTGGGATAGTAGGAGCCACTTTGTCATTCTATCATTATATGCAAATGACATATTATTGACTCGGAATGACAATGAGATTATTATCAAAACCATGTCATGGTTAAACTCAAGGTTTGAGATGAATGATATGGTAGAGGCATCTTATATTCTGGGCATAAAATTTCTCCTGTTAGAGAATCTAAACTTTTATATTTGAGGAAAGAGATAAATATTGATTATATCCTTAAGAAGTTTAGAATGAGTGATTGCAAACCTTACACCAATTGCTAAAAGAGTGAAATTGAGTAAGGCTGATTATTTTGGTGAGGGAAAAAACAAGTTTAATGTTCTTTATGCACATGTTGTAGCTAACTTGATGTATGTTATGTTGTATACAAGATTGGATACCAGCTTTGCTATTAGTCTTATGAGTAGATATCAAAGTAATCTTGGTTGGTAGCATTGGATAGATGTGAAAAGGATTTTGAGATATCTTAAAGAAACAATAGATTTAAAACTCTATTTTCAAGCTGATGAACTAAAAGTAATAGATCACTCATATGTTGACTTTGCTAAGACCAAATATGACAACAAGTCAACCTTCTATCAAATAATTTTATTTGGAGGTGGTGTTCTTTCTTGAGCTTGCAAGAAATAAGGTTGTGTAGCATTGCATACACAAGAAGCTAAGTATGTTTATTGTAGTATAGTTGCAATGAGTGTTATTTGGATAAGTTGCTTCATACGTGATTTGAAGTTGAATATAGCTAATGAGACAATTCTTATTTATTAGGACAACAATGCATAGCTGTAGAAGCAAGCACATAATGATTAAATACCACTATGTTCAAGATATGCTTAAAAGGAATGAGGTATTTATATCTTATATGCCAACTACTGATATGTTGGTTAACCACTTGACTAAAGGCATCTTAGAAGATCTTTTTGTAAAGCATGTTATATACATGGGTTTGAGATATGCCTAGAATTTTAGTGTAGAAATATACTGTACTAATTATTATGCAGGTAAAACATGTTGATTACAAAAAATCACATAACAATATGAGCTGCAATTCACTTCCAACTAGAAATGATACAACTTGTGAAATCCCCAAAATAGCTGGAGGTAAAATCAATATATCATAATTTTTTAGCTCAAGTGGTCAAGTGAGAGATGTAAGTTATTGGTATTCATTTTCGATCCAATAACTTAATTAATGAAATACAGAAAGAAGGACCTTCTTCTCAAATTTCATGAGATGCTTTATTTTTCTGCTATAAACAAATATTGATTATTTGTATACAATGTAAGGCACAAAATAAAAACTTTTCTGCTATAAAACCCTCTTAATGTAATTGTATTCTCCTTTCTTCCTTTTGTCTCCTTCTTTTTCTATGGTTCTACTCTTGATTTCCGCACGATATATGGCTCAAGAGGTGCATCTATCTTCAACATATATATATATATAGCTCGACAAACCTTCTCGAGCTTATTGAGTTTTGTAGACGCAGAAAATCTCCGCCTCCTGGTTCTTAGGCCTGGAGCGAATCTTTTCGTGTATCTAAGTCCTATTTAAATAAACAGGGCGTGCCAGCTAGCTTACTTAAGCTAGCGAAGATATATTTTAACCTGACTTCTAACGTGGCGACTGTAAGCAAGCAAGCTCTTGTCGTCGTAGACCTTCTTGCACCGATACGCAAGGGTCAGTCTGTACGCTTTTAAAGATCGAGTTTTTGGATGTAAAGACCTACGAAAGCGGTTCGAGGTGTTTGATTCGGGTCTTGTTTGTATGATTTTCAGATTTTAGATCACGTGGATTTGCACGTGCCTAAGTCTTGCTTTTTATCCCTTTATGGGCCACTTAGGTGTGTGTTATGAACACTCCACTAAGATGTGGCGAGTTTGAGCGGGAGTATGGGGTTTGCTTTGATGCAATATGCGTCCTAACTCGTGGTATGGTGTATATGCAATGCAAACTCACGCTGCTCTAAAGGGAAAACCCGAATTTAAAGACAATGCCGAAGGGAAATGACCGAAGAGAAATGACTTGTAATGGAAATTGCCGAAGAGAAATACGTATATAATGTATATATGGGCCCTTACTCGGGTCTTGCAAATAAGAGCGAAGGCTCAATGTGGGTGCGTGCGAGAATTGAAATACTACACACACGACATGAAATGAAACCCAAATATAACTTGCAATATGGCCTTAACTAAGGTCTTGGGAATAAGAGCGAAAGCTCAATGTGTATGAGTGCTTGAATTGAACTACTACGCACACAACATGAAATTAAACCCAAATATAAATTGCAGTATGGCCTTAACTAAGGTCTTGGGAATAAGAGCGAAAGCTCAATGTGTGTGAGTGCTTGAATTGAAGTACTACGCACACAACATGAAATTAAACCCAAATATAACTTGCAATATGGCCTTAACTAAGGTCTTGGGAATAAGAGCGAAAGCTCAATGTGTATGAGTGCTTGAATTGAAGTACTACGCACACAACATGAAATTAAACCCAAATATAAATTGCAGTATGGCCTTAACTAAGGTCTTGGGAATAAGAGCGAAAGCTCAATGTGTGTGAGTGCTTGAATTGAAGTACTACGCACACAACATGAAATTAAACCCAAATATAAATTGCAGTATGGCCTTAACTAAGGTCTTGGGAATAAGAGCGAAAGCTCAATGTGTGTGAGTGCTTGAATTGAAGTACTACGCACACAACATGAAATTAAACCCAAATATAAATTGCAGTATGGCCTTAACTAAGGTCTTGGGAATAAGAGCGAAAGCTCAATGTGTGTGAGTGCTTGAATTGAAGTACTACGCACACAACATGAAATTAAACCCAAATATAAATTGCAGTATGGCCTTAACTAAGGTCTTGGGAATAAGAGCGAAAGCTCAATGTGTGTGAGTGCTTGAATTGAAGTACTACGCACACAACATGAAATTAAACCCAAATATAAATTGCAGTATGGCCTTAACTAAGGTCTTGGGAATAAGAGCGAAAGCTCAATGTGTGTGAGTGCTTGAATTGAAGTACTACGCACACAACATGAAATTAAACCCAAATAGTATAACACGGCCCTTACTTGGGTCTTACAAATAAGAGCGAAGGCTCAATGTGTGTGAGTGCGAGAATTTAAAGACAACACACCCAACTTAAGCAAAACCCTACGTAATTTAAAGTATATAAATAAACTTATATATAAAGGGTTGATTAGGCCCGTGTGTGTTCAAAATCGTGCACAACTAAGAGAGTGCACGTGTAAGTGGGTGTGCCAAGCTACGTTATTACAAGCGGGGGGAGACAATGCTCCGTTATTACAACCCCGTATCAAATTTAATTTAAGCAAGTCTACAACTAAGGACCGAGTTAGACACTTACTTATAGTTGGTCCGGAGGTGACTTGCTTGAGCGTAGGCTTGGCTTCGCCTTGGGCTGCAAGAGGGAGCTCCTCGAAATGGAACGACAAAGGGAGATGCTGGCTGGATGACTTGGGTGCCCGGGAAGGGCGCCTTGAAGCTGGCCGGCTGCTAGGAAGGGGTTGCCTTGGTGTTTTGGGCTAAGGTGACTAAGGAAGGTCACTAAAGGATGGGTTGGTATTAAGGAAGGTAGTGCTAAAGGGGAGCCTAAGGGAGTGCCTAAGGGAAATGTATGGCTGGCCGAGTGGATTTGGTACAGTCAGTTGGAGTGGCCGACTAAGGGGAGCTTGGTGGTGGCCAGCTGCTAGGGTGGCTAGGGATGTTGTGGATGGGAAGGGAGCTAGCTAGGGTGTGGTGTAAGGTAGAGCTAAGGGCTGGTGAAAAGGGGTATGGGCAGGTCCTAGGGAACCAAGTGGGGTGGCCGGGTGTCACTAGGCGAAGTGGTTTAAGGTGGGTTATGTAAGGTGGAGGTCTGGCCGAATGGGTAGGGATGACGGGTAAGTGGTGTTGGCGGGAGGTTGTGGTGATGTGGGTGGTTGAGAGTGGAGGGGGAGTGAAGAAGAGGTGGAGCTAAGGGTAGGGTACTAACCGAAAGGGGAAGAAGCTGGCGGATGGAAGAGGGGCAGCCGGGTGCTTCGGGTGGATGGGATTCAGCCGGGAGATGAAGGTGGCGCGAGGTGGAGCTTGGTGGAAGCAGTGGTGGTGGAGGCGGAGCTTGCCTGGGAGGCAGTGGCGCAGGTGGAGCAAGGTGGAAGGCTCGGCTGGAAGGGGATTGGCCAAGGTCGGCTAGGCCAAGGTGTTCCAAAAAAAACTCTAAAACCCGCCCACTAGGGGGGGGGTTTATAGCCTTGGAGATGGCGGTTGGGGCTGGTTTTGAGGAGGTGGTAAGGTGGTTTAGGTGGTGGTGGTGTGGTGATAAGGTGGGCTGGTTTTGAGGAGGGGCTAGATATTTTAATATAAGGGGTTTTAGGTATATGGTGTGCTAGGTTTAGGTGGGGTGGTTTAGGGGTTTAGGGCTTAGCTAGGTGGGTTGGTTTTGGGGTGAGGTTTAGTGAGATGGGTTAGGTGATTAGGCTAGGATTAGGTTAGGTTTAAGGAAATTAGGCTAGGTTTAGGAAAGGATTAGGGAAGTGGGTTAGGTGATTAGGTTGGGATTAGAACGGGATTAGGGAAGTGGGTTAGGTGATTAGGCTAGGTTTAGGACGGGGTTAGGGTAAAAGGCTAGGATTAGGGGTTTTTTATTAGGATTGGGTTAGGGAGCTCCCTTTGCATAACCCATAGACCTTGTTGCATCATGTTGGTGCAGCCCTAGGTTAGGTTTTTGGCTAATACAAGCTTAAACCCATGCTAATTAGGCTAATCCCACATGATTAACCCCAAACTTGACACACAAGTCAAGCTTAATTACAATCACACTCAAATCTTATCTCCCCCACTCTCTCTCATGCCCATAATCCCACGTGAATTTCAAGTGGGCCCCACCTTCATTTATGAGAAGGTGATGTGGGCCATGGATGTGGATATTGGATTGGATATCTGGATCTAAATCCAAATCCACACATAGGTTTGGATTGGGATCTGGATATATATGGTCCAGATCCGATCCAAACTGAATTCTGACTCCTTCAGGCTGTGTTCGAAACGAACGGTTTGTGCGGGGTCTGACAGCATCAGTACTCCGTCTGCGTTGGGTCTTCGCCAACATGGTCGTCCGCTTCTGTTTTCGCCTTCCGGAGATGACTTCATATGATTTCTGATTATAACAGGGTCTTGGACGTTCGAGATCCTGGGGGTGGATTCAATACGAGAGTTGCTGTGTCGGGCTCGACTTGTGCTCCAGTTCCGGGCTCGACTTGTGCTCCGGTTCCGGGCTCTCTTTAGCTCTTCTGGTCTTGCTTTGATCAGGCCAAGCTTGCTTTGTGGGGGCAAAACATATTTTAACAGTTTTTAAAACATATTATACATATTTAAAACATGTAAAAGTTTAAAACATATGTATAGGGTTGCCTGGAAGGCTCTTGGGTTTCTAGACTCAAAATAGCCCTTTGGGCTGCTTTTACAAAACCAGGTTTGTTTGAGGAATTCGTGGGATTTCGGGGTGTTTACAAGTTTGAGCTCAACTAGCTTGAGCTTGACGTTTGTGTTTCTTCTCCTTAGTTGAGGTTGGTCACTTGCACCCCAACTGTCTAACATTGCGTCCAATTATTGCAAAACAAATTCTCCCTTGCTTGCCTTGCAAACTTTTTGTTAATATGATACGAAATGCAGGATACCTCTTTTCTGATCACTCAATGATTAGGTGATCAATTTTGTGAGAAAGACCGTCTTCAGATTTACTTTGGAAAAGTAGGCAGTTTGCCATAATATTTCAAAAGTTAGGCGCCCATACATAATTGAATGAATGAATGATGTGAGGGAGAAGTGTTTATATGTGATCTCATCACTAGACCGTTGAAAGTAAATGCCACATAGAATGTCGAAGAACATTCGGTGGATCATGAATGATGGATAAAGCCAATCATCGTTTGCCACATCACCTTAGTTGAATGGTTTTGTATATAAATTTGATGATTGACATGTTTAGGACTCACTTCCTATATTTTTTGAATTTTAATGACTTGATTAGATTTCTGTTTCACATGAAAATTTTTAATTGTTTATAGATGCCCTCTTTGGCATCGATCAAGACAACTTTGATGTCAAAAAAGTAAATGCCAAAATTTGACTTATTGAAATGAGATTTGGTAGAAAATAAATTTTGAACAACTTGATATCTTTTATTAAAGCTGATGTGAAAACCTAGTGTTTGAGATAATTGATACAAAACCTGATGTTCTAAATTGCCCTCTAGATGGGAGATACCTAAAGAAGGGCTCACTTTCATGGATATCCAAATCATAGGACATGATGGCCACACTTCTGCTCCTAAGGGTACCATCATCCTCATAATCAAGCTAAGTCATATTACTCATCAAGCCCAATTCCATGTTATAGACCTAAACTCCTCGTACAACCTCCTCTTAGGTCACCCCTAAATTCAAGACCTAAAGGTCGTACTATCTACTTACTATCGATGCATGAAGATTGAATGGTATGACCAAATTGTGGTAGTCGTAGGGAAAGACAATGTAGTCCATTTCACTAGGACACGAGATCCTAGTTCTTACCTTCTATTTTTCATATCAAATTCCACAAAAGTCGGCCTATCTACTATGATGACTCCATCCACAGATTCATTTGAGTCACCTATGGCTTTTGCTCCCTCCTTCCAAGTCCTCATCGAAAATCACACTATAGACCTAAGGTCTTCCACTTGAGAGAACGTATTAATGACTCACACCTCTAGTCTTGTCTTGTCTTGTCTTGAATATGCGATATTTGCTCAGTTCGAGAAGGCTTGGAGGATGCTTCTCTCCATGGGGTACTCCTCCTTTCAAGAACTCGGTACCTATCATAGGGTTCTTCTACACCTATGGAACCTAGAGTCCGCCAAGATCAATATAGCATAGGTTACGACCCTTATTTTGAACCAAGACGTCAGCCCAGAAGCAATTTTCAAAACATAAAAATTGTGTCCTAATTAATTTAAAACTAACTCCAAGTTTGGTCCTTGTGTCTTAAACAGCCCAGACTCCACCTTGGTGACATTGAGGATGGTTTCCTATTTCGATACAGGAAACTGTGTTCCCAGAAGCTCCATGCAGGAACTACTAGTGAGAGAGGCTCATGTCGGAGGAATAGTTGCTGACCTTGGAGAACAAAAGACCTTAGATGCCCTGAAAGAACACTTTTACTAGCCGGGCATGTGACGAATTCTACATGGAGTGGTCAACCGTTGCTCCAAATACAAGCTAACTAAGATCTAATAGGCACTGCATGAGGCAAATACTCTATTTTCGTAATTGTAGATCGTTTATCTAAAGTGGCCTACTTAGTCCAATGTAGAAAAACGGATGATGCTGTTCACATCATTAATGTCTTCAAAGAGATTGTCTGATTCCATGGGGTTCCCAAGTCCATTATATCCGATTGAGATCCCAAATTCTTAGGCCATTTCTGTCATCACCAAACGATGGACAAACCAAAGTTATCAACCATACTCTATGGGCTGCTCTACATGTTGTCTACCACATAACCCAAAAAAGTGGGAGGACTATCTTGCTTGGGTTGAATTTGCCTACAATTGTTCTGTACACCGTATCACCGGGACTACTTTCAAGATAATATATGGTTATAATCCACTTACACTATTAGATTTGGCCACACTACCGATACCTAGTACCACCAATTCAGTGCATTAAAAGGCTCCCACGAAGTTCCAACAATTACATGAACAAGTACGGTGACATATTGAACAACGCTCACGCTCCCATGCCCGTGTTGCCAACCAAAAGAAGACCATTCAGTTTCAATCAGGAGACCGGGTATGGGTAGACTTGTGCAAGCTTTCCATACCTACGCACTTCCAAACTCTCACCCAATGCCGCAGGACCCTTCAAAGTCTTGATCCGAATCAACGACAATGCCTATCAGCTGGATCTTCCTAAGGGTTATAACAAATCCCCCTCTTCCAACCACCCGACCACTTACTAGGTCCATGATGAAACACACTAGTAGGGTTGGCCCAAGCCAACTTGAGGACCCACCTGATGGTTTTTCGTTTGATTTTCTCATTTGAATTGCATACGATTTGGTAACTCTTATCACTACAGGGTTTCGTTGAGTGTGGCGAGTTACTATCACTGAGCATCTTACCACTTTCATCTTTAGAGTCATGGGACTGCACCGAGTTGTTAGTATAAATTCTACTATTTGGGTTCGGGGTGGAGGCCTTCAGGACCTACCTTCCTTCTAGCCCATAGTCAGCTTTGACAAGGACAATAAACACTAGTCCTGACCGTTTTGACGTCAAGTCACCATTTTTGAGACTTAATTCTGATATTGGACTTGACATGAACCCTTCTTCAAATGCCAACAGGTGTGTCCCCTAAGCTTTTTTGGTCTTATATTTGTTTCATTGTTTTTGTGATCCCTAATACATCTAGTGTATCCTTGGAGTCATCCTTCTTGATTCACAATACTTTACCCCTTGAGTCTAATTCGTCATTTTCTTCTTCACCTCACACCTTCACCATACAACCTAATCAACTCAACTTATTACCAACAACCTTTCTCCACCCGCTACATTATCATTCAGATTCCAATCGTTATCTATTGCTAGGAGAGAGTCTAGGCAATGATGAGGCAATGTCTGAGTTTGGAGAAGACAGTGATGATATTCCTGCCCTTCCTGAGTTTGGTCAAGCCTTAATTTACTCTTGTCCTAGTAGGAGGAGACCAAATAGAAATTAGTGTGAGTTCAACCTCAAGATGATCAAAATAGGTACTTGTTTAACATAATTTGAAAAGGAGACAATTACTAAATTCCTGCAAAAGATAAGGACTTATTTTCTTGGATATGTTCATATATGCCCAGGTTACACATAGAAGTAATTGAACATTGTCTCATCATAGATCCTACTATAAAACCAGTGAGACAAAAACTTAGAAAGATCCAGCTTGAGGTTGAACTCTAAGTAAAAAATGCCTAGAGGAAATGCTTAAGGCTGGGCTGATCCAAACCATAGATTCTTTCGAGTGATTATTCAATATTGTTATAATAAAAAAACCTAATGGAAAGGTTAGGGTTTGTATCGACTTTAAGAACCTAAACAAAGCCACTCTTAAGAATGACTTTCTTTTGCCAAATATTGACTCCATATTAGAGAGTACGATTAGTAATGAAATCTTCTCCTGTATGGATGATTATTCTGGATATAACCAAATCAAGTTCCTTCTGAAGAACATTATAAGATCGTGTTTACGAATGTTGGGTCACATGATGGTGAGTCGTGCAAAGATGCAGCACCAGAGTAAAGTCTGATCAGTCCAATGACTAGATCTAGGTCACGAAGATTGATTGACCCAACCTGGGATCTGGAACCAAGAGGAGGCCTCATTATGGATCATGGGGCCCCAAGATAGTCAATCTCAAATCAGCTGCAAACCAATGGGAATTAGCAGTAACCCAACCATCTAGCTCTATTTTGCATTAAAGAGTTATTTGAAATTAACTCCCCACCTGGTTGTAATCATGTGCCTTGAGAAATGGTACTCATGCCAGCTTAGAGGCTTATTCTAAGCCTATATATATTGGAGAGAAATGAACATGAGGCACTGGTTTTTTGCTGTATTCTCTACATTTCTCTACAAGAAGGTTTTTACTTATCTAGCTCAGCTTGTGTGACAGTTAGTTGCATGTTTATTCACACCCAACCCTCTTAGCAATCAGAATTCCTTTTGATTGTGGCGAGCTCTTCCTCTCTTACCCTTGGCTTTGTGAGCTGAAAGCACATCATTGGGGCTTTCATTGAGATCAAATCACTCTACAACCCCCTGTATTTTTGCATGTTTTCTTATTCTATTCCTCCTTCTCTCACCCACTAGCAAATCAAAAACTAAACCACTAAACCTTCTATCCTGTTCTCTTTTTTGTTTTTTAGTTTCCTTTTGACTGAACCTTGCCCACATCCACACCTCCATTACATCCTCCTTTGGCTGCTTGTTAAACATTCATCACCATGGCTGAAGAAGGATTGATTCTCCCTTGAGGTCCTCGAGGCCTATCCTTGAACCAAGCCCAAGATCTGGCCCTTAAACAAAAATTTGAAGAAATACTCACTGAAATTACAAACTTTCCAAGTCCATTCTAAATCCTGGTTCCCAACGTGCTTACCCCACCGCATCACGGACCTCGTGACTTCAGAAGAGGCTGTAATGATGCCGACCATGCCATCAAGTTTAAGATTCCTACCTTCAAAGGAACCAGCTCATTTGAAGAGTTCCTTGAATGGGTACTGTAAGTAGAAAAGATTTTTGAGTATCATAACTACACTAAGTCCGAGAAATGTCAGTTAGCAACCCCAGAATTCACAGATTATGCTAATCTATGGTGTAAATATAAAAGGCCAGCAACGAAGGGATGGAGAAGGCATTCATCAGGCAGGAATGAGCGTGGAAGATTATGTGAAGGAATTTGAGACCCTCATGGTTCAATGCGAAGTGTAAGAACCTATGGAGCAAACCATAGTTAGATTTCTCAACGTTCTGAACCGTGACATTACCGAGACTCTTAAACTGCAAACCATTACAGTTGAACGAAGGTGCCAACAGGGTTCATCCAAGAACTACTCTACCAAGCGATGTGGGCATCAATGAGGATAAAGAAGGCAGCAACTTTGAATCAGGAAGTCTAACTTCAGCCCTGAACAATAGCCAGACCGAATCAACCGGCCAGTTACCCATTCTTGGGCACGAGCATAGATCCCAACCAGCACTCACGCCACTTAGCACTCAGATGGAGATCCTGGACTAGTGGCGTCTCACTCCAACAACTACCTAATAGCTAGTCTTTGTCTATTGGCTAGCTGGATGGCAGCTTAACTGTTAATCTATGCAATTAATACAATGTTTTGTATAATGGTTGGTTGGGCGGCATCATTAACTCTTAGCTTATCTTTCATTTGGGAGTCTGTAAATAACCAAAATTTTCAAATATTTTCAAAAACTCTTGAATTTTGAAAACCAGTTTAAAGCCTCTATGAACCTTTAAATTCAAAAACCCCAAATTTCAAAGTTTAAACCTTTTAGGAAATACTTTAAAATAAAGGTTTTAAATTTGAGTTAAACAACCCTAGTGCAGATTCAAAAGAAAATCAAGACTGGATGGAAACTCGCTTGATCAAGTTAAAATCCCGAGGCATCTCAAGGTAAACTCAAGTCAAATACAAGAAAACAAGGGAGCCACGCTTATCCAGGAGATATCAAGTCAAGTATGCTCGACTTGAACCAAGATCACAAAGAAATAAAGCCAATTCAAATCCAATACCTAGCCGGGATGAAGCACATTTGATCAAATGACATAAAGCATCGTCAAGAATCTAGCCAATTCAAGTCAAGGACAGGATGAAATCAATGTTTACTTCAAAGCACAGGGTCGACTTCACCAAATGCAAGTTGAAGGCAAGGCCGAACCAATCAAGCCAAGCATCAAGTGGTCAAGCAAGCATTGGCCAGTCAAAATGGAGCTCGATTGAACCTAGGCTAAGGCCGGGTTCACTTGGAAACCAGCCCACATGGCTAGTCTATGTCAACACAAGGGGGGACCATTAGGGGCTGGGTTGAATTGGATCAACATCCCTTCAAAACATGACCAACCCGCCCCATAGAAGAGGCTAGAACCAGCCCCCCTTGGCCTATAAAAGGGGCCAAGAGGGGGGCGGGTTCTTCATTCTCAAATAACTTGGAGGGAGGTTGCCACATTAGGGTGAGTGCTAGGCTAGGTGAGGGAAAATTCCAGCAAGAGAGGGTCATATACTTCAAGAAGGGTTTAAGGAGAGGGAGCTAGGTGAGAGTTGTGGGAGATTGAAGGAAGAAAGCTTGGGTGGCCGGATTCATTCTTGAATCCCCGGCCATTGGCTCCAAAATTCGTGTAAGTCATTCCTTGCTTAATTCAAATCTCGTTTTCTTTCCTTTTAAGTCACTGAATGGGGTTGTATTAATGGAGTTTCATCTCCCCCCAAGTTATAATAATTAGAGTTGCTGCAAATTTCATTTCATGGATGAATCACCATTAAAACATTCTTACACTCTAATTGTTTGGTTATGCTCCTACCCCAATATATGTTATAAACACTCTATACTTCTTAACCCCCTCTATGCTTAAGCTAATATGTGTATTTCCCTTCGTGTAAGTTTAATTTGGGATGTAGAGTTGCTGCAATTTCCCTTTGCATTAATTTAAATTCAGAGTAGAGTTGTTGTAAATTGCTTTGGTGTGAGTTTGCATTTGCACGTATTCTCTACAAAACTGAAAACTCATTTTCTGCATCTGCATCTTTGATTACTATAATTTTAGTTCTTTACTCCGTAGTCCAAATGTACTGAAATTTTAGGAGCATCATCTGCACATATAGAGGTCTTATAAATAAATTTTTCAAGAATTTTAGGTCTATGCAACCCCGTAATAAAATTGTGAAAAACTGAATCAAAATTTGTTCACTATTTGCACAGTCGTTTCATCTATGATAGAGTCTGGGTTTTTGTCCCATACTACAGAGGTCCAAATCATTTAATTCTTGATGCATTGAAAAATTAACATCCATAGCTTTCCAACAGCATTAAAAGCATCAAAATCGAAATTCAATCACTAAGATACAGGCTCATCTTTGGGCCTTTGTATTTCTATGACAGAATAGTTATGGGTTTGTGAGTCAGTCCTCTTCCCAGATTTAATTTTGATTCAATACATTTCCAAATTCAGATCTGTAAAAAGCCACAAGTTTTTCACCCTACAGACTTGGTTTGGTAGAATTGTGATGATTTTTGGAGACCTATAGCATGTCCAAATCTATTTTAGAAACAAGCCCTAAAAACAGGATACTCTATTTTTCAAAACTTGTTCATTTCAAGTATTGAATCAAAGTGTACAATCAAAATTCTTTCAAAGCACTTGTTGTTCATGTGAAATGGAGTTATACTTGTTTCAAAATTGAAGTTTGTAAGCGCTTAAACCGACCCTTGAGCATCGGTTCAAGAAGGTTTAAGTAAAAAGAGTCTGGTTGCCTACAATCGCCAAAGGAATCAAAAACTTTTAAAAACCTTTGCTAGTTTTGCAAACTAGCTGGCACGCTTGCGCAAGCATAGATAGGAAAAGTTTCACTTCAAGTTTTCTATAACTCTGGAGTGAAAATTTTCATGTCTATAGAATTGACACGCCCGGTGGGACTTGGGTCTTAAGGAACTTCATTTCAAAAGTAAAACTCCAAATTTTTTTCAAAATCGTGGTGTCTTTCAAAACTTGTGCACAAAAATTTCGAAAACAATGGATGAAAGCAAGCCGCCGAGTACCTCAAAGTGGTTTTCCAAATCCTCTAAAGCCCGAGAAGAGATAGCTGCTATAAAGGAAATCTTTAGAAAGATCGACGCTCTAAGCCATGAGGCCAAGACTCATCGATCACCTGAAAGCTCATCTTGGGCACATAGAGAAGAAAATCATGCAAGGAAAACCAAATCAAAACTTGATGAAGGATATGAGGCTGGAGATGAAGCTCGAATGCGGATCAAATCATCCAATTCCAAGCATCTAAGCACCCTAAGCCCCAAAGAAAAACACAAAAAAGATTTTTATAGTTCAAAAAACCAAAAAAATCTAGAAAATTTTCAAAAACACAAAAAGATTGAAAAACAAAAATTTAAAATTCCCGAAGTTAGAAATGAAGTCCACGATTCGGGGCACGCACACAAAATGGGGCATGAGGTCCACACTCCACGAGTCTCACGAGATGATGAGAGTCACATAGGAATAGAAAAGAAACACCTCGAAAGGCAATGGGAGCTCGAAGCAGAGTCACCCGAGGACAAGGATTGCTCTCACCATGAAAAGGTACACGAGCCGGAAAGAGGTATGTCCGAAACTCATTCCATTTTGAACTCCCCTCTCGATCCTCCTTTTCTTAGTGTAGGGTCATCGGATGCATTGAATCATACTCATGCACCCACATACCCACCAAACATGCCCAAAAGTGAGGATTTTCAAGGTGCGCCAAATGTCCCGCACCAAATGGAGTTTCAAAAACAAAAACAAAATAAAGATCAAAATATGGTAGACATGGTGAGTCCTAAGGCATGCATCGACATCCTAGGGACACCTAACCCTACCATGAATGAACCCACTTCCTCGAGCCTAGTCTTGTGTCATAAACCCAAGCCTACGGCCATAAACCCAACTAACCCATCCCTAGGGACACATTGAGTTGCACCTAGGGAGCATGTCAAAACCATCCACTTAGAATCCCATCCAAGGTTCGAGTGGATGCCCAAGTCTTCCGCCACCCATCTATCCCATCTCCTACCCAAAATAAAATGGGTATATATCCATGATATGGACGATTCCATATTCCAAGGGCATGAACTTTATAAAACTTTTTCAAAAATAAAAAAGCCTTGGAATATGATCTTAAACATGGGGTATATACCATACCAGGGATTAGGAGCTAAGAGTCAAGGTAGGCTAGAACCCATCCTACCTAGAGCAAACCCGAGTCGATATGGATTAAGCTATATCCCATCCATACCCATTGAACCACTACCTAAGACCACTTGAGTCAAGGATGCCCCTAGAACCCACTAAAATCGAGACCCATGGCTTAAACCTTTTCTTTTGAGTCTAATTCATGGAGTTTTCTTTGTAGATTCAATGGACGATCCCTCCATTAGACAAAAATCCAAAAAAATCATATATTTCGAAAAACCAAAAAAATTAGAAAACTATCAAAAGCCAAAAACATTTGAAAATCTGAAAATTCCAAAAAGAAAATTATTTTCATTCATTCTCCTATTCTTTACTTGAAAAAAGTTTCAAAAAGAAAGTCTTTTATATTGAATTTGTGTTTTGAAAAAGACAAAAATAAAAATAAAAAAATTCCAAAAATTCCCAAAACAATGGCCATGCACAAAGCCAATTTCAAAATCCTTTCGAAGAATGTATATAATCCCAAGTCAAAATCGTCCAAGCTCGTTATAGCTCTCTCTTGCCTAACACTTCCCTAGAATTTATTGCTTGAGAATCATCAAAGCAAGGAGGAAAGATCATGCCTCCAAGCTTCCCGAAATTCGTAGAATCCTTGACTTGGAAAATTTGGGGATTTTAGAGTGAGTCTAACCCATAGTATGTGCATGTTGGCATGAGCATCATACATTGCATTTTAATCTTATATTTGTATAAACCAGACTGGGTTTAGACATCAAGTGTAAGAAAGGGTTTGTGTTAAGGCAAAGGGGCATGGGAGTCGACCCCCTAAGTATCGAGCCATCATAGGCATGTCTCCACCCTCCATATAAATCAAATACGAAGCTTCCAAGGTTGATTCCAAGCTAGCAAGATGTAAACCTCTAAATGAGACCTTTTGAAAAAGGGTTAAAATTTTGAACGATGATTTTCAAAAAGCTTTTGAAAACTTCATGGTAAATCCTCCAATTTTTAAAACCTCCAAAGCATGCTTTACATTACAAATCATGTGAATGCATTGGGTGCTTTACTTGATCAATATGAAGATGATATCTATAGAAAGTGTGCCATTTATTATATTTCGAAAACTCTATTGGCATATGAAAGAAATTGTCAAGCCATAGAGAAATCGTGCTCGGCCTTCCAAAGTTGAGACATTATTTCCCGTATCATGAAAGAGGGATAATGTCGATTGATACTTGGTTGAAAATCCTATCCTAACGGGTAGGCTATATAAATGGCAGCTCCATTAGAGGAACAAGCCCTAGATCATGTGGTTGAATTGCCTCTTCGAGACACATTCCCCATACTTGATGAAATGCCCGATGAAGGTATATTTTACAAATCAATTTCAAAACCATGCTTTAACAAATTGTTTTAAACAAAATCAAGTAGGGAAAATGTATTTTGATGGGACAAATAATCAAGGGGCAGGTATGGAAATCATCCTCATATCTCCCGAAAAAGAAAAAAAATCTCAAGTGCCATTCAACTAGATTTTGCATGTTCAAATAATGTTGCCAAGTATGAAACACTCATACAAGGCCTAATTTTTTTTCTTCAAAAATCTAGGAACTCATGCATTGAAGTTTTTGGAGATATAAACCAAGCTTTTGAAAATTTAGTAAGACAAAAATGAAGATTCATGTCACATCAAGAATTGGCCATTTAAGGTGGTCGGTTCTTTCAAAACATGCACAATTGGCACTCACAATTTCGATGGCTTGCCAAAATGACCAAAATTATAAAAACTTTGGTTTCAAGACATTTTTAGAAAAGGGAGGATTTCCCGAATTTGCCTTTTCAAAGATTTGAAAGTTTCAAAACCTACAGGTGATGTTGGGAGGAATTTTGTTCGGCCTCTTGTTGATATGAAAACCTTGATGAGGTTAGGATACAATACATGAAATCCACGATGGAGAATGTGGAGGTCATGTCAAATGCAATATGATGTCCATGAAATACTTAGAGTTGGTTATTGTTAGTCCATCCTTAAGCAAAAATTCATCTTGATCATGTTAGAAATGTTATAAAAGTGAAGTGCAGGAATCATTCATATCCCATCGTCCATCTTGTATGCAATAGAAAGCCCATGTGGCCGTGTGATATTATCCTTCATCTCCACCAAACTAGGGGCATTAAAAATGCATCCCCTAGACACTTTTCATGGAGACTCAATTCATAAATCATGTATCTCCATCATATCATGTGGAATACATTTCACATTGTCATCATTTCATAAAACATGTATTTCCATTATATCACATGGAGTGCATTTTTATATGTCATACATCACATACATATCATTCACCCAAAGAGGCCCAAAAAGGTGGCAGCCCAAGTAGGAATGTCCCCATGTCATAAAGGGCAACAAAAATCGATAATACATGTTGATTGATTAGATGTTGTGGGTAGAAATTTAGTAGACCCCGAAAAATCCCCAATATGTGAAAGGGTCTATGTTAAATTCTTTTAAAAAGATTTTCAAATGAATCTCCTTTGAAACTTCTTGAAAGAAGGATCAAGATTAATTGTATGACCCCAAATGAGGGGAATTGATGCTTTACGAAAAAGTAGAGTTTTCAAAAATAAATTGGTGACATTTCAAAAATACTAGGCTTACAAAACGAAGTCTTGTTCAAAATAGCAAAATATTTTCAAATGGTAGATGCTATTAGGAAATGGGATGATCTTGGTTGAATCAAGTAACCAAAGGGATAAGTTTTCCCCCATTTTACTTCTCGAAAAATATCCAAAAGAAAAAGAAAAAAAAAGAGAATACAAAAACTCTTCGAAAAAGAAGTCTTTCCCGAATAGATAGAGGGAATACAAAAACTTCTTCAAAAGGGATTTTCTCTTTGAAAGAAAAAAAAGAAAAAAGAAAGAGAATGCAAAAACTCTTCCGAGAAGAAGTCTTCCCCGAATAGACAGAGGGAATACAAAAACTTCTTCAAAAGAGGTCTTCTCTTGAAAAATGAGAAAAAGAAAAAAGGAAAAGGAAAAAACAAAGCTCAAAAAGAGTAATTTTCCGTCTCTTTGTCTTAAACCACAGGACAGTTCAGAAGGGACTGTGGTAACTCTTTCCTATATCCCTACAGCTTATCCCAATGGAAAAAGGTTCATCCATGAAAGTCCTAAAGTAGGAATATAATCTACTTATTTGGATTTCATTTTGTTTGAGAATTAGACTTTGTTATATGGGAAATGGAACTTTGAAATGTTTTCCAAAATTTTCTACCAAAAACCTCTACAAGTAGTAGGTGTTGAAACCTGAATGAAGGGAAGTATGAAAAATTGGAAGTCCTTTTTGAAAAATTTTTGAAAACCCAAAATTGTCAAGAAAAGACATGGGATAATTCTGCTTGGGGCAGCCAGCCTGTAAAGGCTCGACCCAAGCTCATAAACCCCTCAATTGACTCTCCAAAAGCTCACCTCACCCATACCATGCATGCATTCAAAAGTCATTCATACACGATCATGCCTAGGAAAAATACCCCATGTACGTCAAGTCCCCTTTGGCGGAAATCCCTCTCCTATGATCCAAGAGAAAGGAGTTTACGAAATGAAGGATGACTTATATTCTCAAGGAAATTTGGGAAGTAAATCCATAAAGGGTGTTTTCTCTTTTGCCATTATCCAAATAAATTTAGATTAATGCCAAATAAGGGCATCTTTAAACTCCTGAATTTCGAAAACCAGTTTAAAGCCTCTATGAACCTTTAAATTCAAAAACTCCAAATTTCAAAGTTTAAACCTTTTGGAAAATACTTTAAAATAAAGGTTTTAAATTTGAGTTAAACAACCCTAGTGCAGATTCAAAAGCAAATCAAGACTAGATGGAAACTCGCCTGATCAAGTTAAAAATCCCGAGGCATCTCAAGGTGAACTGAAGTCAAATACAAGAAAACAAGGGAGCCAAGCTTATCCAAGAGATATCAAGTCAAGTATGCTCGACTTGAACCAAGATCACGATGCAATAAAGCCAATTCAAATCCAATACCTAGCCGGGATGAAGCACATTTGATCAAATGACATAAAGCATCGTCAAGAATCTAGCCAATTCAAGTCAAGGACTGGATGAAATCAATGTTTACTTCAAAGCATAGGTCGACTTCACCAAATGCAAGTTGAAGGCAAGGCCGAACCAATCAAGCCAAGCATCAAGTGGTCAAGCAAGCATTGGCTGGTCCAAATGGAGCTCGATTGAACTTAGGCTAAGGCTGGGTTCACTTGGAAACCAGCCCACATGGGGCTGGTCTATGTCAACACAAGGGGGGACCATTAGGGCTGGGTTGAATTGGATCAACATCCCTTCAAAACAGGACCAACCTGCCCCATAGAAGAGGCTAGAACCAACCCCCCTTGGCCTATAAAAGGGGCCAAGAGGGGGGCGGGTTCTTCATTCTCAAATAACTTGGAGGGAGGCTGCCACATTAGGGTGAGTGCTAGGCTAGGTGAGGGAAAATTCCAGCAAGAGAGGGTCGTGTACTTCAAGAAGGGTTCAAGGAGAGGGAGCTAGGTGAGAGTTGTGGGAGATTGAAGGAAGAAAGCTTGGGTGGCCGGATTCATTCTTGAATCCCCGGCCATTGGTTCCAAAATTCGTGTAAGTCATTCCTTGCTTAATTCAAATCTCGTTTTCTTCCCTTTTAAGTCATTGAATGGGATTGTATTAATGGAGTTTCATCTCCCCCTAAGTTGTAATAATTAGAGTTGCTGTAAATTTCATTTCATGGATGAATCACCATTAACATACACTTGCACTCTAATTGTTTGATTATGCTCCTACCCCAATATATGTTATAAACACTCTATACTTCTTAACCCCCTCTATGCTTAAGCTAATATGTGTATTTCCCTTCGTGTGAGTTTAATTTGAGATGTAGAGTTGCTGCAATTTCCTTTTGCGTGAGTTAAATTCGGAGTAGAGTTGTTGTAATTTGCTTTGGTATGAGTTTGCATCTGCGCGTATTCTCTACAAAACTGAAAACTCGTTTTCTACATCTGCATCTCTAATTGCTGTAATTTTAATTTTTTACTCCGTAGTCCAAATGCGCTAAAATTTTAGGAGCATGTGCACACATAGAAGTCTTAGAAATAAAATTTTCAAGAATTTTAGGACCGTGCAACCCCGCAATAAAATTGTGAAAATACCGAATCAAAATTTGTTCACTGTTTGCACAGTCGTTTCATCTGTGATAGCGTCTGGGTTTTTGTCCCATAACTCTGTCTACAGAGGTCCAAATCATTTGATTCTTGATGCATTGGAAAGCTAACGTCCATAGCTTTCCAACAACATTAAAGTCATCCATAGCCTATGTATATCTGTGACAGAACAGTTCCGGGTTTGTGAGTCAGTCCTCTTTCTCAGATTTAATTTTGATTCAATACATTTCCAAATTCATATTCGTAAAAAGCCACAGGTTCTCCACACTATAGACTTGGTCAGGTAGAATTTTGATGATTTTTGGAGACCTGTAGTATGTCCAGATCCATTTTAGAAATAAGCTTTGAAAATAGAATACTCTGTTTTTCAGGACTTGTTCATTTCAATTATTAAATCAAAGTGCACAATCAAAATTCTTTCAAAGCACTTGTTGTTCACATGAAATGGAGATATACTTGTTTCAAAATTGAAGTTTCTAAGTACTTAAATCGACCATTGCGCATCGGTTCAAGAAGGTTTAAGTGAAAAGAGTCCGCTTGCCTACAATCGCCAAAGGAGTCAAAAACTTTCAAAAACCTTTGCTAGTTTGGCAAACTAGCTGACACGCTCGCGCAAGCGTAGATAGGAAAAGTTTCACTTCAAGTTTTTCATAACTCCGGGGTGAAAATTTTCGTGTCTACATAGTCGAGGAAACCTGTTCCCAGCTATAAAATCACCCTCACCAGATCTGTAAGAAACCTTTTATTGCTCTATCAAGTGAAATACTAGTTTCCATTTGCTTATCAAGTCCTTCAGCAAGGCTTCTAAACTCTTTCAAACACCTGTTGCTCCTGTTTCATCCTTCCCCGGTTTACTATGTTCATTCTCCTTACTAGTCCCAACTATAGCAGAGAATTCCTAGAATGCTACAAACCGTTGCAAGCAGAAGCAACGAACCGTTTGGTTTGCATCATTCGGTGCTTTCATTAAGATCCTGTGCATTGCAAAAGAGATCTATTCACTAGGTCAGTTCGAAAATCATCATGCCTAGTTTTTCGATCAAATTGCCAAGTAATGCAATTTACATAGACTTGACTCATGATAATTTTGGAACGTTTGGGAATGTCTTCAATTGCATCATCATTGGAATAGTAATGGATGGCTTCAACTTCAATTGGATGAAGGCATGTCAGATTAAGAAAGGTGGGGTTCCATCCTGGTGTTAAATGGGTTTTGGATCTGGTCACAGGCCCTTCAACTCATCCCATTGTATTATTGGATTACGAGCCAACAGTTCGGTCTGCACTAAAGTCATTTCAAACTGGTTTGGTGACCGGGTTCAAACTCAATGAGTTGCTGAGGCCTCCCTATGAAGGAAATGTCCTCATCACGATCAACTAGTAAAATGTTGATACAGGCTCAGCCATCCATCTATGAGCTTGCTATAATTGTTGTTTTGGTAATTGCTAAGGTGATGCGGACATGAAGGCTAAAAAAAAAATAGAAACTGAAGAATACCTCGGAATCAATGTTTAATCGGCTCACATCTCTAGAACAAGATATGTATATATCTATGAATTATTGTAATGTTGAGGAGATAATCCACCTAAGTCATTCCCGGGACTAGTAACACAATGTAAGTCCAGGACAAGTCAAGCAGTAGGCCAGGAAGATTTAATAAATGGTTGTCCAAACCAGTACCAGCTGATTGCTATGCTCATTAATGAGTGGGTTGACCATTAAATCAAGCTCATTTCCCTTAGTTTGTAGGATAACTGTGTAGTGTTAGTTCATAGGTTCTATTTCCAGCTTGTTTAATGCCTGTCATAACTGTTCTGTAATCTCTATTTAAACCATTGGAATGAATGAAATGAATTGTAGTTTTGTTTGTTGAAATTTTGTTGTTTGAAAGTATCAACCTTTCTCTTTTCTCATCTAAACTCATCTAGCTTGGGTTTAGTAGCGATTACCAAGTTCATTGTCCGGCTGTAGCCGAGATTTCTTAGCAGATTATAAACCATTGCAACCAGAATGCGTAACCACTATTTTGTTCACATAATTTGGTGCTTTCATTGAGATAGAGAGGAATCACAATACCAGGCAACCAATTTTCAATCTACCTTGTCTAAAACCTATCGCATCCTTCTCTTCTTTCTCTCTCATTACCATTAACACTCTACCCATGTCCCTTGCCTCTCAATAGCATCCTGTTGCCACTTTCGAGTGCACCCAACAATCTCTGAGTTTTTATTCATTTTTCTTTACCATTATCACCCCCTGAATGAAACAATGCCACACCTACTTCCTTCCAAAGTCCTCACCATCATTGAACAAAACCTAAATCAGTCCTGGCCTTGGGACATCAGTAGAAGGGTGTGTAGAAGGGCTCAAGTCAAAGGCA
This sequence comes from Brasenia schreberi, assembly GCA_036023115.1. NCBI lineage: Eukaryota > Viridiplantae > Streptophyta > Magnoliopsida > Nymphaeales > Cabombaceae > Brasenia > Brasenia schreberi. The sequence continues at coordinate 9,996,505 of JAYKKT010000080.1, read as the reverse complement.
GCCTCATCATTTTCACTAAGCATGAAATGCTGGTCATTGAAACTTTGGAGAACCTATTCTGCATCTACTGCACTATCAAGAACAAGGTCTGTAGTGTCATCATAGTAGTGGGAGCTGCACGAATGTGGCTTCAACTGAGCTCGTGCGAAAACTTGAATTGATTGCTGCATTAGATCCAGCAAATGAGAAACTAGGGACTATCACTGATCCTGAAACCAGCGATGCTCTCTTTAAGGAGTTGGATTCCAACCTAACCCTCAAAAATGAAGGTGAGCAAAAGAATGCATAATTTGGCTTCTTGTTTCCAAGTAAGGCGTCTGAGTTTGAGTTCAATGATGATCTTCACCTAAGTAAGGACCATGATGCCAAGCTAGCAATGAAAGCAGGTTTTCCGTGATTAAAGCTCAAGAATGAAGAACTACATTGCACCAAATGATAGTGCGGCAAGAGTAAGTGTTCGTATTGAGTTCTATTTGTTGCATGTGGAAAATGATATATTTGAAGTATATGCTGCAACTAACAATGAGCTTGTTTATTTCTGACCTTAACTAAGAAGGAAAGGCCACTGCGGATTTGGCCACTAAAGATATCATCAGTGTTTGGTAAGATACAATATACTCAATCATACTATTTCATGTCTCTGCACTTGATATTATCACAGGTCTAATGAATTCACACAACATGAATGTGTGAAAGTTTTATCATCGTAATGGAGATTCAAGCTCCAAGAGTAGCCCCACCATTTTGGTACTGTAAACACCCCGAATTTTCCAAAAATCAAAAACTCTCAAAAACACAAAAAGCTCGTTTGAGCCAAAACGACATCCTGTTTTAAAATGTGAAAATAGGTACAAAAGGAAAAAGGAGAGCCCCAGCAAGAAGAGAAATCAAACCCGGAGTCTCGAAAGCCACCCCTTGTTCAAAAACGGAAGAAAAAAGAGCCTGTTCGGAGAAAAGCCCGACAGAAGGATAAAAATGTAATTTTGGTAAAACAAAGCACAAAGCAGCTCCAAAATGCAGAAAGAAGCCCAGTACCTGAGGAAGTCGACAGAAGTCCGAGACACGTCTCGTTAGAATGAAGAACGGAATTCGTGCGGCAATCTGAGTTCGATATCAACAGGAACCGGTCAGAAACCAAAACGGCGGACCGAAACGAACGCCGAAAAAGTCTTGAAAAGCAGAACACCGGTTGGAAGGAAGACTTGGGAAAGACCCAGGCCAGAGTTGGGCATCCGATGAATTGAAGCCCGCTCAAAACCGAGGGTGAAAAGCACCAGAAAGGACCAGAAAACCAAGGAGCGGAAGAAAAGTCTAGATTGGGTTTGGACCCAAAAATATCCAGATCCAAATCCAAATTATGTTTGGATTGGATCTGGATCTCAAAATATCCGAGATCCAAGATCCGAGATCCAAACCCAAATAAATATTTGGACTGGATCTGGATCTCAAAATATCCGAGATCTGCGATCCAGATCCACATAGAGTTTGGATTGGATCCGGATAGCTAGACCCAAATCCAAGACCCAATATCCAAGACCCATTTAAAACCTCTATAAATAGAGGTGCTGGGTTTGAAAATTGATTCACGAGTGAGGCTCCAGGGAAGCTCCTCACGTGAATAAAAGGGGGGGATGAGAGAGAAAGAGGCCCATAGGCCATATTCGTTTGTTTGAGTGCTTGGGATTGGCCCATGGAGGCAACGGCTGCACCAACAACAAGACGTCTTCTTCAAGCTGGTTGGGAGCGTTGCATGGTGGAGCTTGGCGGCTTGAGCGGCAGCTTGGGGTGGTGCTGCAACCAAGGTCCCCTAAGCCCTAACCTAACCCCTCTTCCCTAACCTCTCTAGGCCACCCATCCTAGCCAAACCTGCCCTTAAAACCGCCACCAAAACAGCCAAGTCCTAGCCGTTTTTCACCAAGTCTCCTACCTAAGACCACCACCTAAACTCTACCCTAAATACCACCCTAAACAACCTCCCTAAACCACCTAAAGTTCGGCCAAGTGTTGGCCGAACTTCCCTTTGAAACTACCTAGCTCGAGCCACCTTGGCTCGAGCCTTTTTCCTAAGACCCACGGCTTGCAAGGCAGGCCGTGTCCCACACTTTCTACCTAAATTTTTGGCCTGCCTTGAGGCAGGCCATCTACCCTAAAAACCACCCAGCCACCTGCGCCCCAGTTGCACTCAGTTTTTGGTTGGGGCTAAGAGTCAAACCGAGTGCTAAGTGCACTCGGTTCTTGGTGGCTGGTAGGGGTCAGTCAAGTGGGGAGCTGGCCAGCCAAGGGGTTGGCCGGGTGTAGGTTATGGGCAGGTAGTGGTTAGGTTTTAGGTGGAGTCGGTTTAGGCTAGTTAGGGTGGAGTTTAGTGATGGCTGGGTGGAGTCGGTGATGGCTGGGTGGAGTCAGTTGGTAGGGTGTCTTGTGGGGCAGGTTATGGGTTGGTTAGGTGTGTCATAGGGTGGAGTTGGTTAGGTTTTAGGTGAGGTCGGTTGTGGCTAGGTTAGGCTTAGGTGTAGTCGGTTGGTAGGGTGGCTGGGTTAGGTGGGGTGCGGGCTAGCCAAAGGCAGCCGTGGCTAGGTGTTTGGGCGTGGCTTAGTGCAGTCGGTTGGGCTAGTTAGGGTGAAGTTTAGTGGGGTCAGTGGCGACTAGGTTTAGTGGTATGTGGGTTAGGTCGGTCAGGTCAACTAGGCTAGGTTTACGCTAGGTTTAGGGACTTACCTCTTGGAGCCGGTCCATCTTGTGCAACCAAGGTTGCAACCCATGTCCACGCCCTTTGTAGCCGTGTTGTTGCAGCCCCAAGCTAGGTCTAGGTCCACAAGGCTTGAACCCACCTCACCCTTGATTGAGCCCACATGGCTAAAGCCCACCAATGTTGACTTTTTGCGCCACATTTTCTCTCTCTTCACAAGCCCTCCCCCAAGGATTCACATGAACTTTTTCACCCCCCCTGGTCTTATTTATAGGCCAAGGGGTGAGTCTTGGGTTTGGATCTTGGATTTGGGTTTTGAGATTCAAATCCGATCCAAACACTATTTGGGTCTAGATCTAGATATTTATGTCCAGATCCAATCCAAAATCTTCTTTCTTTAGCCCTTCTTGGTGTTTTGAGACAGGCGGTTTTGAACGGGCCTTGGTGTCGCCAATGACTCGTTTGAGCTAGGTTTTTCCTAGTCTTCTTATCCGACCATCTTCTCACCTTTCGAACTCTATTTCGTCTGATTTTTTATTTTTCAGGCTTGGGGTTTCATTTTTGACAGCTTAATCGGTGCTTTGGCTTTGTATTTCATATTTTGGGGTTGAAGTCTGCTTTTGGCCTAGATGCTCCTTTTGCTTTTCGGCCCTATTTTCATTCGTTCGGGCTGAACTTTTGCTTTTTGACCTGTTCTGGGGCTGCTTTTTTTATCAGGCTTCACCTGCTTGTTTCATCTGCTTTACAAAATTTTGGTTTTGGCCCAGGTCTAAGAACCTTTATTTTGAAGGATTTTGAGAAAGAAGTTAAAACTTCACAACTCTGGGGTTTTTAAAAGTTCAAAATTGGTTTGAAAACGGTTTTTGAAAACCGGGTGTTTGTTTGAAAATAATCCCATTTTGGGGTGTTTACAGATGCCCTTCTTTGGCATTATCCAAATTGATTTGGATAATGGCAAAGAAGACAATACCCCTTTTGCTTTCTCCCTGGATTCGTCCTCGAGAATATGAATCATCCCAGTTTTGAAAAAAAACTTTTCCTTGTGCCCGGTAAGAGGGGATTTTCACCAAAGGGGACTTTTCCTAATATGGTTCTAGTCCTAATTGGGATCATGCATTTTACGACCATGTGTGCACGCATGAGTGGATGACATGGATGATATGCTAGAAAAAAAATGATTTTCTAGAGACTTGTATTAGACAATGATCGAGCTTGGGAGGTTTATGAAGACTAGCTGCACCAAGTGAGCTGGTCTTATGTTGCTCGATGTTCGGGGTTTTTCTCAATTCGATTTCGAAGGAGGGAAAACCCTTTTAGCTTCAATCACAAGGATTTTCAGCTTCTTGCATTTCCCTTCACTTGAGTCTTAACACTCGCTACTCTAGCGGAGGTTTTATAAGGAAATCAGGAAGCATTTCAAAATTTCTATGCCTTACCCAACAACGTCTAATTCTCAAACAAAATGAGATTCAAGTAAGCAGATCCTATTTTTACTTTAGGACTCCCTGAAATGAATCTTTCTTCACTTAGGATAAATCACAGGGATAGGGGAAAGAGTTACCACGGTCCCTTCTGAAGCGTCCCATGGTTTGAGGCAAAGAGGCGAAAAATTTTGCTCTTTTGAGCTTTTTGGTAATTTTTTCCTTTTTTTCTCATAGAGGGCCTTCCTTTGGGAGGATTTTTCTTTTTGTTTCTCTCTTTTCTTTTCCAATCGAAGAACGATTTTTCTTTCTTTTTGCAATCCTGCTTTCCTTTGGAAAGTGACTTTTTGTAGGGATTTTCCTTTTTTTGCTTTTTTGCCAAATTTTCCTTTTGGGGAAGAGAAAAGAAGAGGGAAAAGACTTATCCCAATGATTTACTCCATTAATCCCAGATCAGCCTATTTTGAAATAGCATGTACTACTTGCAAGTATTTTGCTATATTGAACAAGACCTTTCTTTGTAAGATGAAGACTTTTAAAATGTAACCCATCGATTTTTGAAAACTCCGCTTTTTACAAACATCGATTCCCTTATTTACGGCCACACGATCCACCTTGATCCTCATTCGCAAAGTTTCAAAGGTGATCCCCTCAAAACATTTTCGCAAGGGTATTCAGCTTAGACCCTACACATGGTATTTTTTTAAATATTGGGCATTCATAGGATCTGCTAAATTCCTACCCACAACATCGATTAACCAATATGCATTGTTTGTGGTGGTTCCACGTACAACATAAGGATCATCCCACTTGGGCCGCCACTTTCCCAGTGGATGTGGGCCACGATGGTGGATGATTTTCAATACAATGTCTCCCACTTTGAAGTGGCGAGGCTTAATATGCTTTTCATAATATCGGGTTATCCTTTACCGGTATGCATGTGCATGATCCATAGCAAGGAGCCTTCTTTCATCTAACAATTCAAGCTCGGCCATTCTAGCATGCTGAAAAGTCTCTAGGGGGAGGTCGAGTGCAAGTAAAGTATGAAATGAATGCAATTTGGTATGAATGGGGAGAATGACGTTTGTACCATAGACCAACTCAAATGGTGTGGCATTTGTGGGAGTTTGGATGAAAGTCCTGTAAGCCCATAAGGCTTCATCAAGCTTCTCATGCCATGTCCTACCCTTCTCTAAGGTTTTCTCAATGATCCTAATGAGAGTTTTGTTCGTGGCTTCGGCTTGGCCATTGCCTTGAGGGTAGTAGGGCGACGAGAAGTGATGAGTTATGCCATAGGTGTTACATAACTTTTCCATCGTCTCATTCTTGAAGGGGGTGCCATTGTCTGACACTAGGTCTCTTGGAACTCCAAATCGAGCCAAGATATTCTTCTTAATGAACGCCACTACATGTTGCCCCTAGACATTAGTCAGGGAGGTAGCTTCAACCCATTTAGAAAAATACTCGGTGGCTGCTAGGATGAACCTATGTCCATTTGATGCGTTTGGGGAGATTGGTCCTACGATGTCAAACGCCCACATGGTGAAGGGCCATGGGCTGACAATGGAATGCAAGTTTGATGAGAGAATATGAATGGCATGTCCATAAACCTGATATGGGTGACATTTCCTAACATGATCATGACAATCTTGCTTTAGAGTGGACCAAAAATAACCGGCTCTAAGTATTTTCATAGCCATCATGTTTGCATTGACATGCCCTCTGTAAACACCCCAAATTTTCTGTATTTCAAAAACTCTCAAAAACACAAAAAGCTCGTTTGAGCCAAAACGACAATCTGTTTTAAAATACAAAAATAGGTACAAAAGGCAAAAAGAGAGCCCAGGCAAGAAGAAGGATTCAAACCCGGAGCTTCAAAAGCCATCCCCTGCCCAAAAACTGAAGAAAGGAGAGCTCGTTTAGAGAAAAGCTCGATAGAAGGGCAAAAGCATAATTTGGGTCAAAGAAAAGCAAAAAGTAGCTCCAAAATGCATAAAGAAGCCGAGAACCTGATAAAGTCGACAGAAGTCTGAGACACGTCCCATCAGAATGAAGAACGGAATCCGTGCGGCAATCTGAGTTCGATATCACTAGGAACCAGCTAGAAACCAAAACGGCGGACAGAAACAGACGCTGAAAAAGTCCTGAAAAGCAGAACACCAGTTGGAAGATAGACTTGGGGAAGACCTAGGCCAAAGTTGGGCCTCCGATGAATCGAAGCCCGCTCGAAACAAATGGTGAAAAACACCAGAAAAGAACCAGAAACCAAGGAGCAGAAGAAAAGTTTGGATTGGATCTGGACCCAAAAGTATTCGGATCCAGATCCAAATAGTGTTTGGATCGAATCTGGATCTCAAAATATTCGAGATTCGAGATCCAAACTCAAATAAATATTTGGATTGGATTTGGATCTCAAAATATCCGAGATCCGCGATCCAGATCAAAATAGTGTTTGGATTGGATCCAGATACCCAGACCCATATCCAAGACCCATTTCAAACCTCTATAAATAGAGGTGAGGGGGCTTAAAAAAAAAAGGGGGCGTGAACTTCAAAAGGGTAAGCCCTTTCACTTGAAATCAAGGGGAGGAGAGAGAGAGGGCCCTATTGGCCAAGGCTTGTGGCCTTTTGAGAGTTGGGATTGGGCCATTGAGGCCCGGGCTGCACCAACAAAGTGGCATCTTCTTCAAGCTTGGAGTGGAGCTGCATGGTGGAGCTTGGCGGCGTGGAGGCGGCCTGGGGTGGAGCTACAAGCTACGGTTAGTACCATCTACCCTAAGCCCTAAACCACCTTCTTTCCTAACCACTCTAGACCACCCAGCCTAACACCACCTAAACCAGTCCCTAACTCCATTAAAACCAGCCAAGACATGGCCGGTTTTCACCTAACATCCGACCCTAAACTCTACCCTAAACCACCTAAAGTTCGGCCAAGGGCTGGCCAAACTTCCTTTGAACCACCCATAGCTCGAGCCACTTTTAGCTCGAGCCTTCCCTAAAACCCACGGCCTGCACCAGCAGGACGTGTCTCGTTCTTTCCACCCAAGGTCAGGCCTGCCTTTAGGCAGGGGCAGGCCACCTTCCTAAAATAACCCAAGCCAAAGGTGGCCAGGCTTCCTTGCTTCTTTGCCATAACCCGGCCTGCCTTGAGGCAGGCCACCTAAACCTAAACACACGGCCAAACCAGGTCGTTCTTCCCCCCCCACTTACCTAAGGACCAGGCCTGCCGAATGGCAGGCCATCTTCCCTTAAACCACACGGCCAAGGTTGGCCGTGTGTCCCCTCTTGTCGCCAAAGCCAGGCCTGCCATTCAACAGGCCATCTCTCCTTTAAACACTACACGGCCAGCAGCTGGTCGTGCCCCCTTTACCAAAGCCAAACCATACCTGCCATTCGGTAGGTCATTCACCCTAAACCACACGGCCTGCTGGTGCATTAGAGGTAGACAAATTATAGGACTAGGGTTGGAATGGTACCACTAGTTTAGACTTGTGAAGTGATCACTTTTGCAATGTGCAGGATCTCAATGAAAGCACGAAAATATACTAACCACCAAAGGCGTTCTGGTTGCAATGGTTTGTAGCCTTACAGGAATTCTCCACCACGACCGGAACTGATAAGGACAATGAACCTGATCATCGCCACTAAACCCAAGCTAGACGAGTTTACATTACATAAGGTGAAGAGAGATGCTTCCAAATAGCAAAAGGCCTCCAAACAGAACTGCAATTCGTTTCATTCCAATGTCTTAAACAGAGATTCCAGAACAATAATGACAGGCATTAAAAGTTAAAACAAATTGGAAACAGCACTTAGGAACTAACACTACATGGTTATCTTGTAAGCTAAGGGAAATGAGCATCATTTAAGGGTCAACCGACTCATTAATGAGCATAGTAATTAAGCTGCCACCCAGTTAGCCAATAAACAGAAACTAGCTGTTAGGTAGCTGTTGGAGTGACACGTCCAGGATCTTTATCTGAGTGCTAGGTGGCTTGAGTGATGGCTTGTATCAGTTTCAAGCTGCTGCCTTCTTTATCCTCATTGATGTCCACATCACTTAATGTCATTTGTCGGAGACCACCCTGATGTGAATCGCGAGTCGAGAGGATCCTTGTTAAGCAAGAAAAATCAAATGAAACTAGTTGAACACGTTTTCAGTGGGCTTACATACAGACACACTTGTTGGGTGTGATTCACTAACATACACACTCACGAGTTGGATATGACTCACCAATTGTCACCCACGCACACACGGTGTGCCACACAATAGATATGACTCACCAAGGTGTTAAAGACCGAGTCACTCACCACCGGCTAAGGATAAGAGAGAGATTTGTGACACGGAAACTCTGTAGGAAATCACTACCACCGTTTTCATTCATATGGATCAGTTAATATAGCTTAGAACAACCCTCTAAGCTGAACACTAAAACTAAATGCTGTAATTTTCAAAACATTAAAATTGTCTTAATTAATTTAAAATGGCTAACTAACTATTGCTGCCTAGGAGCTGCCGAAAGCACTTAATGACTCACCTCGCAGGGATATTGGGCCACGTAATGATGAGCCACGCAAGAAAGCAGCACCGGATAAAAGCCTGATAGGTCCAATGACAAGATCCAGGTCACAAAGATTGATCGAGCCAACCCAAGATCTGGAACCAAGAGGTAGCCTCATTATGGATAGCGGGGCTCCAGGATAGTCAATCTCATATCAGCTGCAAACCAATGGGAATTAGCAGTACCCAGCCAGCTAGCTCCATTTTGCATTAAAGAGTGTTATCGACTCCCCACCTGGTTGTTGGTTGAACTGTTTTGGTTTTAACTAGGCATAGGAAATTTCAATAGAATTAAATGTTAGTTAGCTGGAGCTTATCACCAGGACATGCTCCATAATAATAATTTGCATTTCCTAGATCCTTTTCTGTAATTATGTGCCTTGAGAATCTGCAAGTTGTAGATCGATATTCAAAAATAGCTCACTTTATTCATTGCCACAAATCAGATAACTTTTAGCATGTTGCAGATTTGTTTTTCAAAGAACTGGTTTGTCTTCATGGAGTACCATGTAGTATTCCAAGTTTCTCATCTATTTCTGGACATTATTATGGAAACATTAGGGTACAAAATTGTTGTACATGAGCTTTTCTATAATTGCTGTTTTGGAAATTGTTAAGGCCCCAAAATGAACATTAAATTTGAATTGTCTATCCCAAAATGAGGCAATTGGAGCTCTTGATTTTAAGAGATGCTGAGAATATCTTAGCTGGCGTAAAGTAGATTTACTCCTGCGTGACCTCAGGCTGGAGACATAGGTTTACAGGTCAGTTAGTCAGTCATGTCAAGTATCCTGTTCTATTGTTCAGTGATTCAATCATTCTAGCCTACATGTCTTGCTGGTCAGTTAGTTGTCGATCTTCCAGTTGAGAAAGTAATTATTTGTTCCTCGGTCAGTAAAGTTAGTTATCTCTTTTCTCGTGCAAGCAACATAGGTATGCTGACAGCTTCTCTTGAATTTTTTATGTTATTGGGCAGGTTAATACACAAGAGGTCATATACGTGTGGCGGATGATGGTTTATAATGATATGAATAGCTTTATGCGGAATAGGGCTATTGCCGTTTTGCGTAGAGTTGTTATATAACTCAAAGTACACCATGTGATATGGCCGAAACAGTGAGAATCCTTATAGTTAGTATGAAGCCTTATAGTTAGTATGTGCTCTATCATACCTTACTGTACGTCTATAGTTAGTATTGCTAATTCAATTTAGGCAGCTAATAGCTACCTCAAAATGCCACTTTAGTATGTCATTGGGCATATCCAAGATGGTGTCTTCATTAATGGCAAAGGGAAAAGGAGATTTCCCTGTGCTTCCTTGTTTTGTGACATGTTGGTGTTTAGGGAATGCACTCTACCTGCCCCTAGTTTGGTGGAAACAACATCAGCATTCATACTATGGCTGACCCCTATTGTGGCATGTGATAAATGATTTTTTGATGATGTACGAATGACCTATACATGCACTATGTTGTTGGTCGTTTTGGTTTTGATATGAACTAGGGAGATGCATGATATTATCCTCGCTTTGATGTATTTTGGAGTAGATTTGTTTCCTATATTGGTCATCTTCTAGGGAACTTGAATGTTTGCTCAAGTCCAAGACTTTGTTAATTTTGAAGTTCATATAAATTGACATCATTTAAATCATCTCTAAGGGAATTGGTATTTTTTTGACAAAATGATTTTGTTTTTTCTCTTTTCATTTAAATTTTTTTATATTTTTCCTTTTTCAGATTGTTTTGAATTTTAGAGATAACCTATACAATATATACAAAAATCCAGAGTGAGCTTTATGTCCAAGGAGGGTCTAGAGGTTCGGGTGCATCAAGTATGCGCAAAGAACCGAGGACACTTTCGCATTGCAGTGAAGGTGCGTTAGGAGCAGGAAACCCCTCTTCGGTTGAGGACTGCACTTAGCATCAGCGCCTTGGAGAGTTGGCTGAGGAAGGAAACGTTCCTTCCTGCCATCATGAATCAGGTAACCTCCTTTGCGTAGGGCTTGAGATCTGATCCGTGACAAATTGTTATCACACAACTTTTCTTGAGCGCTAGTGCCACGCGATGGTCCCCGATTTGGCGTGCCTACACACACGGACGACTCACAGAAGGGCACGCTTTCACCCACTTCAGAGGCATGCATGTGGGAAGAAGGTGGAGCGTGCACACATGGAGGAGTTCACGTCCCTTGTACATGCCATGCAGGAAGTGGAGCTTGTAGTCGGCTCTTGTGTGAGTGTAAGCCTCTCTCGGGTCTTGTGTTGTAATGGGGTTACACATTGGATCAGGATGGGTTTAGTCCTTGTAACCGAGGTGCTCTAGTGTGAAGTGTGAGCACTCAGGTTAGTGTTAGGATGAGTCATGGTTCGCTTGTAACCGGATGGGACTAGGTTCATCCAAGTCAAGTCGTGTTGGACTAGACTAGGGGCTGGGTTATGGGTTAACTAATCCTAGTTAAGCCTAACCTTAAGTGAGTCTAGGGAAGGAATATTCTGTGGAATATCCATCCAGCTAGAAGGCTCTAAAGTGGACCAGTTACACTTGGAATGGGTCTATAAATACCTGCCATGGGGCTGGGTATTCCTAGATTCCTCCTAGCTTGAGAGTCATCGAGTGAGAGAGACTTGTGAGGGTGAACTAAGGGAGACTTAGTCAGGTCTAGGCTGATCCGAGTGGGTGAGAGTGAGAGTTGGAAGAGCCGTGTGCAGTCTAGTCGGATCTTGTACTCATTCTTGTGAAATAAAGCCATGTGTGTTCCTTACTCCTTAGATCCTCTTCGTGAGCAACCTGCACTTGTGCATGCATGTGCGTGAACCGTAGAAGAACCGAGGATACTTCCCCCGGCCAAGCAGGACCTCGTCCTAGAGATCTCCTGAGTGTGTGCCTCACCCAAGGCACTTCTACTTGGTATAAGAGTTTGAGGTATTCTCTTCCCCATTGAAATGATTTTCTGCCTTGTCTCAAAGGTCGTGAAAGATGTCAACCTGGTTGAAGCCACATGCTGAATCACTGGAATTTGCTCAGGAGAGAAGAGGGAAATGCTACAGGGGTATTTTGGATTTTTATAAAAAGTAAAGTAAATGTTACTATTTGTACACCCTTTCTACTATCCACTCACATTTTAGGCATTACTAGCTACACACTCCTTTTATCATACATACATTCTAATTTTCATAAATACCCAAAATACTCTTATAGCATTTCCCTCTCCTCTTTAGAGCAAATTTCAACGATTTTTTTCTCTTCTTCCAACCACCGATTTTTATCCAATTTTTGTTTATTGACAAGTGATATATATATTTGTTTGCAACCCAACTATCATCGATTAATTACTTACGAACCTAATTGAAATCAAACGAACCAAGAAACAAAAAGAATGAGAAAAAAATCGAAGAGATAATCAATCGGCTCATTTTTTAGATTTTTTTGAATTGGAAAGGCTCGTTTTTATTGACTAACAGCTAGAATCTCATTTTTTAGAATCACGTCATTTAATTGGAGTCAAAGAGGATGTAACTGACTGTTAGAATCTCACAAAATAAATTGATACATTCTTTGAATGTACCACTCTATCTCGTCACACTCGTATGAATTACAAAATGCTCAAACTTAAAATAATATGAGTGTTGAGCTTCCCAGGTCGCATCACATGCTCGTAATGTCTTTTATGCATGTGGTTTCGCAGGTCTCCTCGTAATGGAGGGTTTTATTAGGATGTAAATGGGTATACAAAATTAAGACTCGTTCGATGGCTCTATTGAATGATACAAAACTCGCTTGGTTGCTAAGGGATTTACTCGACAATATGGTATTGGCTATGAGGAGACCTTTGCCACATTCTACTCGTATCCACCTCGATTCGCACTTTTCTTGCTATTCTGGCTACTCTAAAGTGGTCCCTTGATCGAGATTAGATGTGAAAAATGTTTTTCTCAATGGTGACTTGGAAGAAAGAAATTTATATGCGACCACCGCGGAGTTATACTTGTCCATCTAATAAAGTTTGTCTTCTTAAGTAAGGCTTTGTATGGTCTTAAACGAGGCTCCTCGAAGCATGGTTTGCTAAGTCGAGTTCTACCAATCGGTAATAGCTTGGGTTCTCGTCTAGTCCTCGTGACTCGAAGCTTTGTTCATTCGTCGGGTCAGATCAAGTCGAGGCTTTGTAATTTTGCTTACTTTATGTTGATGACATGATCATTACTAGAAGGATATAATACTTGACGTGCCAGTCTTAAGTCTCCTTGAGGTTGCAACTTTGAAATGAAAGATCTTGGCCCTCTTAGTTATTTTTGGGTCTTGAAGTTCTTTTTTTTTTCTTCGATAGGCTTTCTGTCTAAAGTTAAGTATGCCTCGGATCTACATTTCTCGACTAGTCTTCCCAGATAAGTCCTTACTTGATCCCTCTCTCGACCCAATGTTCCTTACCAATAGAAGGAGAGAAACTAGAAGATCCAACACCATAAAGGCAGCTAATAGGGGCATAAGCATATCTCTTTATTACTCGCCCAAATATATCAATGTTGTTCACATTGTCAACCAGTTTCAGTAAGCTGCTACTAGTACTCACATTAGTGCGGTTATAAGAATCATCAGATACATTAAGCACTATGTGGATAAGGGGGTATTTCTAATATCTTTATCTTCTTTTGACTTGATTGTATATACTAATGTTGATTGCGGTGAAGATATCGACACTCCACCACCAGTTTTTGTGTACTCCTAGGTTAGTCTTTGATCTCTTGAAGATGTAAGAAGCAACAAAAAGTGTATGTCTTTAATATAAGTAGAATATCGTGCAATAATAACTGCCACCGAGACTTTGTAGATTACATAGGTGCTGAGAGACATAGGAGTCATTCTTGAACAACCCGCCATTATGTTTTGTGACAACAAGAGTGTCATATACATATCAGTTAACAACACATTTCATGAAAGAACTAAGGACATCGAGATGGATTGTCACTTTGTTACGTGCCTTCAGAACTTCAACTTCTAGATTTCTTTACCAAGTTATTGTCATCTTCTAGGTTTAATTTTTTATTGGATAAACTTTCGGTATTCACACCGTAAGCTTGAGGGGTATTAATGTGTAACAGGTAACGGGCCCCTATTGCCCCCAACTAGCTGTTGGGGGCCAACATTTGGCCCCCAACGGCTAATTAAGGTAGCCGTTGGGGAGCTTCAATAACACTCCTCTCTAGTTTCACTTAAACTCCTATTCTTGCTCTATAAATAGGGCCACAACCTTCATTAATAATAATCTTGATTTTGGAGACAACACCTTGGTTATTTGTTTGATTTATTATTAGTTTGACTTGACTTATGTGTTTGAATACCAAGTATTTGGTGTATTGATTTGTTGGTGATTCTTAGATCGTGATATTATCATTTGGTATAGACTCTAAGTCAATTGAAGAGCTATTTCTTACAGTTTCATTGTCTCCTAACAATGCTTTAGAGGCCTACCTCTTGCAAAAGTAAGAAAATTAATGTAACATGAGGAAAAGAAGAAAGGTACAAAAGATTGCAGGCAAACAAAAGAAATTAATGCACATGATTTACATGTATTATATGCATAACTAAATGTACATACTGTACATATGTACAAACACACTTATATGTACATATTAATACACAAGTTTTTATATAAACATTTTAAGACTGTGTCTGCTCAGCACAAACTCAAGTTAGTGAATTTTCCCCTATTATGTGTGCAATTAGTTGTTTAGCCTGAAGCAAGTAGATGCTAGAAACAAGAGAATGATTTTGTGTTCAAATTCTACTTGCCCTAATACCAAATCACATAATTGTTAAAAATGGCATGCAATGGTTGAACAGACTTAACCCTAGGTGAATAGATTGAACTCCCTCTTTTCTTCTACATATACATGTATGCGTAGGGTAATAAATTTCTCAAGTTTTCAATAAAGTAACATCAAGTAGCAACAACAACCAAGCTTTTTCTTACACTAGGTAGTAGCTACATGGATTCTTTGATGTCCTAGCACTCATATCTCCAAACCAAGCAAGTTTGATCTCTGGTTGTCATATCATTAGTTATCTCAAGAAAAAAACATATCATGTTTAATAGTTCCAACACTTCAACGGTCTTTCTGTCCCTCTTGTAAATTGTTTATTATCTAGTTTCTCACACATTACCAAAGCTTCCTGTGGCCGTCTCTCTACATGTTCAAACCATCTTGTATTTCTCATCATATCTTCTATAGGTGTTGCCCTAATTTTTTCTTTAATAACCTCATTGAGTATAATCTTTTCTTGTGTGACCATACACCAACTCAACATTTTCATTTCTTCTATAAACATCTTTTATACAAGTTATCATTGATTTTCCAACACTAAGTGCCATACAATATGATTGGTCTTATTACTGCTTTATAATATTTACAATGAACTTTAGCGATATCTTCTTATCATATAAAACATTTGAAGGCAACTCTCCATTTTAACCAACTTGTTGATTTTATGCACCAACACTCTAGCATCATTGCCCCTGGTGGCTTGTTCAACTCCAAAAAGTGCATGTGTGGGTGTGGGTGTGGGTGTTGGGCTTCCGCCTCCTCTTATAACCCAAAAAAAACTTGTTGATTTTATATTTATTATGTCTCCATTAGGGGTATCAAGTAAATGAGCCATACTATGAAATTGTGGGAAAGAATTATTGAATATAGATTAAGACAAGTATCGAGTACAACAAAGAACCAATTTTGATTCATGCCAGACAGATCTACTATTGAAGTGATTCACCTTTTGAGACGTCTTATGAAACATTTTAGAGCAAAAAAGAAAGGCCTTCACATGATATTTATTGATCTAAAAAAAACTTACGATAGGGTACCGAGGGAGATTCTTTAGAGAACCTTGGAAAAAAGAGGTATCCGATTGACATACACAAACCTTTTAAGAGACATGTATGATAGTGAAAAACATGTGTGAGGACTCATGAAGGAATTATAGACTTCTTTGAAGTTAATATTGGGTTAGATCAAGGATCTGCTTTAAGTCCATACTTATTTATAATGGTGATTTATGAGTTAACAAAACATATTCAAGATGAAGTACCTTGGTGTATGTTATTTGCAAATGACATTGTGTTAGTAGAGGAGTCTAAGGAAAAAGTTAATAGAAAATTGGAACTGTGGAGAGAAACACTAGAAAGTAAAGGCTTCCGACTTAGTAGAACAAAGACAAAATATATGAAATGTAAGTTTGATCATTTGGTTACTTTAGAGGACATAGAAATTAAAATTGGTACACATTGCATTCCAAAAGGAAAGTTTTAAATACCTAGGGTCAATTTTTCAGAGTGATGGAAGAATTGATAGCGATGTTACGCATAGAATTAATGTTGGTTAGTTAAAATGGAGAGGAGCATCAGGTATTCTTTATGATAAGAAGATACCATTAAAGTTAAAAGGTAAATATTATAGAGCAACAATTAGACCTGCCATGTTTTATGGTTCTGAGTGTTGGGCAGTTAATCAACATGTACAAAAGATGTCTGTGACAAAAATGGATGATGTTGAGATGGATGAGTGATCATAAAATAAAAGACCGTATAAATAACGAGGTTATTAGAAACAAATTAGGAGTGACACCAATAGAGGATAAAATGAGAGAATATCGTTTAAGATGGTTTGGACATATAGAAAGAAGATCAAAAGAAAAACCTATAAGAAGGTATGAAAAACTAGATTTTAAAAGTATTAAAAGAGGTAGAGGACAACCACAAAAGTGTTGGAAAGAAACAATAAAAAATGATCTAGCTTATTGTGAGCTAACTGCTAACATGACACGTGATAGGGCTCTGTGAAAACAAAGAATCCATGTAATCGACCCCGTCTAGTATGGGAAAAGGCTTAATTGTTGTTTATTGTTGTTGTATGTCTCCGTTAGGGGTTCAATGCATACAAATTTTAACTTTTGTATTATCTGTTCCAACAAAATTACCAAATTTGTACTCCACATTTTGCTAAGTTGAAAACCCTTTGTTTCCAATGTCTCCCTCCGTAATTCTAGTTTCTTGTTGACACTTTCCTTTGCCTACCAATACAATATCATCAGCAAATAAGGTATGCCAAGGTACTTATTTTGAATGTGCTCCATTAGTTTATCCATAACGAAAGTAAATATGTATAAACTTAGTGCTTACCCTTAATATAATCCAATATTAACTTAGAAAAAAATCAGTGATAATATCATGAGTTCTATCACATGCTTTTGTGGCATCCTAAATGTCCCTTATAAGTTTAATATATATTGAGGAGATAGCTTTTTTTGTTCAAAACTCTCCTTTATTTTGACTATAGCAAGTCTATCTGCACTATCATGACTATATTAGAACATGTATATCCTTTTTTTTATGATAACCCATGAAGTCTGAGCAATAATAACTTACACATTTGAATTAGAGTGTTTAATAAGGGGATAGCTTTATGAGTCATAGAACATGCTTTTGCACCCTCCTACATGTCCTTTATAAGTTTAATGTATGTTAAGGGGATGCCTTCATTCTTCAAATTCTCCTTCATTTTGATTATAGTAAGTCTATCTCTGCACTAACATGACTAGATTACAGCACCTATTCCTTCTCTCATGATAACCCGAAAAGCCAGTCCGATAAGTTACTCATTCAAATTGTAGTGTTTAATAAAACACCATGTATTTCTAAATAATCGCAAGTATCTGAAAAGAGGCAGTATTACATAACTTTTGGTATGAAATTGTTCTTTTCAAACATTGTTCAAGGCATGCAACTAGGGGTAACCGGTAACCCTGCCATGTTGACAGCTTCAGTCAAAATACCTCAGATATTTGGTTAGCAAACTGAGTGCTCTAGTGATTTTCGTGATGCATTGTTCTTTCTTTCAGCAACTTGATTTGGATATCCAATAACTGATTAAAATGTCTGATATTCAATTTGTGGCTTGAGAGAATCTCTCACTAAACATTACTAAAATGAGCCCATTATGAGTACTCTGATGCTACCAAAACTAGATAAAAAATTTTAATCTCTATCATCTTGAAACACTAAATGTAATTCATCAACCATAAACAATAAGAACCAAATTTGGTATACTAATACCTTCAATGTGCATAATGTTATAAATATCAATTCATTGAAGAAAAATAAGAAAAACTTACAAGTCATGACAGATTGGAGGCATCCCTCCAATCTGTCCAGGGCAGATTCTCGGCGTCCACACCCTCGTTGTCGTCCTTCTCTCTTTCTTTTCTTATTCCACTAATACACTAAAACCCTAATCACCCTATTTAAAGTATAATCTAACTTGAATGATTAATCTACCCCTAATATTAATTAAGTACTACTAAAGAGACATAGAGTATGAAAAAGAACCATAACAAGTCTACTATAATCTCTAACATTCCCCCTCAAGTTGGGTGAAAAATATTGAGAACACTCAACTTGGACAAAGTATCCTTGAGTTATTTGCTGGCAGTAGCTTTAGTTAAGAAAACAGTTCTTTGTTTTTCTGATTTAACATACTCCAATTTGAATTCCTGATTTGATATCTTCTCTCTGATGAAGTGACAATCGATCTCTATGTGTTTGATTCTTTTATGATATACTGGGTTGGAAGACTTAAATCCCAATTCACATATTAATGAAGATACCCATTTTCTTTCGCACATAGCATGAGCTACCGCTCTTTATTCTCCTTCATCTGTAGATCTGGTAACAACAATTTGTTTTTTACTCTTCCAAGCTATGTTATCAATAGCGGTTAGCTTGTTATTAATGGTCGACCCTGATATAGAGGTAGCGGGGATACAATGGATTTAGCGGTATACTTTTATTTATAATGGGTTCTCTAATTTCTAAGAAATGTCAAGAAACATAACTTCTTTCATAAATATGTAACAGAAAATCTCATGCCAGAAATTACTGTTTGCAGCACAAATAGATAGTCTTTCATCCTTTGTGAAGACGGATATAGCCTCCACTAGGTCTAGCATGGAAGAGGCCGCTAATGAGGCACTTGAGATATGACATGCAAAAGAGAAACAAATAATACATAAGAAAAAATACTAACCAGGATCTCCATGGTCTCCCCTCTCCAACACCCAATCTTTTCCACAAATATCATTTATTTTAGAACCCAGACCTGCATAATAATGAATGTTTTCTCATAATATCTCTACTCTAATTGAATAATATCTAGGGCATCTACAAGAAATGGGCATGAAGTTATGGGCAAAACCAATAAACAAGTAGTTATTGACATATCTTAGGGTATGTTGTGTTGTAGAAATATAATTGATTGTCCTTCAGGAGTTCCTCAT
The DNA here is from genome assembly GCA_036023115.1 of Brasenia schreberi. NCBI lineage: Eukaryota > Viridiplantae > Streptophyta > Magnoliopsida > Nymphaeales > Cabombaceae > Brasenia > Brasenia schreberi. Next base: position 9,977,515 of record JAYKKT010000080.1, on the reverse strand, counting down.
GCTGTCACACAAGCATAAGTAATCAAATATCTATTATATATAAAACCACTACTTGGACATGTAAGAAGTATTTGATTGACAAATAATGGTCAAAGAATATAGATAGTACGAGAGACTTGTAATATCACCATACTATTTTCATTTCAAGCAGACAAATATGGAATTCGATAGTCATATACTCGAAGCAACACAAGGAGGCCGCAAAAGTAGCTATGAACTGATAAGTGATAATGTGCTAAACAACGTGACTATCATTTCCTAAAGAAAGGTGGAGGCCCTATGATCACATTTGCTTGCAATTTCAAAAGAACCATACACCAAAACAACATTTGGGTGTGGAAAATAAGCCCCCGTATTTTTTGGTAGATTGTTTTTATGAATAGTATGTTTAAGAAAAGGAAAACAACGTATAACTTCACATTGCCCACCTTGAATCTATCCTGAGTTAGAGCATCAAATGGTCTATGCATGCATAGGAAATTCAACAACATATGACCCTAATGTTAGTTTAAAAACTGCATAGAATCATAGATATGCATCCAAGGTTAAACAAACAGACATACCCAAGTTTGCCATGAGGGCCTCTATCTCCAAAGGAAGAGATGTTTTCTGTAATAGCAACATGTCAAAATTCTCACATCACTTTCCATAATGATCATAAGTTTAAATTTCAGCAAGACAGCTGATGATAACTCACATCCTGAGTGTTTTTTCTGTAAAATCGTAACTTCTCTTTTGAAGGTTGACCTTTTCACTGAATATGTAACAAAAAATACTTTAAATAATAGAACTAAAGTTAAAGATAAAATATAAAAACAGAGAATAATTATACTCACTTCTATGATTCTCCCCACGTTTGCCCTTTCTTTTTGTTTTTCTTCCTTTTTTATTTTTGCCTTTGTTAATTTTCAAATGCTCTTTTTTCTTTTTCCTGCTCTTTTTTTCTTCTTCTTTTTTGTCATATTTTTCTGCTTTTCTTTCATGTGATTCCTTCTATTGCCACCATCTATACTTGTAAAAAAACATGTAGAAATAATATTATTTAACCATAATAAGATTAGAAGTGAAAAGCCATAACTCTAAACACCATAGAAAATGCTTTATCTCGATGTGTAATGTGATGCAAACAAAGAGCAATGTAACCTCTTATTATCAAGTTATAATTTCCTTACTAAATTATAACTCTAAACACCATAAAAAATGCTTTATCTCGATGTGTAATGTGATGCAAACAAAGAGCAATGTAACCTCTTATTATCAAGTTATAATTTCCTTACTAAAACTTATAACTCTAAACACCATAGAAAATGCTTTATCTCGATGTGTAATGTGATGCAAACAAAGAGCAATGTAACCTCTTATTATCAAGTTATAATTTCCTTAGTAAAAAAAATAGAATATATAAATAAAAATTATCAGCAAGCCAACTCGTAGGCTAACTACTCTTTACTTTACCCTTTGGCAACAAGTCTTGCCTTATACCTTTTAATGGTCCCATCTGCCTTATATTTAACAGTAAACACCCACTTGCAACCCACTATATTTGTGTTCGAAAGAAGTTTTGTGATGGTCCAAGTATTATTTTTCGCAAGAGCATTCAACTCATCTTCTATTGCACCTCTCCATAAAGAACACTTGTTTTCTTTTTCAAATCTTGTAGGAATCTTGTGTTTTTCAACATTCATAACAAAAGTTTGATAATTCTCAGATGTATTAGTATAGGAAACACAATTAGAGATAGGATACTCTGCATATGTACGTTTACCTTTGCGGATGGCAATAGGAATTTTCAAATCTTCTTCCATTGGGGATCGTGGATTTGAGTCAAGGGAAAGATCTTTGGTTATTGGAGTCTGTATGGGTTCTTCTTGAGAGCAAATAATCTTCCTTGGTCCTCTCTTGTACACCGTTGTCTGCTTTGGTTCAATTACCTTCTCTCCATAATGACTTGCATTGTCTTTTATCTCACTAGAGCTTAAGAGAAGAACATAAGGAGATATATTTTGTGAGATAACTGACTTCCCCTGAGAAGAATAATATGGAGTAGATTCAGAGAAGGTAACATCCATGGATACATACAGTTTCTTAAGGATCGGATCATAGCATTTATAACCTTTCTGAGAATTCGAATAACCAAGAAAAATACACTTTACAGAACGAGAGTCAAGTTTATCACGACTAGGTAGATGAACATGAACGAAACAGGTACAACCAAAGATACGATGAATTATATAAAAGAATTTTGATTCTTTATCAAGGCACTTTATGGAACTGTTACCCTTGAGTGCACTACTAGGCATCCTATTTATTAGATAGACAATAGTAAGAACATATTTCCCCAATAAAATTTTGATACATTATGTTGAAGTAAGAGAGTTATGGCTACCTCAAGAATATGATGATTTTTCCACTCAGCTATGTCATTTTGCTGAGGAGTATAAGGACAAGAAGTCTTATGAAGTATGTTATTTATATGTAGGTATTCTTACATCTGTCTACTAATGTATTCACCCTCATTATGAGAACAAAGAATTCTCACAAAAGTATTGAATTGAGTGAGAATAAATTTATGAACAATCGGAAAGATAGAAGCAACCTCTGATTTTGATTTCATTAAGTAAACAATTGTAAGACACGTACAACCTATTCAGAGTTTTGCACGATCTACTTTGATCCTTACTCACGAAGTTTCAAAAGAGATTTTCCTCAAAATACTTTTCGCAATAGGACTTAGCTTAGACCCTACACGTGGTATTTTTTCAAATATTGAGCATTTATAGGGTCTGCCAAGTTCCTACCCTCAACATCGACTAACCAGTAGCCGTTGTTTATGGTAGTTCCACGTACAACATAAGGACCATCCCACTTGGGCCGCTACTTTCCAAGTGGATGTGGGCCACAATGTTGGATGATTTTTAGCACAAGGTCTCCACTTTGAAGTAGCGAGGTCTCATATGCTTCTCATAGTGTCGGGCTACCTTTTGCCGGTATGCATGTGCATGATCCATGACAAGGAGCCTTCTCTCATCTAATAAATCAAGCTCGGCCATTCTAGCATGTTGTAGCATCTCTAGGATAAGGTCAAGTGGAAATGATGTATGAAATGAATGAAGTTTGGTATGAATGGGGAGAATGGCGTTTGTGCCATAGACCAACTCGAATGGCGTGGCATTTGTGGGAGTTCGGATGGAAGTCCTATAAGCCCATAAGGCTTCATCCAACTTCTCATGCCATGTCCTACCCTTCTCTAAAGTTTTCTCAATAATGCTTATGAGAGTCTTATTGGTGACTTCGGCTTGGCCATTGCCTTGAGGGTAGTAGGGCGATGAGAAGTGGTGAGTTATGCCATACGTGTTACATAACTTAACCATCATCTTGTTTTTAAAGGGGGTGCCACTGTCAGACACTATGTCTTTTGGAACCCCAAATCGAGCCAAAATATTTTTCCTAATGAACGCCACTACATGTTGCCCCTGGACATTGGTCAGGGAGGTAGCTTCAACCCATTTGGAAAAGTATTCAGTGGCTGCTAGGATAAACCTATGCCCATTTGATGCATTTGGAAAAATTGGTCCTATGATGTCAAACGCCCACATGGTGAATGGCTAGGGGCTGACCACAGAATGCAATGTGGATGACGGGGTATGAATGGCGTGTCCATGCACTTGACATGGGTGACACTTCCTAACATGGTCATGGCAATCCTGCTTTAGAGTAGACCAAAAGTAACCAGCTCTAAGTATTTTCATTGCCATCATATTGGCATTTACATGCCCTCCATATTCTCCATCTATTTAGCATAATTGATATTTCCAATTCCATTTAGATCCGATTGAGACTTGTTGGTTAATCTCACCACTGTGACTTATATTTATGGAAATTTGGTTGATGGATATCATTTGACATTACAACGTAATTCAAGTCAGATTATTTGAGTATGTTTTGGATATGTATACCGTTCACCCAAGTTTGATCCCACGAGAAGTCAGGATGCAAGGAATGACATGATTAGCCAGCTATGGGTCCAACTCTCGCCCAGGGGCTGACAGTTAGACTGACAAGCGAATGTATTTCCATACTGATTTCTACGAAATTCACATATCATCTTATTTAAGACATGCAGATCGGACTGCCCAAAGACAATAGTTTTAATGGAACTCAACCCTTGAGAAAGATGCGGACATGCTAAAGCCAACATTGTGCTTCTTCCTTGGAGACACATGATCAAACGATTCACAACCATGATTATCGCATATTGAATCCTCCATGTAGGACACAAAAAGAAACTCCAAATGTTTAACATATACAAAAGTAAAATGATAAAAAAGAAGGTAACCCAATTAACAAATGCAAATAAACAACTAAAAGATTATAATAACTCAAACCTGAGCTGCAACATGTGGCAATCTCTGGTGTTGTTGCCAACCTGGGAATATACAAGACAGTTAGCAGGGGGTTGTGGAAAAGGACCAGAAAAATGCTTCAATCAAGGATGCTTTACCAGTTATACCTGAGTACTTGATGCAGTAAGAGGATCATGTAGAACAGATTCAAAAAGTTCTTGAACTTTCGAGTAATCTTGAGCTTGTAACCGCATAAGTCCGTCTTGATACGTTTGAGAAAGATGAAATTCCTGAAAAAAGCCAACGGTTATTATGATGAATAATAACCATAAGTCCAGCAAATAATCATCAGACCATAAGTATTCAGCTAAAACAAATGGCATTTTGGATACTTTAAAAAGTCAGTGAAAAATAAACATCTCCAATACTTGTAAGCATGTTTTAGGCTATTTTTCCAGTCTGTTCTCTTAGAGGTCCCCTGCACTTCTATCGGCACACTCCTGCCCTCTAAATTTCTCGATGACAAGATAAACCAGAATTGACTCATATTCCATTAATTATGACAAGGTTTCGATGACAATCAATGCCAATATCGACACATTATCGAGCAATTCAAGAATTTGCTACAGTCGAGTAGGATAATCAACGTCAACCCTGCAACATTTTCAGTCTTTGTTTTCTTGTCTATGTACCACCGCTTGGTTTCTCCCTAGTTCACATATGGAGTTACACGTTGCCCATCCACGATTCAGTAGCCGCGGAGACGAACCCTCATAAATTGTTGGAAGAAATTCAAGCATTTCCATAGCTATGACCCTCGAAAACACACACGCCTAAGATAGTTCGCATTCATCAAATTAAGATCGGACGTGACATGTGAAAGGGGAAGGAGAGCTAGACAGCTCAATCAAAATTCCGGAAGAAACAATCCGACCCCAAATACCGAGACGAGATTTTGTTTTCCTTCTGATTAGTTATACGAACAGAAGATTAGTAACAAAAAGCCCAACCCCAGCTAGGGTATCACAGAGAAAAGATTAATAACAAAGAAGAACCGTCTTCACGGAATTCAAATTGGTAAAAAGAACGGCAGATAGACTACAGGCAGACGAGAGAGAGAGAGAGAGAGAGGTTCCTGTGCTTCCTTGGTGGGGGCGAAAGGCTCTCATTGATCCTTAGAGTCTGTATCATTGATCGCTGCAATGGAGAACTACACCAAAGAAAGAGACAGAAAATAAGAACAAGTGAGAGGAGAGAGAGATGGCGTAGGCGAAGAATCTAACCACATTTTCCTTCGCCGAACCGAAGAAGAACCTTCAAAGACTTCGTTGAGGGCGTTGGCGCTTCTTTTTGGTTGGTCGTTGAGTTCTCACAACAACGAGAGAGAGAGAGGAGTGATTAAAGTATAAGACATTCTTTTTTAAAGTGTGATTAAAGTATAAGACATTATTTTTGAAATTAAAAAAAAATCTTTCTTGATAACTCTAACTCCGCGCATGTAACAGATCACTCTTGCATTGCCGATCTCAAGCTCGAATAAAGGAGGAGGGTTGTATTAGGCTTCCAACATCAAAGGTAAAACTTTGTCGTATTTTTATACGATGAATTACACAAATTATGAGGATTGCTTTGCGGGGTCCCCGCATAGCAATGCATTACAGAGCTCGAATGCAGTGATAATTAAGTAAGACAATTACATTTTCACTCAGATGTAGTGAATCAATTGCAGAGAGGGTTCTCACATTATGGACGGGTGTGGGTAAAGAAGTTAGTCCCGCTACATTGCCGCCCGAATGTAGTAAATAATTTACGTGGAGAGTCTCCGCATTTTCAATATGGACGGATGCGAGGGATAAGGAAGTTAGTCCTAGATAATAAGATTCATATTGGTTCTTGCAATATCGGAACATTATTGGGTAAACTAATGGAGGTAGTAGGTACTATGATTCGAAGAAAGATTCATATTCTATGTTTATAAGAGACAAAGTGGTTTGGAGAAAAAGCAAAGGAGATAGAGGATAAAGGTTTTAAATAATGGTACTCACGTAAGGAAAAAACTCGAAATGGAGTCGGTATTATCATAAATAAAGATTTAAAGGATAGTGTAGTAGACATATAACGATATGGTGACTGAATAATGACGTTGAAATTAATGTTAGGAGAGGTTTTGAATATAGTGTGTGCTTATGCATCCCAAGTAGGACTAGAAGATAGTATAAAGATAACTTTTTGAGAAGAGTTAGATAAGGTGATTCAAAAGATTTTATAAAGCGAGATGATTTGTTTGGGAGGAGACTTAAATGGACATGTCGGTAAATAGGCATTAGGATATCAAGGTATTCATGGAAACTTTGGTTTTGGAGATATAAATGAGGAAGGTAGGGAGATTTTAAATTTTGCTATGACATTTGATCTCTTTGCAGTCAATACAATCTTAAAAAAACACGAGATCAACGATAATTACTTATAAGAGTGGCTTATCATAAACACAAATTGATTACTTTATTTGTAGAAAAAAAATAGTGTGTTGTAAAGATTTCAAGGTAATTACAGAAAAAAAACTTAACCACCCAATATCGACTTTTAGTTATGGATTTACAAATAAAAAATAGACAAAAAAGAAAAGAGTGCATCGAGCTATTCGGACTAAATGGTGGAACCTCAAAAGCGAGAAAGAAGATATATTTAAATAGAAAGTCCTTCAAGGAGATACTTGGAATTATGTTGGTACACCTTATGATATGTGAAACAATATAGCTATACATATTAAGAAAGTGGCGAAAGATGTATTAGGTGAATCTAAGGGAGGCGTACCAGTACAAAAAGATGCTTGGTGGTGGAGTGAAGTAGTGCAAAATAAAATCAAGGTAAAGAGGGCATGTTACAAATTACATTATGCTAAGAAAACTAGTAAAACTTTAAAGGCTTATAATAAAGCAAAAAATGTCGTCAATGAAGCAAAAGCTAAAATTTGGGAGGATTTATATAAAAAACTCAACTCAAAAGAGGGTGAAAGAGATATTTTTAGGATAGCTAGGGCTAGAGATAAGAAAACTAAAGATCTTAATTCTGTTAGATGTATCAAAGACGAGGATGAAAAAATTCTAGTGGCAAATGATGATATAAGAAATAGATAGAAAAACTATTTTTATAAGTTTTTAATGAAAATAAAGATGTTAGTATTAGCGTAGGAGAGTTAGCCAAATAAGAAAAGTATATAAACCACAATTTCGACCAACGTATTCAAAATAATGAAGTTAAAGAGGCTCTTAAACATATGAAGGGTGATAAATTGGTAGGATCAAATAATATTCTTATAGAAGTTTGGAAAATACTAGGAGAAATATGAATCACTTGGCTCACAAGACTATTTAATAAAATATGAAGAAGCCAAAAGATGCCTAAAGAATGTAGAGCGAGTATATTTATATCCATATACAAGAATAAGGGAGACATTCAGAATTGTATGAATTATCGAGGTATGAAGTTAATGAGCCATACTATGAAATTGTAGGAAAGAATTATCGAACATAGGTTAAGACAAGTATCAAGTATAACAGAGAACCAATTTAGATTTATGTTAGGCAGATCTGCTGTTATGATATTATCATTTATCATGGACTTTTGAAGTCAATCGAAGAGCTACTTCTTACATGGTATTAGAGCCTATTCAGAAGCAAATCATCAGACACAATTGCATTAGAAAACATGCCCGACTTGAAACAAGTTTGGAAAAATCATGCCTTCTTGTTTTCATCACTCCAAAGTTGAGGTTCACCTTAAAAACCCGTCTTTGTGAACAATGGAAAGCAAAAATGAAGTGTTAAAGTTGGGACCGAACGATGAAAAATATTTTCTATCTAAAGATTATTGGGATTATGTTGGTGTTACTATTCAAGAACCTAATTTACCTCTTGATGGGTTTGATGAGGATGAAATCATCAAAGCCCAAGAAAAATACAAATAAGATTTAAAAATGTGAGAAAAGATTAACACAAAGATCACTTTGATCATTTGCTAAAATGTAGATGAGAAGCTTAGAAATATAATTAACTTCTTTGAAAATACTTTTGAAACTTAAGAATATTTGAAAAAAATCCATTCCCAAGATGATTTTGTTTTTCAAATCAATTTAATAAAAAAAATGATAATGATCAAGCAAGACAACTTAAGTATTAGAGATTACCACAATGAATTTTCTGAGTTGTGGAATCAACTTCGAAGTTTTGACAAATTTGGAAAACAATAAAAGATGGATGAATTTTAAAAGTATCTAGAAAATTAATATTTCTTTTTATTTATGCAAGGCCTTAGAGGTGAATTTGAAAACATTAGATCTACTTTAATCCATAGAAAACCAAAACTCAAGGGGGATGAGTTCCTTGCTGATCTAGTTATGGAAGAAATTGGATTAAAAGCTCTAAATACTTCAAAAGAAGTTGTTCTTGTCACATCTAAACCGGGTGCCAACTTAAAGTGATACAAGCCGACATATGTCAAGAATATTGAAGAACAAGTCAAGAACTACATGAGACTCACAGTTTTATAGTCCAATAAAAGTACCATTTGCCACTATTGCAGAAAGAGCGGGTACATCAAGATCACTTACCCAATTTTGATGAAGAAAAACGGTGATGTGGCTATGTTGGAGAATAAAGAGGGAGGAGCATTACCTTCTAACATCAAGGCATACATAAAAGAGATACTCAAATAAAAGGCTAGCATATTCGAAAATGAGGTACCAACAATGTCTCAAGGTATGTCTTGGTTTGTAGACTCGGGTGCATCCTTTCACATGACAAACAAAAAGAATTTTTTAAATACTTGCCAAAAGAGTTCTAATAAGCATGTTTTTATAGCTGATGGTACAAGGCTTCAAGTAGATAAAATGAAAGTTTTAAAAATAAATACTTCAAAGTACCCAATGTAAGCTTTGTACCAAAACTCAATCTTAATATATTTTTTATTGCTAAAATTCGTGAAAACAGTTGCATAGTCACTTTCTCATCCAAAAGTTATGTAATACATGATCATCTATTAAAGAAAGTGATTGGACAAGGTCATAGAGAAAACATATGGTACAAAACAAAAAATTTGGTTGTGCCAAATTTTGAGAACTGCAATATGGTTCATGACCTAACTCTTTGAGACAAAAGATTGGGTCATTTGGGTATGAACAAATTGTGTAACCATCCCTTGCTGAAAAATAATAAAGTTAAAGATTTTGTTGGTAAAGAGTGTATTATTAAAAGATTGCATCATATACCTTTCGATAAAAGAAACTTTATTGCAAGTAAGCCTTTTTGAATTGGTGCATTCCGATGTTTGGGGACTGACTCCTATTGTATCTAAAAGGGGAGTGGGATATTACGTTACTTTCAAAGATGATTTTAGTAGATATACTTAGATATATCATTTGAAACATAAATCCGAAGTTCTTATAAACTTTTGATATTTCACAACATGATTAGAAATCAATTTGATACTACTCTTAAGATTTTAAGATTGGATTCTGGTGAGGAGTATATGTCAAAAGAATTTCAAAATTATTTGAAAACACATGAAATTTTGTACAAAAAATCTTGCAGGAAAACTCCATAACAAAATGGTTTTGCCAAATAAAAATATGGATGCATTATAGAAATCACTAGAACTCTTTTGATTTCTAGTAAAGTACATAAGTACATATGAGCGGAAGCTACCACAACCTCCATATACCTAATAAATAGGATGCCTTCCTCCCAACTTAGTAATATCTCTTCTTTTGAAAAAGTGTTTAGACTTGTCTCGAATTATGAAAAATTAAGTTTTTGGGTGTAGATGTTTTGTCTATATGGTTAAGAATGATAAGTTGTTACCTAAAGTTATAGAGTGTGTTTTTCTAGGTTATAGAGTTGATAAAAAGCGTTATAGATGTTTTAATCCAAAAAATGACAAACTATGTATCAAGAGATGTTTAATTTATAGAAAAATACTACTACTATGACTCTAACCATGAAGATAAATAACAATATACATTTCTTAATGACATTATATATCTAGAAGAAGATAGTGAAAATGAAGGAACCATAGATCCTAATCAACAAGATGAGTACACCGATTTGTAAAAAGGAGAAAACTGGGAACCTAGAAAGACTATAGAGTCTTTTCCTCTATTCTACACTAGAAGCCAAGAAAATGTAAGAATACCCTCTAGAAACTCAAGGCCCCCACAAAGATTTGTATCCTACAAAACCTTTAACTACAAAGAAGAAATCTCATCGTCGGATGTAAATGGGTATACAAAATCAAGACTCGTTCGATGGCTCTATTGAACGATACAAGGCTCGCTTGGTTGCTAAGGGATTTACTCAAGAATATGGTATTGACTATGAGGAGACCTTTGCCCACTTTTGCTCGTATCACCTCGGTTCGCACTCTTCTTGCTATTGTCGCTACTCAAAAGTGGTCCCTTAATCGGATGGATGTGAAAAATGCTTTCTCAATGGTGACTTGGAAGAAGAAATTTATATGCGACCACCCCGGGTTATACTTGTCCACTAATAAGTTTGTCTTCTTCGTAAGGCTTTGTATGGTCTTAAACAGCTCCTCGAGCATGGTTTGCTAAATTCTACCATTCTATCATCAATCGGCTTGGGTTCTCATCTAGTCCTCATGACTCGACTTTGTTCATTCGTCGGTGATCAAGGCAACGTAATTTTGCTTCTTTATGTTGATGACATGATCATTACTAGATATTTTCACCGGTATCTTAAGAATACATGCTTTCGAGTCTTTTACTTCCATCCCACTTCTTCCTTGGAGAGCTGCGTGCATGTCAATCTTGATCATGTGGAAATGATCCCACAGGATCGCAAGTTTATTCTTGGTTTCTATATCTTATTGGGGTGATTCTCTTATTTCTTGGAAGAGCAAGAAACAATCTATTGTATCTCGATCTTCAATTGAAGTAGAATATCGTGCTATGACATACTGCTGCAAGAAAGAGATTGTTTGATTCACGTTGGTTACTTGCGGATATAGGAGTTCTCTTTAAATGCAAGCTCACTCCTATGTATTGGCAATGACAACAGAGTTTTATTGAGGATTACTCCATGACTCAATTTTTCATGAGCAGACTAAAAACGCATGTGAGATCAGTTATTGTCACATTAATACGTCATCATCTCAAGCATGACACCGTTACCTTACCTTTTGTTTCTTCTTTTTTTAAGATTGCATATTTCTTTACCAAGTTATTGTCATCTTCTAGGTTTAATTTTTTATTGGATAAACTTTCGGTATTCACACCGTAAGCTTGAGGGGTATTAATGTGTAACAGGTAACGGGCCCCTATTGCCCCCAACTAGCTGTTGGGGGCCAACATTTGGCCCCCAACGGCTAATTAAGGTAGCCGTTGGGGAGCTTCAACAACACTCCTCTCTAGTTTCACTTAAACTCCTATTCTTGCTCTATAAATAGGGCCACAACCTTCATTAATAATAATCTTGATTTTGGAGACAACACCTTGGTTATTTGTTTGATTTATTATTAGTTTGACTTGACTTATGTGTTTGAATACCAAGTATTTGGTGTATTGATTTGTTGGTGATTCTTAGATCGTGATATTATCATTTGGTATAGACTCTAAGTCAATCGAAGAGCTATTTCTTACAGTTTCATTGTCTCCTAACAATGCTTTAGAGGTCTACCTCTTGCAAAAGTAAGAATATTAATGTAACATGAGGAAAAGAAGAAAAGTACAAAAGATTGCAGGCAAACAAAAGAAAGTAATGCACATGATTTACATGTATTATATGCATAACTACTTGTACATACTGTACATATGTACAAACACACTTATACGTACATATTAATACACAAGTTTTTATATAAACATTTTAAGACTATGTCTGCTCAGCACAAACTCAAGTTAGTGAATTTTCCCCTATTCTGTGTGCAATTAGTTGTTTAGCCTAATGCAAATAGATGCTAGGAACAAGAGAATGATTTTGTGTTCAAATTCTACTTGCCCTAATACCAAATCACATAATTGTCAAAAATGACATGCAATGGTTGAATAGACTTAACCCTAGGTGAATAGATTGAACTCCCTCTTTTCTTCTACATATACATGTATGCGTAGGGTAATAAATTTCTCAAGTTTTCAATAAAGCAACATCAGTAGCAACAACAACCAAGCTTTTTCCTACACTAGGTAGCAGATACATGGATTCTTTGATGCCCTAGCACTCATTGCTCCAAACCAAGCAAGTTTGATCCCCGATTGTCATATCATTAGTTATCTCAAGAAAAAAACATATCATGTTTAATAGTTCCAACACTTCAGCGGTCTTTCTCTCCCTCTTGTAAATTGTTTATTATCTAGTTTCTCACACATTACCAAAGCTTCCTGTGGCCGTCTCTCTACATGTTCAAACCATCTTGTATTTCTCATCATATCTTCTATATGTGTTGCCCTAATTTTTTTTTTAATAACCTCATTACGAGTACAATCTTTTCTTGTGTGACCATACACCAACTCAACATTTTCATTTCTTCTATAAACATCTATTATACATGTTATCATTGATTTTCTAGTCTTATTACTGCTTTATAATATTTACAATGAACTTTAGTGGTATCTTCTTATCATATAAAACATTTGAAGGCAACTCTCCATTTTAACCAACTTGTTGATTTTATACACCAACACTCTAGCATCATTGCCCCTGGTGGCTTGTTCAACTCCAAAAGATGCATGTGTGGGTGTGGGTGTTGGGTTTCCGCCTCCTCTTATAACCCAAGAAAAACTTGTTGATTTTATATTTATTATGTCTCCGTTAGGGGTATCAAGTTAATGAGCCATACTATGAAATTGTGGAAAAGAATTATTGAACGTAGGTTTAGACAAGTATCAAGTACAACAAAAAACAAATTTGGATTCATGCCAGGTAGATCTACTGTTGAAGCGATTCACTTTTTGAGACGTCTTATGAAACATTTTAGAGCAAAAAAGAAAGGCCTTCACATGATATTTATTGATTTAGAAAAAGCTTACGATAGGATACCAAGAGAGATTCTTTAGAGAACCTTGGAAAAAAGAGGTATCCCATTGACATACATAAACTTTATAAGAGACATGTATGATAGTGCAAAAACATGTGTGAGGACTCATGAAGTAATGACAGACTTCTTTGAAGTTAATATTGGGTTACATGAAGGATCTGCTTTAAGTCCATACTTATTTATAATGGTGATTTATGAGTTAACAAAACATATTCAAGATGAAGTACCTTGGTGTATGTTATTTGCAGATAACATTGTGTTAGTAGAGGAGTCTAAGGAAAAAGTTTATAGAAAATTGGAAGTGTGGAGAGAAACCTTAGAAAGTAAAGGCTTCCGACTTAGTAGAACAAAGAAAAAATATATGAAATGTAAGTTTGATCATTTGGTTACTTCAGAGGATATAGAAAATAAAATTGGTACATATTGCATCCTTCAAAAGGAAAGTTTTAAATACCTAGGGTCAATTTTTCAGAGTGATGGAAGAATTGATGGAGATGTTACGTGTAGAATTAATGTTGGTTGGTTAAAATGGAGAGGAGCATCAGGTATTCTTTATGATAAGAAGATACCATTAAAGTTAAATGGTAAATATTATAGATCAACAATTAGACCAGCCATGTTTTATGGTTATGAGTGTTGGGCAGTTAATCAACATGTACAAAAGATGTGTGTGACATAAATGGATGATGTTGAGATGGATGAGTGATCATAAAAGAAAAGACCGTATACATAATGAGGTTATTAGAAACAAATTAGGAGTGACACCAATAGAGGATAAAATGAGAGAATATCGTTTAAGATGGTTTCGACATATAGAAAGAAGATCAAAAGAAAAACCTGTAAGAATGTATGAAAAATTAGATTTTAAAAGTATTAAAAGAGGTAGAGGACGACCACAAAAGTGTTGTAAAGAAACAATAAAAAATGATCTAGCTTATTGTGAGCTAACTGCTAACATGGCACGTGATAGGGCTATGTGAAAACAAAGAATCCATGTAGTCGACCCCGTCTAGTATGGGAAAAGGCTTAGTTGTTGTTTGTTGTTGTTGTATGTCTTGTTAGGGATTCAATGCATACAAATGTTAACTTTTGTATTATCTATTTCCACAAAATTACCAAATTTGTACTCCACATTTTGCTAAGTTGAAAACCCTTTGTTTCCAATGTCTCCCTCCGTAATTATAGTTTCTTGTTGACACTTTCCTTTGCCTACCAATACAATATCATCAGCAAATAAGGTATGCCAAGGTACTTATCTTGAATGTGCTCCATTAGTTTATCCATAACAAAAGTAAATATGTATAAACTTAGTGTTGACCCTTAATATAATCCAATATTAATTTTAAAAAAATCAGTGATAATATCATGAGTTCTATCACATGCTTTTGTGGCATCCTAAATGTCCCTTATAAGTTTAATATATGTTGAGGAGATAGTTTTTTTGTTCAAAACTCTCCTTTATTTTGACTATAGTAAGTCTATCTGCACTAACATGACTATATCAGAACATATATACCCTTTTTTTTATGATAACCCAAGAAGTCTGAGCAATAATAACTTACACATTTGAATTGGAGTGTTTAATAAGGGGATAGCTTTATGAGTCATAGAACATGCTTTTGCACCCTCCTACATGTCCTTTATAAGTTTAATGTATGTTAAGGGGATGCCTTCATTCTTCAAATTCTCCTTCATTTTGATTATAGTAAGTCTATCTCTGCACTAACATGACTAGATTACAGCACCTATTCCTTCTCTCATGATAACCTGAAAAGCCTGTCCGAAAAGTTACTCATTCAAATTGTAGTGTTTAATAAAACACCATGTATTTCTAAATAATCGCAAGTATCCAAAAAGAGGCAGTATTACATAACTTTTGGTATGAAATTGTTCCTTTCAAACATTGTTCAAGGCATGCAACTAGGGGTAACCGGTAACCTTGCCATGTTGACAGCTTCAGTCAAAATACCTCAAATACTTGGTTAGCAAACTGAGTGCTCTAGTGATTTTCGTGATGCATTGTTCTTTCTTTCAGCAACTTGATATGGATATCCAATAACTGATTAAAATGTCTGATATTGAATTTATATGGCTTCAGAAAATCTCTCACTGAACTAAAACGAGCCCATTATGTGTACTCTGATGCTACCAAAACTAGATATAAAATTTTAATCTCTATCATCTTGAAACACTAAATGTAATTCATCAACCATAAACAATAAGAACCAAATTTGGTATACTAATACCTTCAATGTGCATAATGTTATAAATATCAATTCATTGAAGAAAAATAAGAAAAACTTACAAGTGATGACAGATTGGAGGCATCCAGGGCAGATTCTCGATGCCCACACCCTGGCTGCCTTCCTTCTCTCTTTCTTTTCTTATTCCACTAATACACTAAACCCTAATCATCCTATTTAAAGTACAATCTAATTTGAGTGACTAATCTACCCCTAATATTAATTAAGTACTACTAAAGAGACAGAGTATGAAAAAGAACCATAACGAGTCTACTATAATCTCTAACACTCCCCCTCAAGTTGAGTGAAAAATATTGAGAACACCCAACTTGGACAAAGTATCCTTGAGTTATTTGCTGGCAGTAGCTTTAGTTAAGAAATCAACCCTTTATTTTTCTGATTTAACATACTCCAATTTGAATTCCTGATTTGATATCTTCTCCCTGATGAAGTGACAATTGATCCTATGTGTTTGGTTCTTTTATGATATATTGGGTTGGAAGCCATCGGAATAGTTGCAATGCTGTCACAATATAATGGTATAGGTTGGGTAGACTTAAATCCCGATTCACATATTAATGAAGATACCCATTTTCTTTCGCACATAGCATGAGCTACCGCTCTTTATTCTCCTTCATCTCTAAATTTAGTAACAACAATTTGTTTTTTACTCTTCTAAGCTATGTTATCAATAGCGGTTAGCTTGTTATTAATGGTCGACCCTGATATAGAGGTAGCGGGGATACAATGGATTTAGCGGTACACTTTTATTTATAATGGGTTCTCTAATTTCTAGGAAATGTCAAGAAACATAACTTCTTTCATAAATATGTAACAGAAAATCTCATGTCAGAAATTACTGTTTGCAGCACAAATAGATAGTCTTTCATCCTTTGTGAAGATGGATATAGCCTCCACTAGGTCTAGCACAGAAGAGGCCGCTAATGAGGCACTTGAGATATGACATGCAAAAGAGAAACAAATAATACATAAGAAAAAACACTAACCTGGATCTCCATGGTCTCCCCTCTCCAACACCCAATCTTTTCCACAAATATCATTTATTTTAGAACCCAGACCTTCATAATAATGAATGTTTTCACATAATATCTCTACTCTAATTGAATAATATCCAGGGCAGCTACAAGAAATGGGCATGAAGTTATGGGCAAAACCAATAAACAAGTAGTTATTGACATATCTTAGGGCCTGTTGTGTCGTAGAAATATAATTGAATGTCCTTCAAGAGTTCCTAATGTTGTCACACAAGCATAACTGCATAAGTAATCAAATATCTATTATATATAAAACCACTACTTGGACATATAAGTAGTTGATTCACAAATAATGGTCAAACAATATAGATAGTACGAGAGACTTGTAATATCACCATACTATTTTCATTTCAAGCAGACAAATATGGAATTCAATAGTTAGATACTCGAAGCAAATCAAGGAGGCAGCAAAAGTAGGTATGAACTGATAAGTGATAATGTGCCGAACAACATGACTATCATTTCCTAAAGCAAGGTGGAGGCCCTATGATCACATTTGTCTGCAATTTCAAAAGAACAATACACCAAAACACCATTTGGGTGTGGAAAATAAGCCCCCATATTTTTTGGTAGATTGCTTTTATGAATAGTATGTTTAAGAAAAGGAAAACAACGTATAACTTCACATTGCCCACCTTGAATCTATCCCAAGTTAGAGCAACAAATGGTCTATGCATGCATAGGAAATTCAACAGCATATGACCCCAATGTCAGTTTAAAAACTGCATAGAATCATAGATATGCATCCAAGGTTAAACAAACAGACATACCCAAGTTTGCCATGAGGGCCTCTGTCCCCAAAGGAAAAGGTGTTTTCCGTAATAGCAACATGTCAAAATTCTCACATCACTTTCCATAATGATCATAAGTTTAAATTTTAGCAAGACAACTGATGATAACTCACATCCTGAGTGTTGTTACAAGATATCCATTTCCCTGGCTTCATCAAAGGATTTTCATAAAAACTTGCAAGATATCCGAAGCTCCACTCTAACCCGATCAAGCTTTCTTTCACTAGACCTCTTTGCAGGTGCACATCGGGCCAGGCCACCCCATATCGATCAGTTCGTAGTCCATGACACAAAAAGCACGAGTGCAGGCAATTTGGCATAAGTTTTGAGTTGTATGGGATACAGGAAGATGTCCTGCATGTATTACAGGAGTGTGAAAAGGCCAATAGAGTGTGGGTCAGCCGATCTCAGTAGAGGAAGAGAGAAAGAAGGTGACTTGCCTCCCATTATGCGGGTTTTTGTAGTCCTTACTCTAGCGGTTGTAGCGGACCACTCTACAGTTATTGCCAAATCTGAAACAGTTTGCAAAAGCCAGGCAAGGAGGATGTCCATTGTCTTTGGTTTCACGTGTTGGCACCTCTGGCAATGGCAGAACAGGTGGCTTTTTGGAGGCACTTCTGCACTAGGTTAGCAGAGGCGGCATCACGGGACTGTGCGAGAGGCGGGAGATGGAGAGAGAGATGGTGAGAGGCATGAGTCTCCTGTCCATGATGCGTAAATTAGGTTAATAATGTTGTTTTGGATCAACCAAATCTAATATAGTATTATTACTCATGTTGTCCACTAACCGTGCTATAGCGGACCGCTATAGCGGCCATGGCGGGTCGCTCGCTAAGGGTCACCCTATTGATAACATAGCTTCCAAGATATAATATTACCACCAAGTAGTGTCACATAGCCTATAGTTGATTTTCGGTCATCTTTAGAACCAACCCAATATGCATCAAAATAAAGTTCAATACTAAACTTGCAGGATTTTGAATAAAGAAGTCCCATTCCAAGTGTTGATTTTAGATATCTAAGAATTCTATATACAACATTCATATGATTCTTGGTCGGAGAATGCATAAATCTGCTCACAATGCCCACAACATAAGTGATATTAGGACGAGTAATTGTGAAGTATATAAGTCTGCCAACCAATTTATGGTATTTGTGAATATCCTTGAAATTTTCATGATCTCCAATGAACAATTTTTTATTCACTTTCATAGGAATATCACTCTGTTTACAATCAAGCATATTTGTTTCTTCAAGTAGATTCATAGTGTATTTTCTCTGAGTTAGGATAATACCTTGGTTGGAATATAACACCTCTATTCTCAAGAAATGGTGAAGTCGGCCCAAGTCTTTGAGGTCAAATAATTTGTGAAGATTCATTTTTAATCTCGATATTTGTTCAATGTCATCACTAGTTATAATGATATCATCAACATAAACAACAAGAATAGATAATTTAGTATATTTCTTAAAGAATAAAGTATGGTCATTTATGCTTCTTTGATATCTTAGGCTACATATTGCCTCACTGAATTTCTCGAACCAGGCTCTTGGTGACTGTTTTAGCCCATAAATAGCTTTGTTTAGTTTACAAACTATATCATCAGATGCTTTAATATTCATTCTAGGTGGAAGTTCAATAAATTCTTGTTCATTCAAATCTCCTTGTAGGAAGGCATTTTTCACATCCAGCTGCCATAGATCCCATCTCAAATTTGCTGCCATACTAAAGAGTATTCTTATGAAAGTAAGTTTTACTACAGGTGCGAAGGTTTCATTATAGTCAATTCTATATGATTGATTGTAGCCTTTGACAACAAGTCCTGCCTTATACCTTTCAATGGCCCCATCTGCCTTATATTTAATAGTAAACACCCACTTACAACCCACTATATTTTTGTTCGAAGGAAGTTTTGTGATGATCCAAGTATTATTTTTCGCAAGAGCATTCAACTCCTCTTCTATTACACCTCTCCATAAAGAACACTTGTTTGCTTCTTCAAATTTTGTAGGAATCTTGTGTTTCTCAACATTCATAACAAAAGTTTGATAATTCTCAGATGTATTAGCATAGAAAACACAATTAGAGATAGGATACTCTGCACATGTACGTTTACCTTTGCGAATGGCAATGGGAATTTCCAAATCTTCTTCCACTGGGGATCGTAGATTTGAGTCAAGGGAAAGATCTTTGGTTATTGGAGTCTGTATGGGTTCTTCTTGAGAGCAAATAATCTTCCTTGGTCCTCTCTTGTACACCATTGTCTGCTTTGGTTCAATTACCTTCTCTCCATAATGACTTGCATTGTCTTCTGTCTCACTAGGGCTTAAGGAAAGAACATAAGGAGATATATTTTGTGAGATAAATAACTCCCTTTGAGAAGAATAATAGAGAGTAGATTCAGAGAAGGTAACATCCATGGATACATACAGTTTCTTAAGGATCAGATCATAGCATTTATCATCTTTTTGAGAATTCAAATAACCAAGAAAAATACACTTTGCAGAATAAGAGTCAAGTTTATCACGATCAGGTAGATGAACATGAACGAAACAGGTACAACCAAAGATACGAGGAATTATATGAAAGAATTTTAATTCTTTATCAAGGCACTTTATAGAACTGTCACTCTTGAGTGCACTACTAGGCATCCTATTTATTAGATAGACAGCAGTAAGAACATCTTCCCCCATTAAAATTTTGGTACATTATGTTGAAGTAAGAGAGTTATGGCTACCTCAAGAATATGACGATTTTTCCTCTCAACTATGTCATTTTGCTGAGGAGTATAAGAACATGAAGTCTTATGAAGTATACTATTTGTGTGTAGATATTTCTACAACTGTCTACTAATGTATTCACCCCCATTATGAGAACGAAGAAATCTCACAGAAGTATTGAATTGAGTGAGAATAAATTTATGAACAATCGGAAAGATAGAAGCAACCTCTGATTTTGATTTCATTAAGTAAACAATTGTAAGACACGTACAACCATCAATAAAAGAGACAAAATATTTTTGTCCAAATAATGAAGTAACTGGACTGGGACCCCATATATCATAATGTAAAAGGTCAAAAGGTTGGGATCGCCTAGAGTCACTTCAGGAATAAAGAGCTCTTTGGTGTTTCCCAAGTTGGCACACTTCACATTCAAAATGAAATTTATTTGACTCAACTTTAAGATGAGGTAAAACATAGTGGAGCTTGGATACAGGTAGATGGCCTAGACGATAATGTCAAAGACTAATCTCTACGTCTTGAGTAGTTGTAGTTGAAGTACTGTAAGAAGCAATATGTTGAAGGTTGTCTTTCAGGATATATCATCTCCTCTATAAACTACCATGACCAAAGATTTTTCTCGTATTCAGATCCTGAACTACACAGCTAGTAGGATGAAATGTTACACTACAATTCAGTGTACGAGCTAATGCACTGACTGAAAGTAGATTTATAGGAAAGCTTGGAACATAATAAACTAATTTTAAATCTGTAAGGCATGTGGGTATACTTCCCTGTCCAATCATATAAGAATATGAGCTATCGACCAACTTAATTGGCTCTCATTTTTTAAGAAGACGATATTCTGAAAAATATGATGGCTCTCTTACCATGTGATATGTAGCACCAGAAACAATAATCCAAGTTTTCGAATGAAAAAGAGAAAATTTATTACCCTTCATAGTATGTACGCCTGAGCTAATGTAGCCTCAGAAGAGAGTGAGAATTTCAGATAATTTTGTTTCTAGACCTTCTATTCTCTTAATAAGTTCCTGAATGTCATCCTTACTCGGCATTAGATTTTCAGCAACATGGGCAGAGTTGTTTCAAGATCTAGAAAAATGAGGTCGACCATGTAATTTCCAACAATTTTCTCTAAAATGTCTCGACTTTCCATAGTGAGAACACATAATTTTATCCTTCTCATCAGAATAGAAACAACCACACCCACATCCACGATTTTGTTGTCCTCCTCTTATACGATAATATGAGTTTTCTCCCCTTGTTTGAAATGATGTTGTTCAGTAGTAATGGAGTTGTCCTCAATATTTCTGTGATCTTCTTGAATCAATAATGAATATACCGTGCTAAGTGAAGGAAGTTATTCCCTATCCAAAATATTAATCTTTATTGATTCAAACTCTGAATTTACACTCCACAACAAATGAAAGACTTTCTTCTTCTCAATTTCACCATTTCTTTCGATACAACAAGAACATTTAATATTTATATAGAAAATTAGTTCATCCCATAATCCTCGAAGATCCGCATGGTACTCACTAATAGAACGAGTTCCTTGTTTATATTTTCTGATTTTTTCTAATATCTCGTACTCCTTTGCAACATTATTCTTTCTGAAATAAGCTTCAAAAACTACACACTAAATTTCATGAGCGGATTCAAGAAACATAAACATTTTTGCTATTGATGGGATCATAGACTAAAATAACCAGGATGCTATCAATGCATCTTCTCTTCTCCAACTAGAATATTGTGAATCATGTGTGTCTGGACTCGAAATTTGACCCATTAGGTGAGCCCATCTCCTCCTTGCTATAACAGTCAATTCCACGAACCTAAACCATTCTAAGTAGTTTATGTCATCTAACTTTGTTGTTGTAATCTGAAAGTTTTCCACATTTTTATTTGTGGAATGTTCATATGTCACGAAAGGGTTATCAACCCCCTTTCCTTTACTCGCCATTTATCAACAAATCTAATTACATTGACTAATCCCAATCAGTTTTATCTAAACAAAGGGATATTCTTAACACAATGAGTGGTTTCATGCGTAACACAAGAGACTGATTACCAGCCTATCACTGCTCTAACATTGTAGTTACTCCCTTATCACGGACTGTGCAACACATGTTTTATCTCTCTTGATAAAACCAATTTCCACCAATTAGTTGCTTAAGCAATCCAAGTCTATGTTCAGTTTGACTAGGTCTGCCTACGGAGGTTTCCACTTACTATCTTCCTACTGCCTCTCAATCACCAGCCAATCATCTATTCCAGCCTCCTGCTGTCGATGCCACCCTACTGTTCATCGATTCCAGCCTCCTGTTGTTGACATCACCCTGTAGTTCATGCCACTCTGCTGTTCACGCTAGCACTGAGCAGTTTTTTAAAGAAATAGTGACTCGTCTTCACTAGCGGAGTTTCAAATTATCATCTTCTTCACACTTCACTTGATTTAATCTAAAAAACTGATCTTCTTTCTCCAAAATCTTGATTTAAATGCCTTATAGGCTCTGATATCATGTTATAAATATCAATTCATTGAAGAAAAATAAGAAAAACTTACAAGTCATGGTAGATGTCTAAGGCACATTCTTGGCGCCCAGACCCTGGCTGTCGTCCTTCTCTCTTTCTTTTCTTATTCCACTAATACACTAAATCCTAATCACCCTATTTAAAGTATAATCTAACTTGAATGACTAATGTACCCCTAATATTAATTAAGTACTACTAAAGAGACATAGAGTATGAAAAAGAACCATAACAAGTCTACTATAATCTCTAACACATAATACACACAATTTGCATTGATGGTGAAAGCATTTATGTTTCATGAATTTTTGTTGATAGAATTGTATGTTTGATTCTAACAGGAAGTTGACTTAATGTTGAATGATGGAAGTAAGCATATTAATGTCAAGGAATGGAGAAAGCAAACCATATTACCTCAAAGAGTAGAGATCAGCGGGAGGAGGCCTTGCTTTGTCTAGATCTCCACCTCAGCTGGTTTTCTTTCTAATCTACATCTATGTGATTACTAATTTTGTGGTTTTCACTATGTGGTTAATGACAGTGCTGGCCGTTTGGTTCTTTCTTTTGTGATTGATTAGGGTGAGATCCATGAGCTATTAGCTCTTGTTTATTATGACAGCATTCAGAATGTTGTGCCATTTTATGATCAAAGACTTGTGGTACCAACAAAAGATGCAACTTGGACCATGTTCTGCAAGAACTCCATGAAGCACTTTGAGAAGGCTTTTGCTATAAAGTAACATTCACATACTTTTAGTCATTAGTTCACTACATTGTTGTTGTGTTGCGTATTCTGATTGGAATGTGATTGCATTCTTTGACTCAGGCCAGAGTGGTCGCATGCCCTCTATCTTGGAAAGCTTTCTAAAAATCTAGGGTGTCCATATGAAAAAGCATTTTCATATTATAGCAAGGCCTCCAGCATCAACCCGTCTGCAGTAGATGCTTTCTACAGGACACATGCATCCCGTTTGAAGTTGCTAAATGCTTGTGGCAAGAATGATTTACATGCACTTCAGGTTTGCTTTTCTGTTGAAGGCCTCTCTCTCTCTCTCTCTATAGAACATATGAAGTTCTGAGTAGTGCTGTATTTTGTGTTTTTGGTCAGGTTGTTGCTGAACATGCTTTTCAAAAGTCGGCAAAAGATTCCTTATTGAATCTGTTCGGCAAAGCTGACGCAAATCTTCCTCGGCCATCTATGGATGAACAGGGGACTACTCTTCAAGCAAATCTGGGGAAAGGGGAAAGGAAAATGGAGTTGCAGCAGTCAGAAGAGGCTTGGGAAAGTCTGTACACCGATTGCTTATCAGCACTTGAAGTCTGTGTGGAAGGTGAACTCAAGCATTTCCATAAACCTAGGTATATGCTTGCTCAAGGGCTTTATAGAAGGGGTAATAGCGGAGATCTACAGCGAGCAAAGGAGGAGCTTTCGTTTTGCTTCAAGTCATCTCGTTCTGCTTTCACTATTTATATGTGGGAGATAGATGGCGTGGCTAAAAAAGGAAGGTACTGTGGTTTTGTAGATTATAGTTTGAATTAATAGTTGTGAAATTGCCTAGATCTTTAATGCAGGTATTAGGGAAACTTTCATTTACTTAAGCATGTAATGAAACACATTTATGTTTCTCTTCTGTCAGGCGAAAAGTTGTTGGCAACAGAAAGAATTTAGGACCTGGGTTGCTTGAAAGCTCTCACAAATTTCTTACTTGCATCAGGAAAAATACACTTTTTTATTTGAACTTATTAGAGAAGTCTGGGGATTTCTGTACTCTTGAATGGGCTCACATATCTCTTCGTACAGATAGAAGGGTAATCAATCTCTCTCCTCTAGTTTGTTCTGCCCTACTGTTCACTAATACGTAGCTGTACATCTAGTATCTGAGCAAGAATACAAGCACATGTTTACATGCATAGACAATTGTCAATTTGTCATTCTCATATATCCGTCCACAAAAAGGCAAGTAGTTTAGAAGCTTTCTTGAAAACTACCTGTCTTAAGTTGGTTTTGCTTTCTGTAGTTTTCTTTGTGTCTTGAAGATATTGTGCCAGTCGCCCTTGGAAGATATGTCCAAGCCCTCTGTTCCTCCATCCAGCAGACCGAAGCTGATAGTTCCAGCACCACTGTTGAGAGTTTGTTAGAGAGGCTATTCCACGTATTCATCGAAAATGGAAGCATATGGAATGAGTTAAGCAGTTTACCTGAAGTAAATAGTTCATCTGGCTCAGACATTCCAGAAAGTATTCCACAAGTAAACAAGCGAATTATATGTATGTGTGTGTGCATGCACTAAGACCAAACACATCTTTTTCACTTAATTATCACCACGCCTGTGTTCAGCGTAGATTGTTTTCTAAAACTAAAGCCATGTTTTTGGGGGATAAGAATGTGATTTTCCATGTGATTGAATTGTGGTGCATTGTGAGCCGTGGAATTTTTGTGTCCTTAAAGTTTCTGGTTAGATGTTGCAACCAAATGACAAAAAGCTGTTTTCTATTGAAGTGTCTAGATTGCAAATAAATATATATACATACATATATACATATATATACATACATATATACATATATATACATACATATATACATATATATACATACATATACATATATATACATACATATACATATATATATATATATATATACATATATATATATACATATATATATATATATGTTAAGTATGTGTGCGGTATGTATAGAGAGAGTTCTCACATCCATTTATCAGTTGTATGTGGTCATTCATATTCTCACACCGTTTTTGGCAGTTACGTTCACCAATATAATTCTCTGGAAATCGCTGAGGCTTGATGCGCTTGAAGTAACAAATGAAAAGATACGAAAGCGTTTCAAGAACCCAAAGCTGACAAATAACAGTAGTGCTAAAATTTGCAAGCATGCTTCAGCAGCTTGGTGCCGCTGTATCATTGTCAGTTTGGCTTCAATCTCAATCGCAATCGCTGGGGAAGCTCAGATGGAGGAAACTCAAGCAGAAAATGGTCCGGACAATGATCTACAGCTTTATGTTGATATACAAGAGAATGAACTTTGGTGTTCATCATTTGAGGAGCCAATTTACCAAAAAGAGCTTGAACTGAAAGGAAAGCAAATATTATCCAAAATTAAGAATTTACCAGTAAAGCAAGCAGCTGCTGAACATAAGCAAACTGCTGCCACCTTACTTAGATGTGCCTACAACTTCTACCGTGATAGCTATTCTGGAATGCATCCTTGCGGCATCAAATTATACACTGTGGGGCCTCCATCAACACAGACGCAATTGTTACCTGGAGCTAAAAATATCAATTCACCTAGAATTGATGTTCTTGATCTCAGCGTTCCACGTAAACTTCTGCTATGGGCATACACACTCGTATATGGTCATTATTCAGGCATTCTCTCTGTTGTGAAGCACTGTGAAGAAAACATAAAGGTAAAAAGTTGTGCTATTGCAGCGTAGGTTAGTTTTTCTGCACATCTTGCCAGTGTATTATATTTCCTAATCTCTATATTCTGAATCTTCTGATGAAGACTTGACTTTGATTTACCAGTTAAGGCAGAAAAGGTGCCCTATGACTTCAGTTGTTGCGTTACAGTCATGTCAATCAGCTACTCATGCAGGTATATGTAGATTCACATGCACCTTTCTTTCTTTGATGATCCTTTCTGGCTGGCTGACGTGTCTGTTGGCAGTTGATGCTAAAGGTCGAAGCCATCAGGATAACCATGGTGAGACTGAGGATAACCCATCAACTATTATGATTCCGGCTACTTCACAGTCAATAGCAAGCAAGGGATAGACATACTTGCAATTTCCGTTTCCAATGAGGACCAAAAAGTGTTGTTATCTACTGTTGCTCTGCTTCACCAATGCAGCACTTCTAGTGATGGGTGTAATGTTCCAGAAGGGAAAGGCTGAGATACTTCCATTTCAGGAACCCAAGTTAGCCATGTAAATCAGGATGCAGAGTTAGATCGTGGATCGTTTCCACCTACACTTATCACGACGAAGCTTGAGGGATTGGGTTGGAGGAGAAATCTGAAAGTCATGGTGCTGATGAAAGCATTGATACCATCAACTACATGATGATGTGCAATGGTCAATTCTTTTTTGTGGCATTTTCTCCTGGTTGCCTTTTTAGTGAAGGATCGTCCATGAAAACATGAAACTTAGATTTCCACTGTTGCTGTCAATTCAACAGCCAACGTTGCAGATCAAGCTTGTACTAGAGGGAGGGTTTGTAAATATAATGCTGGTTTCAAGAACCAAGAGTGGTTTTTATGAGGATCGTGCCTCACCTATTTAGTAATGGTTTCTGCCGAAAAGCTGTGTTAATCTCTTTTGTTTTCTGATAGTACGGAGAAAGTCACAAAGGGTTAAATTTCTTGTTATACCAAGGTGCTACGTTGACCGTTGCCTTCTTCCGATGTTGATATAAGATTGTATAGTGCACCAATCTCCTGCTTGGTATTTTTGTTAGTTTTACTTGTGATAGACTATGCAGGCTGAGAGTATTGAACTGTAAACAACAGTCAGCTTACTTAGCCATATAAAGCTCCTTTTTCAAGACGCTTGAAGTTCAGTTAACTCATGAAGTTTCATTTCCCAGATTAGTCAACTCATGAAGTTTCATTTCCCAGATTGCGCGTTTTGGGTTACTAGCGTCTCCAGTTTAGAAGTGGGCCCACGTTCTGCTACTTTTGCGCCCTGAAGCTGTGGATACTGAAATGCATGTTGCTGCAGTGCAATCTGGATATCCGCATTTTGCAAAGAAAGTCCTTTCATTCTCTTTTAATTGTGTTAGCAGCAAACTAAGCATCTCAATTCTGAATAGTTATTCCACTTGAGAGCAATTCAACTCCAAAAAATGTACTATGTGCATTTAGCTGCTATTTAAAAACATAAGCCAGGCCAGGGGGTAACAGGTTTCAAGAGGAACCCAAAAGAGAAAACCGATTGTTTCAAAGCGGCACCACGATGGTGTAAGTTGCAGTAGCTTCTAAACGATGGCAAACGGGCAAGCGGATGCAGAACAGCACCTGTGAGCGACATCAATTGCGCAGCTGAAATCAGTGACTTAACATGCTTCATAAATGGGCAATATCAGTGACTTAACACGAAGCTGGCGTTATACGAAAAACAATATGCACCAGAGGTCGCTATCGACTGAGGATGCATTGAATTAAGATTGTCCAGTATCAACACCCACCATTGATACAATTGGCCATTGAACACAGGAAAGACAGCATGAAAAGTGAAACAAAAAGAAAGGCATCCATCGTTTATGCATCAAGTTTGAACGCAGACATTAATGCAATTGGGCAATGAAAAGAAGCAATTGAGCCTGCTGTTTATGGCTGTAAAAATTACGTCATTAGGTATGAGCTGGGCCTTGGAGATCCAGGCTAGACTGGGTAACCATCATGAAGAGGCATTGAGGAATTTCTAATCAATATATTCAAACAAGAAAGTCATCCATTAGATAGTCTTTCCCAGGCACATACGAAAATTTACCAACGAACAACCTATGATAAAACATGATGTGCTACACTACAATTAAGATAACTTTAGCTTTTCACATATTTTCTGGACCGTTGCCACTGAGCAGTGACAACGATTAACGAGCAGCATAGGATTTAGAACAGGGACAGCGGTGAGCATCCTCCTAGGATGTTTAGATGGAGAAGGGTAGCACTCTTCCTCTAACATTGTACCATAACCTTCACTTCTCATTTGTCTTGCTCTCACAGCAGGGAGTGAGCGGAGGGAATGGTGGCACAGATTGCAGAATGAATTTCCGGCTACTTCGGAGGCTGGGTGAAGTGGTAGATCTTGCCAAGTCTGTCAGGCAAATGTGTAGAGGTGAAACCCGCTTTTGATTCGGAGAACCAGCCTTAACCACCTTAATCGGCGAGCTTGTGCTATTGAGTATCTTGGGTGTCTCAACCAGTGTTGTCTAACGCGTATCGTATCGTGTATCGCTGGGCTCCACGATACGGGCGTATAGTATAGTATCGTACTTTAATATTAAAATAATATAAAAATTAATAAAAATTAGTAAAAAATCGAAAAAAATCAAGAAAAATCTGATAATTGCTTTAAATTCATATAATGTAAGTTTAGTATAGATTGAGCATTCAGCATTGAACAATTGCATCCAAATTTACATATTTTGAATCAAAAAAATAAAATATAGACATAGTTTACAGTACACTACAGTTACATATAATGTTACATTTTACAAATTGTAATTAGGATCATCAACTAAATAATCTTCATCTTCTCCTTGTTGCATATTCTCATCATCATCAGCCACGCCCACACCTTCTTCTTCAAAATCAAATTCTTCCGGCCGAACCGCCCCGTGGGTGTAAGGTCTCCATAATGTTGTTGCGCTCCTTCCAAATTAATCCAGGCAACGTCTTCTTCTGTTAGGAGGGCATTTTCTTCAGTGTCTTCCATAACTCAATCTTCTAATATATCAAAATTATCCAAACTTATTGGATCGAACTGACTTTCTTCTCTATTTACTTTTTTTAATTGCCTACGACACAAACAAAGATAAACAATTAGTAAGTAATATTAACAATTGAAAACTGAAGTTAAATAATATTGAATTGAAAATTTGAAAGTAATACAACATTACCTTTTACGAAGGCGCATGTTACAACGAATATAAACCAAATCATTAAGCCTTTTGTGTTCCAACCTGTTGCGCTTTTTTGTATGGATGTGTTAAAAAACACTCCAATTTCTTTCACAACCTGTTGCACTATAGGTTTGACTTAAGACTCTAACTGCAAAATCTCTAAGGTTTGGACAATCACTTCCAAACCTGTTCCACCAAACATCTGCAAAAACAATATAAACATTAGAGACATAATAATCCACAGTAATGTAAGATGCAACTTAAATATGAAAATAAACAATGTACCTTGACGCATCGTAAAGCGGTTGTGAATTGCAACAGGCAAACCCATCAAGTGAAGAGCATTATCATATATCTCCATCTCTCGATGTATCGCATCTACTATGCTCTCATCAGGGACTAATCTGTCGATGCATTCAATGATTTCTCGATTAACCTCACCGTCCCTTTTGAAGGTTGCTGAGTACCTCAATGATGGATTTAGATAGTAGGTTGCTGCATGAATAGGCTGATGCAATTGTTTATTCCATCTACTATCAATTATTTTCCACACGGGCACATAATCCCTTTTTTTCCATTAAAGTTATTTCTGATCGCTTCTTTTGCCCTGTCCATGGCTTCATAAAGGTAGCCCATAGATGGTTTCTCCTCGCTGTCAGTCAATCTCAAAACTCACTAAAGGATAAGTAATTTTCAATAATCTGATACATGCATTCCAAAATGAACTTCTAAAAACCGTTTCTGCAATCTCATTTAACTTTCTGTTCCTTCTTTTTTTAGGCAACTCTGCAAATTGTTGCCACTCATCTGAGGAGAACATTCTCTTTAAAACTTGCTTCTGTCTCACAATACTCTGTACACATAAGAAGTTTGTTGCGAACCGAGTTGCAGCTGTGCAAAGAAGCTCGACACCTTTTGTGTATCTCCTCATCATACACAAAACAAATGCATGGTTGTAAATGAATTTTGTAATATCTTGGCAATACTCAGTTGCTGCCTTTATTTCATCCATCTCACCAATGTTCTCGAGGATAAGATCTAAACAATGGACTGCACATGGTGTCCAGTAGAAAGTCCCATAAATATCAGCTAACTCCTTTCCAGCTGCTTTGTAGTTAGCTGTATTATCTGTAATCAATTGGACTACATTTTCTAGCCCAACCTCCTGTATAACCTTATCAAATTCCTCTCATAGGATCTCTGCAGTGTGCCTCTCCTCTGACATATCTAGAGATCTCAAAAACATGAGTCCTTTAGGACAATATACAAGAAAGTTTAGCAATGTCCTTCCTCGCCTATCGGTCCATCCATCTGCCATGATAGTACATCCAGTTTCCTTTCACGATTGTCTCAAAGTCGAACAGTATTGCTGCACTTCAATCACGGTCTGATCTAATATCTTTCCTCTCAACTTCTGATAAGAGGGCATCCTGGACCAATGTTAACAATTGCATTTGCCATTGCTTGAAAATGAAAACTGTTTGCTGCATTAAATAGAATTCATAAAACAATCTATCCACTGTTTGCTGCATTAAATGGAATGCATTAAATGGAAGGTCTGCTTGATCATGCAGTTGTTCTGAAGCTATAGCAACACGAATTCCTGGCTGAGCACCAGGTGTAGTGGAAGGAGGAAAGAACGAATGTATGCTAGAAGAAGAAGCTCTTCCTCTACTCCTTCCTCAACTTCCTCTTCTGCCACCTCCAAAGTCTTTAGCTGCAACCCTCTTTCCTCTGCTAGGTGCTGGCGAAATGCTACTACCAATATCTGTTCTAGCATCTGAAGGCAAACTATCAGTGAATCCAACTCCAGTAGCAGTAGCATCATCAGCTTCTTCACACATCTGGAAATCATCCTTTTATTGTCTCCTTTCCTGTATGCTCTCAATCATCTGCAAGCATTGCCATTTAATACCTTCTGCCACACTTCTAACTCTGTTTATGCATGGAGCAACTTCTTTCCTGGTTCCTGCTAGGTGGTGTTTCAACCTTGAAATTCCACCACTAACCACCTTTTTGCAAAACCCTCAACTGGTATACCCCACTGCCAGTCCAGCCATTACTAGATCCGAGAATGTCCATATTCCTTGTAACATCTCCCACTTGGCCATTCGAGCCAAGTGTATCGACATATTGGTTTTCCTCCCACTTTTCACGGCTTTTCCCTAGTTATATCGATTCCTGATTACTACTGTAATCAGAACTTGTTGTGTGGTTATTTCCCTACACAACAAATCATTCGTTGTATGGTTATTTACCTATACAACAACACATCCGTTGTATGGTTAACTACCCATACAAAAACTCAAACATATCTCAAACCCATGTTTCTAACATGTTTTGAGAAGAGTTCTTCCGTTATGCCTTTGGTTAAGGGGTCTGCCAACATGTCTTCTGTTGGCATGTATGAGATGGATATTTCCTTTCTCATAACCATGTCATGAACATAGTGGTATTTTACCATTATATGCTTGCTTTTTGAGCAATCTGCTCTACTCTTAATAAGAGTAATTGCTGCATTGTTATCGCAATAGATAACCACCGGCTTATCTGTTATCTCCAGCTTCAAATCTCGTATGAAGCGGCTTAACCAGACAACACTTGTTGCAGCCATATAACAAGCAATATACTCAGCTTCCTGTGTATGCAATGCTACACAACCCTATTTCTTACAACAACAACAACTAAGCCTTTTCCCATACTAGACGGGGTCAGCTACATGGATTCTTTGTTTCCACAGATCCCTATCGTGTGCCATGTTAGCATTTAACTCCCAATAAACTAGATCATTCTTTATTGTTTCTTTCCAACACTTTTGTGGTCGTCCTCTACCTCTTTTAATACTTTCCAAATTTAGTTTTTCTAACCTTCTTACAGGTTCTTCTTTTGATCTTCTTTCTATATGTCCAAACCATCTTAAACGATGTTCTCTCATTTTATCCTCTATTGGTGCCACTCCTAATTTGTTTCTAATAACCTCATTATGTATACGGTCACAACCCTATTTCTTACATGCCCAAAAAATAGCACCACCTTCAAATAAGAATATTTGTCCTAAGGTTGATTTGTTGTCATCTTTACTCCCAGCAAAGTCAGCATCTGAGTATCCTACCACTTTCAGTTCATTTGCTTGAAAACACAGTTTCAAGTCCTTTGTTCCTTTCAGATATCTTAGAATCTTTTTCATAGCTATTCAATGCTACCAACCAGGATTACTTTGATATCTACTGACAAGACCAACAGCAAAGCTGATATCAGGCCTTGTACACAACATAGCATACATCAAGCTGCCAACAGCTTGAGCATAAGGAACATTAGGCTTATCATCTCCTTAACTGGGACAGTCAGCCTTACTCAATTTCACCCCTTTTGTAACAGGTGAATCTGCAGACTTGCATTCACCCATTTTAAACTTCTTGAGGATATAATCTATATATCTCTCATGACTCAGGCATAAGAGTCTAGATCCTCTATCTCGAGAGATCTTTATACCCAGGATATAGGATGCTTCTCCCATATCCTTCATTTCGAACTTGGAGTTCAACCATGACTTGGTTTTGACAATCATCTCATTGTCATTTCCACTAAACAATATGTCTACATATAACGATAAAATGACAAAGTGACTCCCACTGGTCCAGACATAAACACAGTGATCAAGTTTGTTAGCCACAAACCCAAGTTCTATAATGGCATTTTGAAAAGTCAAATACCATCGACGAGGTGACTGTTTTAGGCCATATAGGGATTTTTTCAACCTATACACTTTATCTTCTTGGCCTTCAACCACAAATCCTTCGGGCTGCTGCATGTATATGATTTCTTCTAAATATCCATTTAGAAAGGCTGTCTTTACATCTAACTGATGTAAATCCAAATCATATTATGCAGATATTGCCAGGATTATCTCTATGGATGCAAATTTCGCAACTGGGGAATATGTCTCAACATAATCTATCTCCTCCTTTTGCGAAAAACCCTTTGCAACCAACCTCGCTTTAAACTTATCGATTGTACCATTGACCTTGTATTTCTTTTTCAGAACTCATTTACAGCCTATAACTTTCCTTCCTTTTGGCAAATCATCCAATTCCCAGACTTGATTTTTCTCAATAGATTCAATTTTCTCATCCATGGCTTTCTCCCAATCTATTGCTTCTGATGAGTTCATTGCTTGCTGATAAGTCAAGTTATCAGTCAACTCATCTAAATCTACCGAATTACACACTTCCTCTGCAAGATAAGTATGATAATCCTTTAAGTAGGATGGAGTGGCTGTTGGCCTCTTATGTCCACTTAAGGTATCGGTAGTTTCAGGAAGTTCTTCTATCGGCTCAAAAGATGATTGGTCTAAATCTACCAAATCATCAACACACTCCTCATTATTTTTCGGGATGTCATTCTTAGAATCTTCTAAGAATTCAACATCTCTGCTTTCAATGAGTCCTTGGTCCTTATGATATAATCGATATCCTTTTGAACCTTTTGGATATCCAATAAATATACACCTTAAGGACCTGCTATCTAGTTTATCTCTAGATTGATCAAGGATCTTGACATGTGCAATTGACCCCCACCTCCTGAGATGACCTAAGTTGGGTTTTCTTCCAAACCACATCTCATATGGTGTAGTGAATACAGCTTTACACGATACTCTGTTGAGCACGTAAACAACTATACTTACCGCTTCTCCCCAAAATACCCTTGGTAGAGAGGCATCAATTAACATAGACCTTGTCATGTTCAGTAAGGTTCTGTATCTTTCAGCTACACCATTTTATTGAGGTGTCCTGGGCATTGTATTTTGTTTAGCAATACCAAAGTCTTTACAAAATTCTAGGAATTCTGCTGAGGTATGCTCACTTCCTCTGTCTGATCTCAAGACTTTGATATTATGCCCTAACTGATTTTCTACTTCTTGCTTATATTTTTTAAATGCCTCAAGTGCCTCTGATTTATGTGCTAAAAGATATATATACATATATCTAGAGTAATCATCGATAAAGGTTATAAAGTAACCCTTTCCTCGATGTGTCTTTACTCTGAAAGGTCCACATAAATCTACGTGAATAGTATCTCTGATCATTTAGAATCGGCAGAACCGTTTGCTGAACAAAAATGCATCATTGGTGCTTTCATTGAGATGCTCTTCAGTCATTTGAGTTAATCACGCCTGCTACTAGTTGAAGAGTGGTTCAGCCAAAACCATACATTATTTTGCTTCAAAAACATGTAAGCTCTCTTAAGCCTTCCTAATTCTTTTTATCATCTCAAATCATGACAAACCACAAAAACACTTCCAGCCAAAATTCTAGTGAGAAAGCTTCCAATTTCTTGAGAGGTATGTCTTTTGACCAAGCTAAAATTGTAGTATTGAAAAGATGATAAGAAGAAATGATGGGACAACTCCAATTTTTGGTTAGGATCATGGAACAATTGAGTCAATCACCAACTACTTCACCCTGTCCCAACCCAAGAGGCTCTCATTCACGTCCAGATGACCATGAACCCAAGAAAGAAGACATGGCACCTCCCCCCATATCCTATACAATGAAATGTAGGGATTAATATAAATACTACCCCAAAATTCAAATCACGCCATTTAAAGCGACGAGCTCCCTAAAAGAATTCTTAGAATGGGTTCTGCGAATGGATAAAATATTTGAATATTTTAACTACTTTGAGCAAACTAAATGTCATCTTAAAGCCTTAGAATTTACAGATTACGCTAATATTTGGTGGGAGAATCTTAAGGACCAATGGATGAAGGATGGGGAGGAAGAAATTTGAAGCTATAGATTGATGAAACACGTAATGGCTAAACGATTTGTGCCAGAAAGTAACAAACAAGAATTATATCTTAAACTTCAAAGTCTGCAACAGGCAGGAATTAATGTTGAAGATTATATAAAAGAATTTGAGACTTTAATATTCGTTGTAATGTGCACGAGCCACAAGAACAGACTATAGCTCGTTTTCTTATAGGACTTAAGAGGACTATTGCAAATGTTGTTGAATTATGACCGTTTGTTTTCTTAGAAGATGTCATAAAACTATCAATTAAAGTAGAAAGACAACAAAAATCGTCTAGCGCCTAGAACAACTCTATGTCTAAGAAATCAGGTCCTAGTCCATTCAATAAGAAAACCAGCAAAAGCACACAAGGCATTGCTTGATCTGATGAAAAAGGAAAATCTATTGCTGACGGGTATTCTACAATCACTCCAGAGATATTAAGTGCTTTAAATGTTTGGGCAAGGGCCACATTGCCTCTCAATGCCCTAACAAAATGATCATCATCTTAAAGGGTGCATTTGACAACATTAGAGTGAAGATGAGACAGAACCTGAGTAAGAATCTTATATCGAATATGCAGATTCAGGAGAACTATTGGTGATTCGTAGAATGCTCAACGCGTAACTACCTCCAAAGCTTGATTAGAGGGACGTAATCTTCCATACTTGGTGAACAATCAAAGGGAAGGTATGCTCTATCATTATAGATGGTGGAAATTATACTAACACTGCTTTTGCAAAGTTGGTAAACAAGTTGCAACTAATCCCTATACATCTCAGGCCGTACCAACTTCAGTGGTTGAACAACATTGGAGAGCTCCAAGTAACCAACAAGTGAAGATTTCATTCTCTATAGGGAAAAATTATCACGATATTGTTCTCTATGATATCATTCCCATAGAAGTAACCACCTGTTACTTGGACATCCCTAATAGTTCGATATCTTTCATGATGGTTACCTGAACACTTATAGTTTCACTAAGAATGGAAAGAAAATTACTCTTATACTACTCAGCCCAAAACAACCTCTAAAGCCCTCTTCTTAAACCCACAAACCCAAAAGAAAACCTTTTGATTTCAAAGCATTTAGTCTTGTTCTCCATAACTAAGCATCACCTTTCTTTGTTCTCTACCTAAAAGAAATCCCAACTCCATTAGTATCAGACTTCTTAGAATTCATACACAAGCTACTCCAAAAATTCCAGGATATCTTTCCTAAAGAACTACTTGAAGAATTCCAGGATATCTTTTCATGAAAGTCAACCACCTGTTACTAGGATGTCCTTGGCAGTTCGATAGACGAGTTCTTCATGATGGCTACCTTAACACCTATAATTTCACTAAAGATGGAAACAAAATCACCCTTGAATCACTCAGCCCAAAACAACTTCTCAAAACCCCCCTTCCTAAACCCACAAACCCAAAAGAATTTCAAAGTATTCAGTCTTGCTCTCCATAACTCCAAAAATTGATTTGAGGCTGGTTATCATCCAAATCAGGATGCAAAAGAGCCAGATATTCCAAAACTGCTTTCAAAACTCACCTAGGACATTATGAATCTTTAGTGATGCCATTTGGATTAACAAACACCCAGCCACCTTCAATGTGATTATGAATTCCACACTTAAACCATTTCATTCGCAGGTATGCTTTTAGTGTTTTTTTTTGACATTTTGGTCTATAGTAAATCTTGGGAGGAACATCTGGATCACTTGAGACAAGTCCTTTGGCTAGGCTATTGAGACCACTCTTTCTTTACAAATTTTAAAAAGTGCAGTTTTGCTTTGCCTTGAATCTAAGGTGGGATACCTAGGGGCACATTATTTCTAAAGAAGGGGAGTTTCAATGGATCCCCAAAAGATTAAAGGCTATTAGTGCAGTGGTCAGTGCCTAAGAACATTAAGGCTCTAAGAGGGTTCTTAGGACTTACAGGCTATTATAGAAGGTTCATTTGCAATTATGGCAAGATAGCTCATCCTTTGACTGATCTGCTAAAAAATGGAACTTTTAAGTGGAAGGAGGACAGTACTGAGGCTTTCACATGCTTCACAAGTTATTACAAGCTGATAAGCCACAGCTCCCGCTGTTGTCTATGCCTAACTTTTCAAAGCCTTTTTAAGTCCATAGAATGTGATGCGTCGGGAAAGGGATTGGGCTGTACTAACACGAAGACTCAAAAGCCAATTGCTTACTTTAGTAAAGCATTGGCAGATTCATCTCTTTCTAAATCTGTCTATGAAAAGAATTGTATGACACTGGTTTTGGCCATTCAACACTGGAGACCCTATCTTTTGGGTCAGGAATTTACTTGTATACACTGACCAAAAGAGCCTGAGGCACCTACTGGAACAGAGAATTACAACTCAAAATCAACAAGAAAACTGGTTGGCCAAACTACTGGGGTATGAGTTTGACATTGTTTATAAAGTGGGGGCTTCAAACAGAGTTGCTGATGCTCTTTCTAGGACCTCAGAAGTCCGAACAAGGTTTCATGCATGATGGATACCTTTTTCATTTTGGAAAGCTATATATCCCCAAAAGATTTATACAAGAACTGTTTATTAAAGAAGCTCATGATGGAGGACTTGTTGGTCACTTTAGAGAGCAAAAAACATTGAAAATCCTCAAAGAATACTTATATTAGTCAGAAATGAGGAGACATGTCCACCGCGTCCTAGAACGTTAGCTCCGTTGCAAGAAAGCCAAGAGTATCGAACATGCTAACTTGTGATTATACCAGCCCCTACCAATTCCAAATCATCCTTGGGAAGCACTTAGCATTGATTTTGTTCTTGGTTTATCCCTCACCAAGTGAGGAAAGGATTTTGTTGTTGTTATTGTCGATCGTTTGTCACGCATGACTCATTTTATTGTCTGCCATAAAACATATGATGTTTCACACATTACTGAATTATTCTTCCAAGGAATTGTGAGGCTGCATGAGATCCCATGCTCAATCGTCTCCGATTAGGATTCCAAGTTTCTCAGTCACTTTTAAAAAATATTATGGAATAAATTGGGAACAAAGCTCATGTTCAACACTGCTTGCCATCCTCAAACAGATGGGCAAACAGAAGTTGTCAACAACACTCTCATAACCTTGCTATGAACTATTTTGCCCAAGCAAAACAAATCTTGGGATGAACAAACTGACATGAGTAGAATTCATATACAATATAACTCCCCATCGCACTAGGAGACAAACTCCTGTTGAAGCTACATATGGGTACAACCCTCTCACTCATTTAGATCTATTCGGTTTCAATCAGGTCATCTAGAAAACCCAAAAGAAAAACAACTTGCTAAAGATACTCAAAAATTTCATGAAGATATCAAGAAAAATATAGAAGTTAGCTCTATGAAATACGTAGAGACTGCCAATAGGCACAAAAAATCCATTCAGTTTCAGTCGGGAGATTTGGTCTGGATACACCTCTACAAAGAACGGTTTTCCCAACAGAGATCTTTCAAACTAAAGCCAAGAGCATATGGTCCTTTCAAAGTTCTAGTCAAGATCAATGAAAATGCCTACACCATTGACCTCCCTAAGCATTATATAATGTCACCTACTTTCAACATCACAGACCTGACTCCTTATGTGCCAGATTATAAAGATCAGGATGTCCTTCTCCATCCTAGCAAGAATGATGTGGACATCAATCCAAATTCATCAACATAGCCCACTCAGCCACACACCAGGTCCATGATAAGACAAATTTCTCAATTTGTCTAATTGGTTCAAAATTATGTTAATGAGAACAACTCCATTAGAAGTTGTTGGATCTCATTGCTGAAGGTCCCAAAAACATCCTCACTCTTTAGGAACCACAAGCTTAAAATTGTCAAACTATAGAATTAATTCATGATGGTGTTTTCTATGGTAATTATAGCAAGAATTCGTCCAATACCATGAGAAATACGGACACAATCTAATAAACCAATTTTTGTATTTTCAATGCATGGGAAAACAAAATGATACATTTACCATCTTGAGAACCTGTATCCTGTGTTAATTGTTGCATGGAAACTTGTGTTTTGTGTTTTCAATGCCTGAAAAAACATAATATAGTATTCACCACTTGGAGAATTTGCAGCCTGAGTTAATTGTTGCATGAAAACTTGTGTTTTGATTTATTTCTGTATGGTCAGCTTTGGCGCCCTTGTCTAAGATTAAATAGACCTCTTGGTAGAATGAAGAAGCAATATTTATTTTCTTGCTAATTTTGTGTTCTCTTATCTAATTCAATATAGAATTAGTGATGAGATAGATTTCTTAGTTTTCTCTTATCGGTCAAAATTGTGGGGAGTGAACAAGACTATGCGTGAATAATATCTCTACTCATTTAGAATTCGAAAGCGTTTGCTGAACAGGAATGCATCAAGATGGTTATAGATCGAGTAATAAGTGGTTAGAATGAGTAGGTGATTGAAGAATGGAAATGAGTCGAAAGTAGTTTTACGCAAGAGGAGAGAGAAAGTCACATTTTTTTGTAATGAAGAATATTTTTGTAATTACTAAAAATGATCAAGAGTATTTTGGGAAGACGGAAAACAGAGGTGTAGAGGTGTGTAATAAAAAGGTTGTGTCCATATCCTTCATGAAAAAGAATTTGCATTTTAAGCTTCAAGGTTGGGTCTCTAGTTGCCAATGAGAAAAAGAAAATTGCGCTTGGCTCTCGGAATGGCACTAAGCAAATAGACTACTTGAAAAAAGAAACAAGGAAACGGCCAAAATAAATTGCGGGAGTAACCTAGTTTTAGTCTCCCAGATCGCAATGTGGGTCACAATACACGACACGACACGAAAACCCAACACAAACATGACCTTAGAATTGGGATTTCGTACTTAAGTCGCACGAAGAAAAACTAGGGTTCAACTTGGCCTGTTTTTGACATGAATATATGAACGAAGTTTCTAACCATTGGCATCGTATGAGAGCCCACGTAACATGAACTCGCACTCGAAAAGTACCTGTCCACTCAAAGTGACACGAATAAGATCAGGTTGTGTTTTGAGTTGTTTTTGACACTAGCGTGATGGAAAAAATTGGCTTTGGGTCGACTCCCGAAAACCGGGTATCAAAGTGACATAACACAGAGAATCGAAAACATCAACTTGCGAAGAAATGACACGAAAAATGATCCAAACTTAATCTTGGACCTGAGAACTACATGCCCGAATAGTTCAGAAGGAATTGGCTTTGGGTCGATGGGTAACAAAGTAACATAACACAGAATCCAAAGCATCAATTTGCGAAGAACCCAACCATAATCTTGGACTTGAGAACTACTTACCTGTCTCTACCCAGAATAGTTCAAAGGAATTGGTTTTGGGTCGACACCCGAAAATCGTGTAACAAAGTGACATAACACACAGGATCCAAAACATCTAACTTGCATGGAAATGACGCGAAATATGACCCAATTATAATCTTGGACCTGAGAACTAATTACCCGTCTCTATCCAGAGTGGTTCAGAAGGAAATCGGGTCATGTTTGGGTTCGACACAGTGGCACAGGGATACAAGAACAGATCTTACAATGTATCTGATAAAAATATGAAATGACACGACCCGAAACAGGATCTTTTAGCTCTCTCCATGTTGCTGTACGTACCTGTGTGAGAGTAGTTCCCTATGAAAGCAGCCCCCAGGGAAGGTGCAGCGCATCAGGGACTTCGTGTGAGCTACGGGCGTCGGCGGGTGGCTCTACCGTCATGGCAACCGCATCCTTCTCCATCGTGCTCCACCACTCCTTTATCACCTCCTCTCCGTCGTCTCCTTCCTCTTCTGGACTAAGAAGAGGTGAATCCACCATTAGCCTTCGGTGGGTTCCCTTCCCTTCTCTCTACAGAAGAAAGACGATAGCCACCACCGCGTCAGCGTCCTCTCCCCCGCAGCCGAAGCAGCGGCGGCCTGCCGAGGAGAGCATCCGGCAGGAGGCCGCCCGGAAGCTCCAGGGGAGCGGCGGCGACAACCACGGCTTCTCCGCGAAGTACGTCCCCTTCAACTC
This sequence comes from Brasenia schreberi, assembly GCA_036023115.1. NCBI lineage: Eukaryota > Viridiplantae > Streptophyta > Magnoliopsida > Nymphaeales > Cabombaceae > Brasenia > Brasenia schreberi. The sequence continues at coordinate 9,936,304 of JAYKKT010000080.1, read as the reverse complement.
CCTGCCCGACTCCGACGAGGAATACTCCCTCGACGAGATCGTCTATCGTAGCCGGTGTGGATCTCTGCTCGACGTCCGGCACGACTTGGACGCACTCAAGAAGTTCGACGGAGAGTACTGGAAGAACCTCTTCGACTCGAGGGTCGGGAAAACGACCTGGCCGTACGGCTCCGGCGTCTGGAGCAAGAAAGAGTGGGTGCTTCCGGAGATCGACAGCGACCATATCGTTAGTGTCTTCGAGGGCAACTCCAACCTCTTCTGGGCCGAAAGATACGGCAAAGAAGTTTTGGGTATGAACGATCTGTGGGTGAAGCACTGTGGAATCAGCCACACCGGTAGTTTCAAGGATCTGGGGATGACGGTACTCGTCTCTCAGGTCAATCGTTTGAGGAAGCTCAATCGGCCCCTCGTCGGCGTCGGCTGCGCGTCCACCGGCGACACTTCTGCGGCCCTCTCTGCCTACTGCGCTTCCGCTGGAATCCCCGCCATTGTCTTCCTCCCCGCGAATCGCATTTCGATCGCGCAACTCGTCCAACCGATCGCTAATGGAGCCTTCGTTCTCAGCCTCGACACCGACTTCGATGGTTGTATGCGTTTGATCCGCGAAGTCACGGCTGAGCTTCCTATTTACTTGGCCAATTCGCTCAACAGTTTGCGACTCGAGGGGCAGAAGACGGCGGCCATCGAGATTTTGCAACAATTCGACTGGGAGGTGCCGGATTGGGTCATCGTCCCCGGAGGGAATCTCGGCAATATCTATGCTTTCTATAAGGGATTTCAGATGTGTAAGGAACTCGGCCTCGTCGACAGCATTCCTCGCCTTGTTTGTGCGCAGGCATCCAATGCTAATCCTCTTTACCTTCATTACAAGTCGGGATGGACGGACTTCAAGGCCGTCAAAGCCGGTGAGACGTTTGCATCGGCAATTCAGATCGGCGACCCCGTTTCGATCGACAGGGCGGTCTATGCGCTTCAGAATTCTAATGGCATTGTCGAGGAAGCGACCGAAGAGGAATTGATGGATGCCATGACCGAGGCCGATCTCTCCGGCATGTTCATCTGCCCTCACACCGGCGTGGCTTTGTCTGCATTGGTCAAGCTTAGGAGGAGTGGGGTGATTGGGCCGACGGACCGGACCGTCGTGGTTAGCACCGCTCACGGATTAAAGTTCACGCAGTCGAAGATTGCCTACCATTCAAAGGAGATTCAGGACATGGCCTGCAGGTTTGCGAACCCACCTGTTAATGTGAAGGCTGATTTTGGTTCTGTGATGGACGTGCTAAGGAAGAAGCTTGCTCTCATCTGAGATCCGGAATCAGCTGAATTTTGTCAGAAGCTGTCTCTTTTGCGCGAGAGTTGTAAGTGCCCCGTTTGCATGTATTTCAGAACAATCCTTGGCTTGTTTTCTTATATGTTTTCTTTAGCAGATTCGAGATTCACTTTCGGGGATGAATTAGATTGTTGAAGGCTTTCTCTTTCTTTGATATGTGATGCGATTCTTAAAACAACATATATTAATCTATTGCATAAAAAACTTGGGGATTCTCTGTGTGCATTGAGCGGCACATAGAGAATCCAAAATAGTTTTGTTTTGCAAACTAAATAGGGGAATCAGTATGAAGAATGTATCACGTTAACGACAAGGGACAGTAGAAAAGCTTCCATTGAGTTTGCACTTTGCAGGAACTGTCTGGTCTTCAGTATCGTGGTGATCATACCTTATCTAAATCATTGACAGTATGGACTGAATGCTACTCTGTTTTATAGATACCTCCTGCTGGTGCATGTGGTAAAAACAATTTGAGCAAAGCATAATTGGTTGCTGCACTTTTGTCGTATATTATGCATGAGCGATTGATAGCTAAGAATTTAATTATCTGTCACATTCTCTTTGATGATTAGATCATGTGATTGATCCAGGAACTACCGTTTAACCGTCATTGGCATAAAGCTAGACAACTAGATGGTCCAGAATGTGCTTATTTCTGATGGATTTTTCTGACAAAATGCTTGTTTAAGCAAAACCTTTAGGTGGTGTAAGTGAAGAATGTAAAGGTTCTTCGATTTTACTGGAGAACAAAACAAGGAGAATAAAGATTCAACTGTTTTGCATAATTCATATACTTTAAGTTTATAGGTACTTCGTGTTTCATGAATTCCGAATGTGATTTTGAAGGCATACCAATCTTCTTTCATAAGCTTCTTGACCTTTCTTCTCCATATTTGGATCTTTGATGGAGAACGAAACTAGGAGAATGAAGATTCGACTGTTTTGCATAATTCATATACTTTAAAATTATAGGTAATTCGTGTTTCATGGATTTAAAATGTCATTGAAGGCGTAACAATCTTCTTTCATCTTTCCCATTAATACCTTTTGTTGACCTTAGTTTGTCAGTCTCTTGTGCGGATGACCATCAGCACACTTACAGATTGACCACATGGTTTCTTCCCATTTAATTGACCATGCCCTTAAGCCTTACTTTTGTAGATGAAAACTTCGTTGCAGCTATTCCACACATAATTTCTGTTATAGTTCGGTTAAAAGTTTATACTTAAGAACTTCTCAGACTTACATTGTTTGAATTCACGTACATGGTACTTGTATGCAAATATTAACTCATGTATGTGTGCCTGTGTTCGTGTGTGTGTGTGTGTGTGCTTATGGGGTTGATTTTTACCTATCTTTGAATGAAAATTTCAGGGTAAAACCAAACATCTTGTCTGTGTTAGACTTAAGGATTTGTTTTATATCGGTCCAATTGATGTAGGTAACTCTATAAGCAGCGTAACCAAAGCAGATCAACTGTTCGTCGACTATTAACTGCCCATGTAAGGTGTTGCTTTTGACATTCGCAGGGATCAGTGCGTAAGTCTTCTGGGACTGATTACGTTACATAACTATCTTCTCATTCTTCCTGGTTTTGAATTGTTAAAATAATGTGTGCATCTTACTACCTTAAAACGATTGGGATGCAATAATCTTTTGTTCCTTGGAAAAATTGTTGGGAATGCAAAAAGGGAAGAGCTGCCGATGAATCAATACAGAGGTCGGTTCCTTCGAATTTTCCATCCTAATATGAATTTTTCATTTTTGTTCATTGTTCAATCTCATGGCTTCCGCCATTAGACCCAGATTATCCACCAACTTCTGAATGGTTACTTTTATGCAGTCTCCATCTTTGTATGAAAGCAACCACTATTTCGTAAAAGAAGGTTCTGTTCATTTGCTGATCCTCTTATAAACGTGTTGCTGCTTAAACCATTTCGCTGATTCACCTGGCATTCATGTGTGTTGTAAAAGCTTTTGCGGGGTCGCTTTCTGTATCTCGATGGGGGGATGTTCATATTCAGGTTTGGCTCGAGTCTATCGGTTGTCGTTTTTGGAGAATCAAACCAAACCATTTAGTCCATAAAACTGAACCAAATCAAACTATCATTACCAGTTCAATTTTGATCTAAACTACGGTTCTATACCCTTTTTGTTGTGCTAATATGTGATGATTGTATTGCATAAACAAATAACCAATACCAAACAACACCATGCCAAAATAGATATATTTAGAAATTTTATGTGCTAATACGAAAAGTAATTAAGAAAGGTTGAAGACCAAACTAAACAATTTAACATTTGGAATCTTCGTCAACTCCTCCAACACCAGTAGCTCTTTTTTTCACTTAAAACCAATGGTCAGACTTCTTATTGAAATGTACTTTTTAAAGGAAAATAAGTTGGGAGTTTTATTGTACCGAGGAATTAATACTTCCCAATGGCATCGTCGTCGGAGTTCTAGGCAGTTAGAATTGACTCAACGTTTCTACTTTCACCATCAAAAGCAAATGAATGACCGGTACAAGGAGCGATAGCTCACAGGCTGGATAGGGGCCCAACTCACAAACTCAAGGTCATGAGTTCAGCACCTGGGGCGTGCATGAGGCTTCTACATCCTCATTGCATCCCCAAAATAGAACCACTAAATGAATGACCCAAAACATATGAGAGCTCAATCGATCATATAACGGAAAAACCATAACATCCACAAAAGCATTTAACACCACCTTGAAATGAAAATGCCCTTCATGCAGCAACTGATGCCTACCAAGTCCAGGCCAAAAACATTAACCACCCTCCGGAAAATGATTCATCTTCATTTTAGGCACTCGCAATTTGGAGTGGGCTCATATCAAGGGTGAGGTATTGTTTACCTAGCCAGTAAATTCAGCATTTCAGCTGCCAAAATAGTGTATCATAGCTCCATGTTCCTGGAAAGAAGTCGTTACCTGAGTCAAGGAAGATGCTTTTTAATCAATAGCTACATGAACACATTACATTTTGACCTTTTTGATTGAGAATAGTATCAGCAGCGAGAGCCATTTTACCGGGCCCTGGTGTAAATCCAATCCTCCTGATTTGAATTGGGATGAAGGGAGACCGAATCCAAACATTTCAATTGCAGACCGAGTGGTATCCAGATTCCAGGTGAACAAATCAACACAAACTTTTCAACGTAACCGATCCTTTAGTTGGTCATCTATCACTCTTTATTCCATCTTTAGCAATACAGATGCAAATGCATCAATAATCATATTAAGAATCGACTACCAAACTGCACCAGAAAATTTAGCCTGTTGTATCACTGTTCCTCGCAACAATTGCAAGATTTCTAGCATGACGCATTGGTCAGCCAGAAGAACTATTCACATAAGAATATAAGATAAATAATTAATGAAATTGCATTATCTTGCAGATAAATTACCGAACACCTAGACTTGAGCATCCAGTGGGCAAGGGTAAATTCAGATTTTAAATGGTTCTGAATGTCCTCAGAACCATTTTATCTACATAAAGTGTACCATCAAGATGATGGCATTCATGTTGTAGTATACGAGCCTTCCAGCCAACAGCTTCTACTTTAACTGGTTGTCCATCACGCCCAAAGCCTGTTACTTCAACCTCAAGGTGGCACTCGACTAGTGCTCTATATCCATCAACACTGCAAATTTAGATGAATAATCATCACTCATCATTCTATACAGGTAATATTTGTGCAAGAAGAGGCAATATGAACAAAGATATACCACAACCGTGGAGGCACGAAATGCATGAGACTTCTAAATGCTAAGACGCTTCTAGTTGCATACTTTTGGTAAGATAAAATTGTGGGATGTTAATATATTACATGAAATGTTGAATGTTCTGAATAACAGACGAAGAACAGCACAATCAAACTCATGTAGGGAAATCAGAGCTAAATTAACTGAATAGGATAAAATCTCCATGTCCCTATCAAGCGCTATGATCTAAGTTCAAGTCAATTTTTGACATCTTATTAGGCTTAGAGAAAGCTACCAACTTTCAAGCACTATGATCTAACTGAATAGGATAAAATCACCATGTCCCTATCAAGCGCTATGATCTAAGTTCAAGTCAATTTTTGACATCTTATTAGGCTTAGAGAAAGCTACCTACCTTCATAAATGAATAATATAAACCAGTGGTTCTACAAAATACAAATGAGAAGTGGTTTCCATGCGCAAAAGAAATCAACATGCATAATACCATTCTGCACAAGGACTGATCAAGGCAACAAGATATAGCTGACAGATTTTATCTTGACCTGAAAATTCTAACCAATGCATATAACAAGGGTTGGTTGGTCAGCTGAGGTAGTTGGATAAAAATTTAGCTGTTAGCCGGATAAAAAACGAGAATGAGAAGGTTCAGATCCTTGATGATACAAGAAACAAGTACCGGCGATGAGGTTCACAGTAAATCATAAGCGCACACTGCAACATTATCCTTACCTTAAGCAGCCTTCAAAAAACAGGGCAGTTTTGTCACCTTTCTTTGTGAGTTTTGGGTTTATGATTACCTTCACAAGAATGATAACGCGTAATCAGAAACAAACCACATGAAGTTCAAGGGTCTTTATAAGGATTTGCCCGCAAAGTTTACCATAAGTTCGTAGGGGTTTTGTACTGGGCTTTAATTTCTGCTTTTGAAACATAACTTATATAAGTTTCTGTATCCTCCAAGACTATAATCTGCATAGGATGTCACGAAATTTAAATCACATGGTAGGTAACCATTATTGATATCAGAGAACCAGCAGATTATGTGCCTGTATGAGATTATTTGCATAGGAAGAAACCTATTTACGCAATCACTGGGTGAAAACTAAGAGATAGAGACACTTGAATGAACATACATGCACGCCCATACCCTTCCCCCTACCATGTGTATACATTCCACTGATGCACTTACTAGATACAGAATCTAAAATTATCAAGGCATTACGTGGCATTTACCATGTGGCAACAAGAAACCTAGCATTATAATACTTATTTGATCCAAACATGTCCACAGCCACATGTACTGGCATTGTAAGGATTCAACTTGGTGAACAATGTTTAACAATTGGTGGGGCTGGGTCAGGAAGGGCGTTGTTTAACGATAGTAAAAATAAACAATAAATGAAATCACCATATTAGTAAATAATGTGAAGAACGGTAGTGATGTTGATCGGCCAGAAGCTCATCAAACTCTTGAAATATAGCTAAAGCTAACCTGAGGAAAGCAAAAAACGAGATTAGTAATATCATATATAAGAGAGAGAGAGAGATGCAAAAGTTCACAATTATGTTACTTCTCAACAAATAGATGTCTGGTATATTCTTCTTCGAAAGCAAAGTCACACTGAAACTGACTAGTCACGCATCTCAAGGGTTTCTTAAGACAAGGGTAAGATTGTCATTACAAGCTAACAGCAAAAGTGTGTCCTAACACAGGATGATCAACGCATGCAGTTGAATAGGCACTGATGAATATTTCAACTATTTATATAGATAAAACTGGCTGAGTCAAGTTCTATTCGAATCTGTAGCGCTAATATGGCATGACACAAGTGTGACATTTGTCAGGGGTTTCAAATATACAGGGAACATAGCATTTATCATACGTGTCTGTGTGCGTGTTATTATAGCATTTATTGGACCTCTATCTGTGATTGATGTGGTATTTGATAAACATATGTGTGCCTGTGTATGCACTATATCTATTTATCAAGCATGTGTACATGGTGCGTTGGTGCATGTATACACATGAATGTGCGTGTGTGTGCATGCATGTCCACTGAAGCCAATGCTTAGTGGAAAAGACACACTTGCTGTTGAAGAACAGTTTCCTTCATCTCCAAATTATATTTCCAAATCCTTTCGACAAAAAATGAAATTTTTTGTTTCACAAACAAATCAAATTAGTTTTATGATGATAATTGTTTACTGAAACCATTTCTTCACTAGATGAGCATGGAACACCTGGTGCAGGAAGTGGTCTCTATTCACAGCATGTAGAGTTCTCCCTTCCCTCCAATATGCGAAACTTATGTGCCAAGGATTGTAACGAAGGAAGTATTCACAGGAAAGAATAGTTCTTTGCAGTGGCAACGCCAACCATGACCCCCTGACTTTGGAAATGATGTTCTCATCGTTGTGGCAATCTTAATGTTTGACCCGCCATTAATTGCAGTAACCTCCATGATGCACCCTGCCACATGTTCCATGAAGATCAAACTTATGATGGGAGGTGCTCAAGCACCTAGAACATCCAAGGCAGATTAAGGGCAGTGAAACCTAAGCCACCTAGAAAAGGATTCTCAGCTACATGAAGCGTGCCCGCTAAGAGGGACCAAATCAAACTTAAAGGACCAAAAGCATTAGACCATAGTTTGATGCTAACCAAACAATTGTTAGGCATTCTGGTTCCAATGGTTTCTAGTCTTCTAAGAATTCTCTATTACAACCGGGACTGATAAGGTCAATGAACTTGATAATCGCCACTAAACCTAAGCTAGCCGAGTTTAGATGAGATAAGGGAAAGAGAGATACTTCCAAACAACAAAATGTCTCTACCAAAAAACCTCTCAATTCGTTTCATTTCAATGACTTAAATAGAGATTATAGGACAGCAATGACCAGCATTAAAACAAGTTGGAATTAGCACCTAGGAACTAACATTATATAGTTATCATGCAAACTAAGAGAAATAAGCCTCATTTAATGGTTAACCGGCTCATTAATGAGCATAGTAATTAGTTGGTATTGGTTTGGATGACTATTTACGAAATCTTCCTGGATTGGATCTGCCACTGCTTAACTTGTCCTGGACTTGGATCGTGTTAATGGTCTAGGAATTCCACTTGAATAGTTAATATTCTAAGCAATGCCGTTGTATTATATAATATCCTCAATATATAATAATTCTTAGGTATGTATCTTGTTCTTAAGATGTGAGCCGGTTCAAGCTTGATACACGGGCATTTTTTTTCTTCAATTTTTTGTTTCTCAGCTTTGATGTTTGCATCATAACCTCTAGGTGAAAGAAAAGATTCGTCCTCGAATCAAATGATCTTCAGTAGTTGCATACAAGGGTTGCAATATTTAAGCAGTTGGTAATGGTGTTGGGAGCCAGTTTTTAAACTAGTTCAACCAACACCTCAACCTCCAGGATCCCATAGTTTTTTGTTGTAGGTTCCAAACAATTTATAACAACTATAATTGATGGTGAACTCACTTGTCCTTGACGCAAGAAGACCTGCTTATTGATCATCATTTTTTCATGGTAGAGACATGTGTGATGTCAGGGTGTTGACTTCATACTAATTTTTCTTCAATACAAATGATGGTGACCAACTCCGCCCATGTAAGGGATCACCCTTGCGTTGCCGGTCCCAAGCCCGGATAAAGGAGGAGGGTTGTGTTAGGCTTCCGACAGCCAGCGTAAAATCTCGTCGGATTTTTACAACATGGATTACAAAAATTATGAGCATTGCTTTGGGGCATCCCCGCCTAGCGACGTGCTGCAGAGCCTGAATGCAATAAGAAGTAAGCAAGGGCCACTACATTTTTGCCCAAATGTAGTGAATCAATTGCAGAGAGGGTTCCCACATCATGGACGGGTGTGGGTAAAGAAGTTAGTCCCGCTACATTGTACCCCGAATGTAGTGAAAAATTTTCAGAGAGGGTCTCCGCATTTTGATTATGGACGGATGTAGGGGGTAAGGAAGCTAGTCCTAGATAATAAGATTCGTATTAGTTCTTGGAATATCGGAACATTATCGGGTAAGCTAATGGAGGTGGTAGATACTATGATTCGGAGAAAGATTCATATTCTATGTTTACAAGAGACAAAATGGGTTAGAGAAAAAGCAAAGGAGATAGAAGATACAGGTTTTAAATTATGGTACTCAGGTAAAGAAAAGGCTCGAAATGGAGTTGGTATTATCATAAATAAAGATTTAAAGGAGAGTGTAGTAGACATACAACGATATGGTGACCGAATCATGACGTTGAAATTAGTGTTAGGAGCAGAGGTTTTGAATATAGTTTGTGCTTACGCACCCCAAGTAGGACTAGAAGATAGTATAAAGACAGTTTTTTGGGAAGAGTTAGATAAGGTGTTTCAAAAGATTCCACAAAGGGAGATGATTTGTTTAGGAAGAGATTTAAATGGACATGTCGGTAAAGAGGCATTAGGATATCAAGGGATTCATGGAAACTTTGGTTTTGGGGATATAAACGAGGAAGGTAGGGAGATTTTAAATTTTGCTATGTCATTTGACCTCTTTATAGTCAATACAATCTTCAAAAAACGAGATGAACATTTAATTACTTATAAGAGTGGCTTATCACAAACACAAATTAATTACTTTATTTGTAGAAAAAAAGATAGAGCGTGTTGTAAAGATTGTAAGGTAATTCCAGGAGAAAGCTTAACCACCCAACATCGACTTTTAGTTATGGATTTACAAATAAAAAAATGGGCAAAGAAGAAAATAATGCATCGAGTTATTCGGACTAAATGGTGGAACCTCAAAAGCGAGAAAGAAGATATATTTAAACAGAAAGTCCTTCAAGGAGATGTTTGGAATTATGTTGGCACACCCTATGATATGTGGAACAATATGGCTATACATATTAGGAAAGTGGTGAAAGATGTGTTAGGGATATCTAAGGGAGGTGTACCGGCACAAAAAGAAGCTTGGTGGTGGAGTGAAGTAGTACAAAATAAAATCAAGGTAAAGAGGGCATGTTACAAATTACATTATGCAAAGAAAACTAGTGAAACTTTAGAAGCTTATAAGAAAGCAAAGAAGGAAGCGAAAAATGCCGTTAGTGAAGCAAAAGCTAAGATTTGGGATGACTTATATAAAAAACTCAACTCAAAAGAGGGTGAAAGAGATATTTTTAGGATAGCTAGGGCTAGAGATAAGAAAACTAAGGATCTTAATTATGTTAGATGTATAAAAGGCGAGGATGAAAAAATTCTAGTGGCAAATGATGATATAAGAAATAGATGAAAAAACTATTTTTATAATCTTTTTAATGAAAATAAAGATGTTAGTATTATTTTAGGAGATTTAGCCAAATCAGAAAAGTATATAAATCACAATTTCTACTGACGTATTCAAAAGAATGAAGTCAAAGAGGCTCTTAAACATATGAAGAGTGGTAAATCGGTAGGACCAGATAATATTCCTATAGAAGTTTGGAAAATACTAGGAGAAATAGGAATCACTTGGCTCACAAGACTATTTAATGAAATATGAAAAAACCAAAAGATGCCCGAGGAATGGAGAGCAAGTACACTTATACCCATATATAAGAACAAGGTAGACATTCAAAATTGTGCGAATTATCGAGGTATGAAGTTAATGAGTCATACTATGAAATTATGGGAAAGAATTATCGAACGTAGGTTAAGACAAGTATCAAGTACAACAGAGAACCAATTTGGATTTATGCCAGGCAGATCTACTATTGAAGCAATTCACCTTTTGAGATGTCTTATGGAACATTTTAGAGAAAAAAAAAAGACCTTCACATGATATTTATTGATCTAGAAAAAGCTTATGATAGGGTATCAAGGGAGGTTCTTTGGAGAACTTTGGAAAAAAGAGGTATCCCATTGACATATATTAACCTTATAAGAGACATGTATGATGGTGCAAAAACATGTGTGAGGACTCATGAAGGAACGACAGACTTCTTTGAAGTTAATATTGGGTTACATCAAGGATCAACTTTAAGTCCATACTTATTTATAATGGTGATGGATGAGTTAACAAAACATATTCAAGATGAAGTACCTTGGTGTATGCTATTTGCAGATGACATTGTATTAGTGGAGGAGTCTAAGGAAAAAGTTAATAGAAAATTGGAACTATGGAGAGAAACATTAGAAAGCAAAGGCCTCCGACTTAGTAGAACAAAGACAGAATATATGAAATATAAGTTTGATCATTTGGCTACTTCAGAGGACATAGAAATTAAAATTGGCACACATTGCATTCCCCAAAAGGAAAGTTTTAAATACCTAGGATCAATTTTTCAAAGTGATGGAAGAATCGATGGAGATGTTACACATAGAATTAATGCTGGTTGGTTAAAATGGAGAGGAGCATCAAGTATTCTTTGTGATAAGAAGAGACCATTAAAATTAAAAGGTAAATATTATAGAGCAGCAATTAGGCCTGCCATGCTTTATGGTTCTGAGTGTTGGGCAGTTAATCATCAACATGTACAAAAGATGTTTGTGATAGAAATAAAGATGTTGAGATGGATGAGTGGTCATACAAGAAAAGACCGTATACATAATGAGGCTATTAGAAACAAATTAAGAGTGGCACCAATAGAGGATAAAATGAGAGAACATCGTTTAAGATGGTTTGGACATATAGAAAGAAGATCAAAAGAAGAACCTGTAAGAAAGTTAGAAAAACTAAATTTGGAAAGTATTAAAAGAGGTAGAGGACGACCACAAAAGTGTTGGAAAGAAACAATAAAGAATGATCTAGCTTATTGTGAGTTAACTGCTAACATGGCACACGATAGGGATCTGTGAAAACAAAGAATTCATGTAGCCGACCCCATCTAGTATGGGAAAAGGCTTAGTTGTTGTTGTTGTACAAATGATGGTGACCAGAATTCCATATTATAAAAGAAAGATTTGCCTGATAAGATTTCTGTCTTGAGATTGCCTATTGATTATCAATGTTTCTTGCTTGTTTTCTAGAGAGGAAAAGGGATAAGTGAAGGTTGTAATTGTTCTTCAAACATCCTTGTTACCATAGTAAGTTTATTAAACTGAGGTCCATCTATGGTGTAATTCCAAGTAGCTTAAATCAAGTCGGGTGTGTGTGTCCTATTTATTAGAAACATATTGTGTTGTTCCTATGGTTGACTTGATGTCCACCACTCCATAATCTTTGGTAACTAGTTTGGTTACTTGATTGACATTAGACTCAGTAGTAAGTCTGTCTAAAACTTGTTCTGGGTTTGCATAAAGGTTTTCAACGGAGCTTGAAACCTTCCTAGATTCAGTAGAGTGTTCACTAGTATACTTAGCATGTTTATAGGTTCTTTAGTGCTTTCTTTGTAAACATATGGAGAATCAATGAGTTTGTATCCATATCCAAAACGAATGTAATATTTGGTAGATTGATTGCATGTGTACATCTGCATGGATTCTTCAACATACTTTCTTTTGATGGGATGATGACTACTTTTGCATATGTTCTTGTCATTGGATAATTCTATTCGAGATGGTATCTTCAAAGGACAACCCTTTACCTTCTAATGGATTAGGAGTGGAAACCCAATGCATTAGAGGTAGACATGATTGTAGGACTAGATTGGAACGGTACCACAAGTTTAGGCTTGTGAAGAGATTGCTTTTGCAATGAATAGGATCTCAATGAAAGCACCAAATGATGTGAACCAATAAGTTATCAGGTGTTCTGGTTATAACAGTTTCTAGTCTTTCTGGAATTCTCCATCACAATCGGGACAGATAAAGGCAATGAATTTGGTAATCGCCATTAAACCCAAGTTAACCGAGTTTAGATGAGATAAGGGAAGAAATACTTTCAAACAACAAAAGCCTCCACCAAAAAACCTCTCAATCAATGGCTTAAATAGAGATTACAGAGCAATAATAATAGGCATTAAACAAGTTGGAAATAGCACCTAAGAACTAATATTACATGGTTATCCTACAAACTAGAAGAAATGAGCCTGATTTAATGGTCAAACGATTCATTAGTGAGCATAGTAATTAGCTGGTACTGGATTGAAAGATCATTTATAAAATCTTTCTAAGTTGGATCTGTACATGCTTGACTTGGATCGTGTTACTGGTCCTGAGGTTTCACTTAGATAGTTAATGTTCTAAGCAATGCCGTTGTATTCTATAATATTCTCAACATTACAATAATTCCTAGATATGTATATATATATATATATATATATATATATATATATATATATATATATATATATATATACATATCTTGTTCTTGAGATATGAGTTGGTTTTTTTCCAGTTTTCTATTTTTTTATCTTTGATGTCCGCATTATAGTTGAACTAAATACTCAATATGACCTTAACACCCATGTTAAAAGGGACAAAAAAAACTTGAAAGAATTCTTGAAAGATTGTCTTACCATAAGCTCATAATAGATAATCATCATAATCTCACATTGTCAAAACTCATATGAACGTTATATCATTCCAACATGTTCTCCTGAACAATGGAGCACTAGTCTGCATGCTGAAGGCTTCATTAGTAATAATATCCAAGCAGTTGTCTTTGCAGATAGAAATGCACCATTTCAAGCTTAAACCGAGCTGCTACCACGGTACCACCTTCCAAGCTCTTACTTTTAGGGTAGACTGATTCTTAGCTTAGCTATGAAGTCTTTGGTCATAACTAATAAGGGTACAAAGGCCCCTACAACCAGTATTTTCTCACACAGTCAGTAGGAATGCATCTGCTTACCCAATATTAACTTCAAAGAAGTCTGTCATTCCTTCATGAGTCCTTACACATGTTTTTGTACCATCGTACATGTCTCTTATAAGGCTTATGTATGTCAATGGGATATCTCTTTATTCAAAGGTTCTCCAAAAACCTCTCCTAGTACCACCCTATTATAAGCTTTTTCTATATCAATAAATATCATGTGAATGTCTTTCTTTTTAGCTCTAAAATGTTTCATAAGACGTCTCAAAAGGTTAATTGCTTCAACAATAGATCTGCTTGGCATGAATCCAAATTGATTATCTATTGTACTCAGTACTTGTCTTAACCTATGTTCGATAATTCTTTCCCACAATTTCATAGTATGACTCATTAACTTGATAACCCGATAATTCACACAATTTTGAATGTCTCCCTTGTTCTTATATATGGGTATAAGTGTACTCGCTCTTCATTCCAAGGGCATCTTTTGGCTTAACCATATTTCATTAAATAGTCTTATGAGCCAAGTGATTCCTGTTTCTCTTAGAATTTTCTAAACTTTTATAGGAATAGTGCCTAGTCCTACCGATTTACCACCCTTCATATGTTTAAGAGCCTCTTTGACTTCATTCTTTTGAATATGTCGGTAGAAATTGTAGTTTATATACTTTTTTTATTTGACTAACTCTCCTAAACTAATACTAACATCTTTATTTTCATTAAAAAGCTTATAAAAATAGTTTTTCCATCTATTTCTTATATCATCATTTGCCAATAGAATTTTTTTATCCTCGTTTTTGATGCATCTAACAGAATTAAGATCCTTAGTTTTTTTATCTCTAGGCATAGCTATCCTAAAAATATCTCTTTCACCCTCTTTTGAGTTGAGTTTTTTAAATAAATCCTCCCAATTTTAACTTTTGCTTCACTAACGTTCTTTTTTACTTCCTTTTTTGCTTTCTTGTAAGCCTCTAAAGTTTCACTACTTTTCTTAGCATAATGTAATTTGTAACATGCCCTCTTTCCCTTGATTTTATTTTACACTCCTTCACCCCACCATGTAAGCATCCTAAAATATTTTTCAAAACAAATCTAGGCCTATTTTAAATCCATGATTTGAGCACAGCCTATGAATTTCATAAAAATCCCAAAAACAACATTTTGAAATTAAAATGTTTTTAAACCTAAGGTTACAAAATCGAGTTTTGCAATTAAAAAGGTGCTGATTTGCCCAAAGATGGAGCGAAGCCCGAATAAATAGGAGATAAGGATGACTCCGCAAAAGCAACGCAGATGATTCAGGGCAAGGTGTAGCCAAACTCGAAGCAAAAAATTGGTCAAGGCACAAGCAACTGTCAAACCCCAATCTCAAAATCAAGCAGGGTTCATCCCAAACCAAGTTTGAGCCAATTCAACTCCAAGGTTAATTCAAGTCTCAAATTCAAGCCAAAGGACTAATGAAGGCATGGCCAAAGTACACGGTTTGATTCAAGTCAAGACCAGCTAGACAAGACAAGACTCACGCCAAGTGGCTAAGATCAAGACCATACACACCCAACAAATGAAGACCACACCAAGAGTTAAAGTCAAGACCAAATCAAGCTGGATCCCAATTCGATCCTAAGAGGAATCAGATCTTCATCTAAAGAGAAAATGCATTCAAGGTCAAACAAGACAAGGCTTACCCAACTCCTAGTCAAGAAAGACTTCAAGTCAAGTTTCAAGTCCAAACAATTTCATCAACCCAGCCCAAGATAGCACATGAGCAAGGTCACGTTCAAGGGTGTAAAGGTGCCTAGATGATTCAAGCCAAGGCATCTTACCTAGGGCTGCCAATGGAAGTCAAAAGAATACCAAGATCGAGCCAAACAAACACGTTGGTTAGAGTGGCTCAACCACTCCTAGCCTTGATCAAATGAAAGGTTGGACCATGTGGGCTACACTAAGCCCACATGGACCAAGAGGGGACCCTCCCCCCAGCCCATATGCACTCATGTGCAGCAATGGGCCAACTTTTGGATCAAATTGAGGTGGAATGACCCATAAACCAAAACTGTGAAAGGCCCTAGAGGCCCCCTTGAAATCTATAAAAAAGAGGCCTTGGAGCTGGGTTTGAGGCATTGAAGAGAAGTGAGGAAAGAGAGGAAAGCCTACAAATGAGGGAGAGAAAGAGAGAGAGAAGGAAGAGAGTGGAAGTGCCGCCCCCTTCCCAAGCCATCTTCATCAACTCACCAAGGAGCTTCAAGATCAAGGTCAATTCTTCTCCTCTTTTTCAAATTTATTTCTTCTCTACTTTCATTCAATTCAAAAGGAGTTATAATTAAGGAGCAACTGACTCCATTCTTGATGTAATAGTTAAGGGTTGTACAACCCAATTTCTTTTATATTTATTAGATGCATGTTATGTATTTGATTTTTGATTTCTCCTAACCCAATAGACATTATAAGCTCTTATATATCCTAATCACCTCTATACTTAAGCTATAATCATACTTTCCTTAGCTATTTACATTTTAATTATTATGAATTGCCTTTTAAATTTAGACGAAATGCATTAATGTATGTTGTAAACCCGAAAAACTCTTTTCTACATCTTGTATATGTCTGATGTTTGATTTTTAATACCTTGCTCTCTATTCTGAATACACCAAAACTTTGCACACCTAATCTACACACACATACCGATTTTTAATAAAATGTTCAAGAATTTTAGGACCGTACAACCTCATAAATAAAATCGGAGAAGATCGGGTAAAATTATAATAGAGTTTGTCATACCTGTATTTCCTATAATAGAGGTTGAGTATCATCCTATAACTTTGTCTATAGTGAACCAATTTCATTAAAAATGATCCCATTGGAAAGATGAGATTCATAACTTTCCAATAAAACCAAGTTCATTGAAATCGGAGATCTGTGCACTAAGATACAATCATTTTTCTAAATCTCTATATTTCTATCACAAATTTGTCCCAAATGTCTGAGTGAGGTTCATTATCTAATTTAATTATGCACATATACAATACTTAAAATCAGAATAAAAATAGTTCCTAGATCTCTATATCAACCTCTGTTCCTATAAAATTTTTACTATTTTTGGAGATTGAGAAGCTATCGAAAAAACTCAAAAACAAGTTTCTGAAAAGAAAACCAGTTTCTGTTTTTAATAACTTTGAAACATTTTCATTCCAAAAGCTAAGTCCAGGATTTTTGTTAAGTTTTGGGATTTTAAATTGGATTTTAAAACACACCGGACCTAAAACAATTCTCAAAGTGTCTAGGTTGACCCTTGAGCATCAATTAAAGAAGGTCTACGTTAGAAAGAATTTACTTACCCACAATCATTATAGAAGTTAAAAATCATCTTTGCTAGTTTAAGCAAACTAGCTTGCACGCTCGCGCATACGACGTAGTTTGTGAATTTGATTTCAAGTCTTTACATAGACTCAAAATAAAATTTTGCATCTACACACCACCAAGCTTCTTTTTGTACTAGTACACCTCACTTAGATTCACCTAACACATCTTTCACCACTTTCCTAATATGTATAGTCATATTATTCTACATATCACAAGGTGTACCAACATAATTCCAAGCATCTCTTTGAAGGACTTTCTGTTTAAATATATATTCTTTCTCGCTTTTGAGGTTCCACCATTTAGTCTGAATAGCTCGATACACTCTTTTCTTCTTTGTCCATTTTTTATTTGTAAATCTATAACTAAAAGTCAATGTCGGCTGGTTAAGCTTTCTCCTGGAATTACCTTGCAATCTTTACAATATGCCCTATCTTTTTTTCTACAAATAAATTAATCAATTTGTGTTTGTGATAAGCCACTCTTATAAGTAATTAAATGTTCATCTCATTTTTAGAAGATTGTATTCACTATAAAGAGATAAAAAATGCCATAGCAAAATTTAAAATCTCCCTACCTTCCTCATTTATATTCCCAAAACCAAAGTTTCCATGAATACCTTGATATCCTAATGCCCCTTTACTGATACATCCATTTAAGTCTCTTCCTAAACAAATCATCTCCCTTTGTGGAATTCTTTGTTTCCAAAAAACTGTCTTTATACTATCTTCTAGTCCTACTTGGGTGCGTAAGCACAAACTATATTCAAAACTTCTGCTCCTAACACTAATTTCAACATCATGATTCGGTCACCATATCGTTGTATATCTACTACACTATCCTTTAAATCTTTATTTATGATAATATCAACTCTGTTTCGAGCCTTGTCCTTATCTGAGTACCATAATTTAAAACCTATATCCTCAATCTCCTTTGCTTTTTCTCTAACCCACTTTGTCTCTTGTAAACATAGAATATAAATCCTTCTCTGAATCATAGTATTTATCATCTCCATTAGCTTACTGGACAATGTTCCAATATTCCAAGAACCAATACGAATTTTGTTATCTAAGACTAGCTTCCTTACCTCCCGCATCCGTCCATATTGAAAATGGGGAAACCCTCTCTATAATTTATTCACTACATTTAGGCGGCAATATAGCGGGACTGATTTCTTTACCCACACCCGTCCATGATGTGGGAAGCCTCTCTGCAATTTATTTACTATATTCTGGTGAAAATGTAGTAGCCCTTGCTTACTTTTAACTGCATTTGGGCTCTGCAGCACGTCGCTAAGAGGGGACGCCCCAACACAATACTCATAATTTGTGCAATACATGGTATAAAAATCCGATAAAGTTTTACGCTGACTATCGAAAGCCTAATACAACCCTCCTTTATCTGGGCTTGGGACAGGCCATACAAGGATCATCCCTTATATGGGTAGAGTTATCATTAAAAAGATTTGAACAATCATAATAGGTTTCTTGTGGTTCTCTATTTTGGTGGATTCCTAGAATCGAGACTATATATATATATATATATGTGTGTATATCTAACTAATTGGGTGGATATAAATGTCGATGGAGGATCAATTATTCTATTTTTTAACAAAAAAATTTGTACCCAACAAAAATCTACTTGATCTCTAGTTAGGGAATTCATTCTCTACTCAAAATCACAGGTAAAACTATTGGTAAAACTTTTAATTACAAGGAGCATCTTAATCTAACTTGGGTCATGTTCATTAACATGTTTGGCATGACTCACATGAAGAAATGAGCCGAAAAGAACATTTTAAGTTGAAAAATTAGCCATGAACAGCCTTAGGAGGTGTTTGATTGCAAGAGGAGGACAATAGAACTAGAGCCCTTAGTTCCAACTCAAGAATGGGGCCCTTGATGGCCCTCAAATCGGAGACCCTGCCTTTTATTGTGTTGTATTTAATTATGATAATAATTCAGACTTAAATCTAGTTTTGTTGTCCCAGGCCTCGTAACCAAACACCCCTTAATCACATCAACGGCCCATGAGAACCGAAACCACAAAAGGTGGCAAGCATGCCCACCCCATGCACAAAGACAGGCCGGTCATGTGCCTACATGGCCAAAATGAATTAAAAATGTGGCATCCGGCTGTGTGCCTCAGGGGCACAATGCAGCAGCCCAAGCCGTACAGATCTCGTGTTTCGCATGGGCCATGGATAAACAGCCCCTAATGGGCTCGTTTACCAGCCTTAAAAGTTTATTTCCTTATAAGAGTAATGAACAGTTGAAGTTTCAAATCTTTTGTGGCATTTGGAGGTTCCAAATCCTTAGAAATGAGGCAAAGTTAGAAGAGCGTGCCTTGGCACTCTTGCTAAACAAAGCTCCTCTTCATGTGATCTTCTTAACATAAATGTGGACATACTTTAAACATTTAATAGGCCTTAAATAGGAATTGCATTAGCACTAATCGGTGGCCTGGTTTGGCTCAATTCGATATTTAACCTTGAACCAAATCAATATAACCTATTCTCAATTTTTTCAGAACCGAGCCTAACAATTATAATACATAGAAACAGACCAAACAAAGCCATTGGTTTGGGTTTAGTTTGATTCTGAATCCTGGTTCTATATATTTTAATATTGTACCGATATATAGCAGTTATATTATATAAGAAATAATCAATATGAAGCAAAATTATACCCATATTATGTCATGACGGACAAACCTAAAAAGTTATAGCTGGTAATAATACAAAAATTAATTCGGTTCCTGGCATTGATAATGCCACAAAGTAAATAGCTAGAAGGGATGCTTATGATGTTTTTACATCAGTCTTTTGAATGTAATAAAAAAATTGATATTCATGCTCAAGAAAGAAGAAATGAAAAGAATTTGAAAAAGTGTTGGGAGATTAATAAGATTTGGAAAAGAAGAACACATGAAATTATTACGGGTCATGAGATCTATTCATCCCATGTCAGGATTTTATCAGGTATATATGTATGTCTATGTGCGAACACAGTGGAACATGTTCAATTCAATTCATTATTAAATTTATTTAAACATTGAATTTCAACGTTCAACAAGTAAGATCAACGATGAAATTTTGAAATGAAAAGAATATGTACGGTTGTGCATTAAATGTGAGTACTCCTCTCTCTCTCTCTTTTTCTCTATCTATATATATATATATATATAAAAGTTGAAAGATGCAAACCCTATCCAAACAAATTAGAACCAAATCACACAACTGATAGAACCAACCACACCGCCCTGGTTTGATTCATTTTCGTCTGTTCCTTCACACCATGGGGCTGCGGATTGCGAACAAACCCCAAGATCCAGCGGCCGGCCGCATTACGAATCACCCCGCCGCACCCAGCCAGTCCGGAGTTCCAACACCCTTAACCTTTCCTTCCTGCCTGCCTTCAACCGGTTCGTCCCTCTCTTTCTCTCTCTCTCACACACGCACCAAAAAAAAGAAGAGGTTTCTGGCTTCCAATAGTTGCGAATTTGGTCTTGTTTTTGTACAACGGCGGTTTTCTTCTTCTGCTGGGGAGAAGGGGAACATAGAGAAATAATCCCAAGTGAGGCTTAGTCTGAAAGGAGGAGACATATCGTGCTGGTCCAGCAGATGTTGAGGCTTCTCCTTGTTTCTACTCAACATCATGTTTTTCACCTCCCCATCAACATTCAGGTTTTCTACCTTCCTCTTATTCGTAAATTTGATCGGGCAAGATATCGATAGGTTTCGCTCAGTGGTTTTGCTTCATTTTTCTTGTTTCAAGAAAGGGGGAATTCACAGCAGAAACAAACAGGCCATGGAGTTCATCGCCAAAGGGTGGAGTGCTTTGAAGGAGGTTGACAGAGTCATCGACTATGCCGACATCAAAGACCGTCGGCTTGTTCCTCTTCTCTTGGTAGCTTGTACATAGAGAGTTCACATTCTTATATGGGGGTTCAATGGGCCAAGAATTTACACAGGTTATGATAGTTCAGAAAAGGTCCAAATATTCCATGTCCTTTTTTTTCTGTGTCTGTCATAGATATGGTTGCCATCATTTATTCATTCTATACTGTGCAGTTCATCTGATAGTTTCAACAAAAGGAGGTGGTGCTTTTGTTTGTAAAGTTTGTGGCTATATGGATTATTGATTTTGACGTTCTTCTATTTGCCTTCTATTGTCCAGTCTTAATAAATTCTCCATCGTGTATATGTTCTCCACCTAGGGTTATCACATTCACAAGGTTGGATGTACCTGTTGCAATATCAAAAGATAGTAGTGTGTCCCTGTCTATGCCTAAG
The DNA here is from genome assembly GCA_036023115.1 of Brasenia schreberi. Classification (NCBI taxonomy): domain Eukaryota; kingdom Viridiplantae; phylum Streptophyta; class Magnoliopsida; order Nymphaeales; family Cabombaceae; genus Brasenia; species Brasenia schreberi. The sequence goes on along the minus strand of JAYKKT010000080.1, from coordinate 9,914,851 downwards.
GGAGGGTCTGTGTGTAGCATATGGCTTATGTTTTGCTTATGGACATAGGCAGCAAAGGAAAATTTTGAGTTGGCTTTGGAAGCAGACAATTTGAATACCTTCGTTCGATACTGGCTTTCTAGGTTACATTTCAAGTACCATGTTCCTGGTGCCTGTCCAGCAATGCGAGTGTTGCACTTCTTCATAAATTCTATTTCCAATAGTTTTTAGTCACTGACTGTATGCAGTTATACATGTACTAACACTTTATATTGTTGCTTGAAATTACAAGCCATCCTTAATAGAATGATGTGATTCACATCTAATGTATGGTAGCTTCTGTAACTGCACCCAGTGTTATCCGTACGTATCGTGCAATACCGCCAATTTTTTTTTTCCTTTTACAATTTTTTTTTGCGAGTTTCTGGCCTCTATTCACCTCTCTTCACTTCTCCTCAAGGCATCATTCGGTATGCTCGTTTGGGATTGCAAGCTATATGCATGTAATATATAAATTCAGATTAGTTTATAAGAATTTTATTAAATAAGAATAATTTATGAACAAATAACAATTGTGACAAAATCATTTCCCTTTTTGTTGCCAACTTTTAGGTATATTTCTACTACCAGTTTCTAATTTTATGAAATCGCAAACAATGAAGAACAATTTGGTTGCCTCAGTTCATTGAGTGGGCATTTCAAAGCTTCACTATTTGAGGGTTCACCTTACGTGATTTCCATTGAGTTGAACATGATCAGCGTGTGTGAGGCTTAGCTCAGCCTGTGAAGTGAGATCAAAAGTAATCAGATGACCTGATTTTGACCCACAACATTCATCCATCCATCATCCTTATGTTTCAAACCACTTCAAGCATTAGTTAAAAAGCTAGTCTCCAATAAGAGAAAAAGAGGATGTCATCAAGTAGCAATATCTCATCACTGGGGTGTCATAAACTCAATAATCAAAAAAATGGAGCTCATCGTTTTGCTCACATATGAAAATGAGCAAATATGCCAACTACATGAACAAAGATAGTTGTTTGTTAATTTTGATATATTAGAGGGTGGATTATGGAAGATAACGAAGAAAATGCACTCCTAACTAAAGAAGACATTGTTGCATTGATTAATTTGGAAGGAGCACAACAACATCATAAAGGAGATGAAGATTTTTATTTTGAAGCAGAAGGTGGTGAGAATCTTCAACAAAGAGAAGATGAAGATTATTTAGTTGATGATCCTGATTATAATATCTAAATGTAAATGTATTTCATTTTTTTCTTCAAAATATGTAATTTTTTTAATTGTTCAATAGTGAATGATCAATATGTACTAAACTTTGCATTATATGAATTCTTTGCAATTATCAAGTTTTTTCTATTTTTTGAATTTTTTTATTTTTTTACTAATTTTTTAATATTAAAGTACGATACAATATGCTACGATACACTATGATACGATACGCTCGTATCGTGGACCAAAACGATACACGATACGATACGCATCGAACAACATGGACTGCACCTATACTCTTGACCATTTTAACAACATTATTTTGCCCATGAGTGTCAATACACAGTTTCACATTCAATTTTATTTTTCTGCATGTCAAGGTAACATCTTCACTGATGGCATACTTGTTATGCACCGCTGCCTCACATTCTTGTGTAGATGCATTTTTTCTCAAGTCATTCACGTCAATTAGGAATGATGTATACCAATTGTTTAGCTAACAATAACCATAGAAAAATTATTTTCCATATTCATTTTCCTTCAACCAACAGACTGGGACCAATACATTGAAGTCCAGGATTTCAAAACTTTAGCAAATTTTTGAGGCACTACTAAAAGCCAAACAGGTTATTCAATTTTTCGCTCTTTAGGAACATCACTTCTTACGTACGTAATGTGTTACACTTTTGACATACTTAAATGCAAATGTTTTTAGCCTAATTAATTAATGGCTAAAGCAGCTCTCTTATTGGTGGCATAATTTGGGCTCGTTAAACTTCCATGTAGTTGCTTACGGTTGTGCTTGCTTAACCTTGAAACGGGATTCTTCAAGAAATGGGTTTGTGAGGAATAAGAAATGGAGAAAAAATTACTAACCAACTTCAAATCCGCCACAACAAGGACTGTTGATAAGGAAAGGAAGCAAGGAACTCACCACTGAATCTTGAAGGCCCATATAAGAGAATAAGAAATTCATAACTTTCTTTGATGTAATCCAAACAAGTGCCTTTTCATTTAAAAAATGAGTATTTATGCTAGAAACAAGCCTCCTATCTTAGCCAATCAAATAAATGTTGCTTTCTGTAGTATAATCATGACTAAACAGTCTACCTCCTACTTAACCAATAGGACAAAAAGGTGAAAAGAGTGCATTTTAAAGTTCAAAACATGCATCATTGACCACCATACGAATTTTAATGGATTTACTTAAGCATTAAAACAGATCCACTAAATCTGAAATTACTAAGCCCTAGCCCTAGATCGAGTTATTGGTCCTTCAGCCAACTCATGTCTTTGGACACAATAACTACTCGAGTGGGATTTATCTTTGATGTCCTCTTCATGCTCAGCTTGTCTGTGCATGCTCTTGAATTACTATCATGCCCAACTTGTCTTTGCATGCTCTTAGATTCCTATCATACTTTTGGAGTTGGTAAGGATTTGTCCTCGCAGTTGGTGATTTTCAATTTTCATGCCAAGGTCATCTCCTATCTACTACTTGCAAAATGTTCTCGCCACTATTTGTTACAAAGTTTTCTTACCAAGACACTTATGTGACTCGAGACCTAGTACACTTAGCTAGCATAAGAAACAATATAAGCAAATATCGATTATGGCTAGACTAGAGGAAACTATGACTCAAGAAGTAAAATTATTCTACGAAAATGGTGGGGATGCTCTTAGATCTTCAATCTCGATTGCGATGATAAAACTTCCACACATTCATCTTGAGTGAATTCATTAGGCTTGCAACAATATCAAGTGTAGAGATACAAAATAGTAGGATTGTGTATATTATATCATGCAAAACAATGATATATCTTTTGTGGCCAACTCTCCTATGACCTTTCCTTCATGGTAAAGGTCAAGAATAAAAATCTCATCATGACTTACAGTCAAAGAGTTGCAACAGGTACTTCTATCATTTACTACATGCAACAAGCAAAACTCCATAACACTTACTCTTATCGCACAATAGATTGGTACAACGTAGTATTCTTTATTATTGAGGCTTAATTGGGAAAAACCTACATGGATTTCTTGCTTCGAAACATGGTCTTCGCTTAGATGAATCTCATTATTGAACTCAAACTGAGACGACTTACTTGGAAACAAGAGGCCAAATTCTGCATTCCTTTGCTCACCTTCATTTTATTGGTCAAGTTGGAATTCAACTCCTTAAAGGGAGCATCGTTGGTTTCAGGATCAACGACAATCTCTAGTCTCTCATTTGTTGGATTCAATGAAGCAATTTTATCACTTATATTAATGCAAGAAGATCGATTCTCTTCTGGTGTAAAACTCTCTTTCCTGGATTTTTGTCCCAGGCTGAAGGAAATAAGATTGTTCTTCTTCTTTTCTTTCTAAAAAACAATAGGATTTGGCTTAGGATTCTTACTAGTGTTCTCAGTCTCCTTTTCATTCTGCTATAAATTGAGTGACATGAGAGTGATTTTCTTTCCATCTTTCACGAAGGAATATGTATATTGAAACCCATCATAAGTGGTCATTTGGTCGAACTACCATGGTTACCCGAGTAGTAAGTGACCTGCTTCCATGGGAACTACATCACATAGTACTTCATCTTGGTAATTCTTCCCCATAGAGAAATGAATGCTAACTTGCTTGGTGATGTCAAACCCCTCTTTATTGTCTATCCAATGAATCTTGTAGGGATGAGGATGATCTCGCACAATCAATCCAAGTTTTTGCATGAGCTCAGTTGAAGCCACATTCGTGTAGCTCCTGTTGTCTATGGTGATATTAAAGACCTTGTTCTTAATAGTGCAGTGGGTACAGAACAATTCACATCCTTTCAACTCAATTTGTATCGGTGGTAGGGCTTTTTCTGCTTCTATTTCGTCATCTAGATTTGCAATGGGTGAGTTGGAACTAGATGTATGTTGAAATTGTTCACCCAATTGAACATATGCATTGATATTAAGTTGTATCATCATTTGCAATAGTTGTCTCATTTGACCAACGTTTTCTTTCAACCTTCTTTTTACAGCTAACAATCTGTCGTGATCGAAAGATATTGAGGCATCTGAGTTGGTATTGCCGTTGTCGTTGTTGTTAAAGCACTGTATCAAAATATGTATCAACAAACACAATGATGATTTTTGAGATGAAATCTCAATGAAAGCTCCAAATGTTGTGCTTGATGCACCTTGAAACGAGATTCCAGAGGAATTGGGTTTGATGAGGAGTAAGACAAACAATAACAACAACAACAAAACCTTTTCCCATAGTAGACGGGGTCGGCTACATGGATTCTTTGTTTCCGCAGAGTCCTATCATGTGCCATGTTAGCCGTTAACTCACAATAAGCTAGATCATTCTTTATTGTTTTTTTTCAATACTTTTGTGGTTGTCCTTTACCTCTTTTAATACTTTCTAAATTTAGTTTTTCATACCTTCTTAAAGGTTCTTCTTTTGATCTTATTTCTATATGTCCAAACCATCTTAAACGATATTCTCTCATTTTAGCCTCTATTGGTGTCATTCCTAATTTGTTTCTAATAATCTCATTATGTGTACGGTCTTTTCTTATATGACCACTCATCCATCTCAACATCATTTCTGTCATAGGCATCTTTTGTACATGTTGATGATTAACTGCCCAACACTCATAACCATAAAACATGGCAAGTCTAATTGTTGCTCTATAATATTTACCTTTTAACCTTAATGGTATCTTCTTATCACAAAGAATACTTGATTCTCCTCTCTATTTTAACCAACCAGCATTAATTTTATGTGTAACATCTCCATCAATTCTTCCATCACTCTGGAAAATAGACCTTAGGTATTTAAAACTTTCCTTTTGGGGATGCAATGTGTGCCAATTTTAATTTCTATGTCCTCTGAAGTAACCAAATGATCAAACTTACATTCCATATATTTTGTCTTTGTTCTACTAAGTGGGAGGCCTTTGCTTTCTAATGTTTCTTTTCATAGTTCCAATTTTCTATTAACTTTTTCCTTCGACTCCTCCACTAACACAATGTCATATGTAAATAACATACACCAAGGTACTTTATCTTGAATATGTTTTGTTAACTCATCAATCACCATTATAAATAAGTATGGACTTAATGTTGATCCTTGATGTAACCCAATATTAACTTCAAAGAAGTCTATCATTCTTTATGAGTCCTCCCACATATTTTTACACCATCGTACATGTCTCTTATAAGGTTAATTTATGTTAATGGGATAGGTTCTCCAAAGAACTTCCTTTGGTACTCTATCGTAAACTTTTTCTAGATCAATAAATATCATGTGAAGGTCTTTCTTTTTTACTGTAAAATGTTACATAAGACGTCTCAAAAGGTGAATCGCTTCAACACTAGATCTGTCGTGCATGAATCCAAATTCGTTCTCTATTGTACTTGATACTTGTCTTAACCTATGTTCGATAATTCTTTCCCACAATTTCATAGTATGACTCATTAACTTATACCTTGATAATTCGCACAATTTTGAATGTCTCCCTTGTTCTTATATATGGGTATAAGTATACTCACTCTCTATTCCTTGGGCATCTTTTGGTTTCTCCATATTTCATTAAATAGTCTTGTGAGCCAAGTGATTCCTATTCCTCCTAGTATTTTTCAAATTTTTATAGGAATATTGTCTTGTCCTACCAATTTACCACCCTTCATATGTTTAAGAGCCTTTTTTACTTCATTCTTTTGAATACGTCGGTAGAAATTATGGTTTATATATTTTTCTGATTTGGCTAACTCTCTTAAACTAATACTAACATCTTTATTTTCATTAAAAAATGTATAAAAATAGTTTTTTCATCTATTTCTTATATCATCATTTGCCATTACAATTTTTTCATCCTCATCTTTCATGCATCTAACATAATTAAGATCTTTAGTTTTCTTATCTATAGTCTTATCTATCCTAAAAATATCTCTTTCACCCTCTTTTGAGTTGTTTTTTATATAAATCCTCTCAAATTTTAGCTTTTGCTTCACTGACAACCTTTTTCGCTTCCTTCTTTGCTTTCTTATAAGCCTCTAAAGTTTAACTAGTTTTCTTAGCATAATGTAATTTCTAACATGTCATCTTTGCCTTGATTTTATTTTGCACTACTTCATTCCACCACCAAGCTTCTTTTTTTGCCGGTACACCTCTCTTAGATACACCTAACACATCTTTCGCCACTTTCCTAATATGTATAGTTCCACATATCACAAGGTGTACAAACATAATTCCAAACATCTCCTTGAAGGACTTTCTGTTTAAATATATCTTCTTTCTCACTTTTGAGGAGTAAGAATTGGAGAAAAAAATACTAACCTAATTTTAAGGACTGTTGATAAGGAGAGGAAGCTAAGAACTCACCGAACCTTGAAGGCCCATATAAGAGAAGAAGAAATTTATAACTTTCTTTGATGTAATCCAAACAAGTGCCTTTTCATTCAAAAAATGAGTATTTATGCTAGAAACAAGCCTTCTATCTTAGCCAATCAAATAAATATTGCTTTCTGTAGTATAATAATAACTAAACAGTTCACCTCCTACTTAACCAATAGAATAAAAAGGTGAAAAGAGTGCATTTTAAAGTTCAAAACAGGCACCATGGACCTCCATACGAATTTTAATGAATCTACTTAAGTATCAAAATAGATCCACTAAATCTGAAATTACTAAGCCCTAACCCTAGATCGAGTCATGGGTCCTTAAGCCAACTCATGACTTTGGACACAATAATTGCTTGTGTGGGATTTATCTTCGATGTCGTCTTCATGCCCAACTTGTCTCTACATGCTCTTGGATTCCTATCACTTACCCTAGCTCCACCAAAAGTATCCACAGTCCACGTACTTGAACAACATAACAATTAATGAATAATTTAGTTCTTTTTGAAGAATCATACCTAGTGAGAGATGAAAATGTTAATCATATGTCGAGCTCTGGCTAGCTTTGGTTCTTGAAAGATTGTTGTACCTCATTGTTGCCCAATCCTACTTATATGGGGTGTGCAAATATGGAGGCAGAGTTCTGAAAGCTATGTTGTCAATAGCTTTTGGCATACTCTGGTTAGCTTTGGTTCTTGAAAGATTGTTGTACCTCATTGTTGCCCAGCCCTACTTATATGGGGTGTGCAAATATGGAGGCAGAGTTTTGAAAGCTATGTTGTCAATAGCTTTTGGCATATCTTATCGTAAGCACTCAACTGCTGCTTAATTGCATTGACCATATTCTAACATAAAAGATAAGCAAATTTAACTATTCATAATTAATTTAGAAAAATAAAATGGTTGTCAAATTCAAAAATGCCCAACTTGCCAAGGAAGTAATCAAATTGTGGCTTGCCTAATGCCTTTGCGGAAGATTTCTCTGTAAGTTGTGGTGTGAGTAAAGGCATAAAGGCCGGCTTAATGGTTCCTTTGAAAGTAAATTTCATCATGAACAAAAAAGCAATCTACTTCAATGTGCTTTGTTCTTTCAAAACTTATATTGGGTCTTGTAATTGTAGGATATATCAGTTTTTCCACTAATCTTTGATATCTCCCCACATCTTCATGGAGTTCATTAGAATTTCCAGTAGCTTCCTTTTGAATCTCAATAGGAATAGAGCATACCCGACAATCTTCCATCTTTGTCTCCTTAAAAAATCAAGGATATATTTTCTTTGGCTTAAGAATAAACAACCCTTGCTTCGAACAATCTCGATCCCCAAAAAATAGTGTAATTTTCTTAAATCTTTCATATCAAATAAAGCATATAGTTGTTTCAAATAAGCAATTCCTTCTACATCATCACTAGTAATAATAATGTCATCAACATACACAATTAAGAGAATAGTCTTCTTGTCCCGCTTGATAAATAATGTGTGATCACTAATGTATCGTGTGAAACTCAAACCAAGAATACCACTAAACTTTTTAGACCAAGCTCTATGTGATTGCTTAAAACTATAAATAGATTTTTTTAGTTTACATACCTTTGATGACATCTTTCCTTGATAATATCTCGGAGGTAAGTCCATGTAGATGTTCTTAGTAAGATCTCCTTGAAGAAATGTATTTTTCACATCCAATTGTCATAGTTCTCATCCTTGATTAATTGTTATACTTAAGAAGATTCTGATGGCATTCATTTTTGCAACAAGTGCAAATGTCTCTGTATAGTTAATTCTATATGATTGACTATAACCCTTAGCTACTAATCTCACCTTGTATTTTTTTATTTTTATTGAATACATCCATTTGTAGCCCACAGTTTTCCTTTCTAGTAGTAGATATGTAAGTTTCAAGTTTGATTCTTTTCTAATGTTGTAATTTCTTCTTTCATAAGTTTGATTCTTTTTTAATGTTGCAATTTCTTGTTTCATAGTTGCCCTCCAATCTGAATTTTGTTCGGCCTCTTCAAACGTTATGGGAATATAGATATTATTTGCATTCATCACAAACAACTTATACTCTTTTGGATAATTAGTATATGAAACCATCTTGTGTAGAGGATATCTAGCAGTTTCACGTTTTCTCTTAAGAAGAGAAATAGATAATTATCAAAAACATTAGAAAGGATTGGAGGAGTTACTTGAGTTGAGTAAGAGCTAATTCAGGGCAAGAATTCTGATCTATAGGACTTGGGAGAAATATCTTTCTCTCGTCTCTTAATACGTTTACTATTTTCTTTTTTCGGTAGTCTCTTCTTTCTCTTCAACCTTGTGAGGTTCTTCCAATGATGGAATCGGTAGTATAATTGAAGTAGACTGATTTGATGATTGATCTTCATTAACACCATAACATAATGAGTCTTCATGAAAAGTAACATCTATCGTAACATATAATTTATTTTTTTTAAGATCATAACATTTATACCCTTTCTGAGTGAAAGAATACCACAACTAAGCCTTTTCCCATACTAGATGGGGTCAGCTACATGGATTCTTTGTTTTTTTAGAATCCATGTTAACAACAACAACAACTAAGCCTTTTCCCATACTATACGGGATAAACTACATGGATTCTTTGTTTCAAGAGAGCTCTATCATGTGCCATGTTAGCAGTTAACTCACAATAAGCTAGATCATTCTTTATTGTTTCTTTCTAACACTTTTGTGGTTGTTCCTCTTTTAATACTTTCCAAATTTAGTTTTTTCATATCTTCTTACAGGTTCTTCTTCTGATCTTTTTTCTATATGTCCAAATCATCTTAAATGATATTCTCTCATTTTATCCTCTATTGGTGCCACTCCTAATTTGTTTCTAATAACCTCATTATGTATATGGTCTTTTCTTGTATGACCACTCATCCATCTCAACATCTTCATTTCTGTCACACATCTTTTGTACATGTTGATGGTTAATTGTCCAACACTCAAAATCATAAAACATAGCAGATCTAATTACTGTTCTATAATATTTACCTTTTAACTTTAATGGTATCTTCTTATCACAAAGAATGCATGATGCTCCTCTCCATTTTAACCAACTAGCATTAATTCTATGTGTAACATCTCCATCAATTCTTCAATCACTCTGAAAAATTGATCCTAGGTATTTAAAACTTTTCTTTTGGGGGATGCAGTGTGTGCCAATTTTTCAATTTTAATTAGTAACCCTTTGAGTGGAAGAGTAACCCAAGAAAATATACTTAATAGCTCTAACATCTAATTTATCTCTAGAACTGTTGTGAATGTGTATAAAATAGGTGCATCCAAATACTTTAAGAGGTACATGAAATTGTTAAATGTAATAAGTACATGGGCCATTAGGACCCGTGTTTGAATTAAGATTGGCCCAAGCCACTAAGGCCTGTGGCCAGTCAAATAGCCGTTGGAGGCCATATTGCCTCCAATGGCTAGACTGTGCTGAGCACAGCAACCAGCCTTCAAGGCTTCTCCTCCATCTCTCTTGCAATGTTTTCTTCCTCTATAAATATTGCTTTCAATTCATCAATAAAATATGTTGTCTTGCACAACATTTGTTTGTGTTAGACTATTGTTGGCTCTTAGTGTGTTCTTTATGTGTGACATTTATATTCAGATGTTTTGAGATCTTGGCGATTTGACAAACTTCAACATTGACAATTCAACCTTCGATTTATCAATAATTACTTACACGGTATCAGAGCCTTGTTTTGAAGATTTCGAGCACATTGGGAAGTGTGCCAAGATTGTGAATTTCATGAAATTACTCTGAAGTTCAGGTAAGTCTAAATTTTTTGTTTTTGTATAAAATGGAAAACAAAAATGAATCTTTTAGATACATTCTTGATCCAAAATGCTATCAAAGTTTGGCAAGGACTGAAAAAATATTTTTTATCAAAAGAGTTTTTAGATTATATTGATGGCACGATCAAATAATCGATTTTAGACATTGATGGTTTGGATGATGATGATATTGTTAAAGCACATGAAAAATATAAGCAAGATCTAAAAAGTTGAAAAAAATGAATGGTAAAATAACTTGGATTATTTATGAAAATGTAGATGAAAAATTTTAAAATAGAATTAGTGCTTTTGAAAAATGAGAATACTTAAAAAAGCTTCACTCTAAAGATGATTTTGTTTTTCAAATTGATTTAATAGAAAGGATAATAATGCTTAAGCAAGGGAACTTACGCATTATAGATTATCACAATGAGTTTTTCGAACTATAAACTCAACTTAGAAGTTTTGATAAATTCGGAAAACTCAAAAAATTGAATGAATTTCAAGAATTTTTGGATAATCAATATATTTTTTTATTTATATGTGGTTTAAGAGACAAATTTAAAAATATTAGATCAAACTTAATACATAGAAAACCTTGACCAAAAGGAGACTCGTTTTTAACCGATCTTGTTATGGAGGAAACAAGGTTGAAAAATATCAATGTTGTAAAAGAAGTCGTTCTTACCGCCTCCAAACCAGGAACTAACATGAAGATATACAAGCCTCCACATGCAAAAAACTTCAAAGTAACAAGCAAGAAACCCATGGGACCATGGCCAACCAAGGACACCATATGTCACTATTATAAGGAAAGTGGGCATATCAAAACCACTTGTCATCTTTTTTGAAAGAAATTTGGAAATGTAGAAGCCGTGGAAGATAAAGAAGGAGGAGTCTTCAATACCAACATCAAAGCATATATAGAAGAAATGCTTAAGAAAAAAGCAAGCATCTCCGAAAACGCTCTCTCCACATCTCAAGGTATGCCTTGGTTTTTAAATTCGGGTGCTTCTTTTCATATGACTCATTGTAAAAAATCCTTAAATGAATCTCATGATATCTTTGGAAAGCATATATTTACGGTCGATGGTACAAAACTTCAAATTGAAAAAATAGAAAATTTTGAAAAAAAAATTAAATTCAAAACGTAAGCTTTATACCTAAACTCAATCTAAACTTACTTTCGGTTGCTCAAATTTATGATAATGATTGCATAGTCACTTTCTCATCCAAGCATTGTGTGGTGCACGATCACCTATCGAAGAAGGTGATTGGTCAATGCCATAGAGAAAGTGAATTATACAAAATGGATTGTTTAGTTATGCCAAATTTTGAAACTTGTAATGTAGCAGAAGATGCTACCCTTTGGCACAAACGACTTTGACATTTGGATATTCATAAATTGTGTAATTTTCATTTGTTAAAGAAAATTATGGAACAAAAGTTTGAATGTAAAGAGTGTTCTTGGAAAAATGCATCATCTTCCTTTTGGTGAAAGAAATTATGTACCAAACAAAGCTTTTGAATTAATACACTTTGATGTTTGGGGCCTTGTTCCTGTTGCTTTTAAGGGAGGAGGTCAATACTATATAATATTTGTAGATGACTTTACTTGCTTTACTTGGATATATCTTTTGAAACACAAGTCAGAAGTGTTTGAAAAGTTTGTAATCTTTTGCAATATGGTTAAAAATCAATTTGGCTCCACTATTAAGATTTTTATATCTAATTCGGGAGGAGAATATGTGTCAAATGAGTTTCAAAAGTTTATCGAAACTAATGGAATGAAAGAAAACATAGGCACGTTGTTGAAGCTTCGTTTCTCTCTTTCTTTGTCTTACTTATTCCTAGTGTGTTTTGGGGTGAAGCTATTTCTTCTGCTTTGTAAGTTTGATTAATACAATTCCATCTTCTCGTATTTCGAGTTTGTCTCCTTTTGAAAAGTTGTATGGGTATGCTCTGATTATTCTTTCTTTAGAGTTTTTGGTTGTACTTGTTTCGTTCTTCGTCCTCGTGTGGAGCCTTGACAAGTTGTCTCTCTCATGTCTGCTATTTGTGTCTTTCTTGGTTATGGTAAAGGTAAAGGTGGTATCGTTGTTTTGATCCAATAACTGGAGAAACTTTATGTGTCTCGTCATGTTGTTTTTCTTGAGCATATACCTTTCTTTTCTATTCCATCCTTACTCATAGTTTGACTAGATACGACCTTATTCGTATAGATCCTTTTTAGGATTACGATAGTTTGTCGTCTCGGGTCCATCTCGAGGTTCTAGTACTTCAAATACCCGCTTTTACAGTGCGACACTTTACTCTCGGCACGCATACGAGCTTCCTCTTCTCTATGGTCCCTCGAAGCTTAGTCAAAGTCGAGATTGTGGATCCACCTGCACACGTCAATCCATACGCATTCGTAAGTCCACAAAGTTACAGTTTTGCTTATTCTTGTTATTCTTCATCTTTTTCTCCTTTTTAGCTTACTATTCATTGTCTCTGCAGGCCTTTCTTCCTATAAAGAGGCTATTCTTGATCCTCTTTGTGCGGCAAGCTATGGATGAGAACTTTACGCTTTGCAAAGAGCAGTGCCCAGGACTTGGTTCCTCTACCTACCTCTGGTAAAATTGTTGTTGGTTGTCGTTGGGTATATAAAATCAAGACTAATTACGATGGATCTATTGAGCGATACAAAGCTAGGTTGGTTGCAAAAGAGTATTCTCAACAATATGGTATGGATTATGAGGAGACATTTGCTCTGTTGCAAAAATGACTACTATTAGTACTCTTATTGCGGTAACTTCGGTTCGTCGGTGGCATATCTTTCAACTTGATGTTAAAAATGCCTTCTTGAATGGAGATCTTGAAGAAGTTTATATGGCGCCCACTCCTGGTGTTTACATGATTAGGTATGTCTGCTCGAGAAAGCATTATATGGTCTCGAACAAGCACCAGGTGCTTGGTTTGAAAATTTTCTGTTGTGATCTCTTCCCTTGGATTTGCTTCAAGTAGTCATGATTCTGCTCTTTTTGTTAAGTGCAACGTGCGGGTCGTATCATTTTGTCTTTATATGTTGATGACATGATTATCAACTGGTGCGATATTCATGGTATTTCGGTTTGAAGAGACGAGTTAGCTAGGCAGTTTGAAATGAAGGATTTGGGTTCTCTACGATATTTCTTGGGTATTGAGGTAGCTCTTCTCGCCCGAGAGGTTATCTTCTTTCTCAATCGAAATATGTTGCGAGATATTCTTGAGCGAGCTTACTAGCGATAATAAGGCCCATGGAGACACTCCCATTGAGGTTAATGCAAAAGTTTTCTTCTTTTGATGGTTTACCTTTGTCGGATCCTACTTTATATCGTACTATTGTTGGGAGCTTGGTATACCTTACTATTACTCGTCGAGATATTGCATATCTTTGTTCATGTTGTTAGTCGGTTTGTTGCTTCTCCTACTACGGTTCATTGGGCGGTATTGTTTCGTATTTTGCGATATCTTTCGAGGTACAGTCTTTCATAGTCTTTTATTTCCATCAACCTCTTCCTTAGAGGCTGCGTGCGCTACTCGATCTTACGTCATGTGATGATCCCACAGTCCTTAGTAAATTCTTTGGTTTACGTATATTTTTGGGTGATTCTCTTATTTCTTGGAAGAGCAAGAAACAATCTATTGTTTCTCAATCTTCAAAGCGAGAATATCGTGCTATGGCATCTACTACTAAAGAGATTGTTTGGTTACGTTGGTTACTTGCGGATATGGGAGTTTCTCTTCTCGTTTTCCCACTCCTATGTATTGTGACAATAAAAGTGTCATGTACATTTACTAACAATACCTTTCATGAATGGACGAAGGATATTGAAATGGATTGTCATTTTGTTCATGAAGAATGCTTGCAAAAGAAGATAACTTTGTGTTATGTTACATTAGAGATGCAGCTAGCTGATTTCTTCATCAAATCTCTCTCGGTCACTCGTTTTCAATTTTTATTTGACAAACTTTTAGTATATACCACGTAAGTTTGAGGGAGGGGTATTAAATGTAATAGGTACACGGGCCATTAAGGCCCGTGTTTGAGTTAAGGCTGGCCCAAGCCACTAGGGTCTGTGGCCAGTCATCCAGCCGTTGGAGGTCAGGCTAGACTGTGTTGTGCTGAGCACAGCAGCCAGCCTTCAAGGCTTCTCCTCCATCTCTCTTGCAATGTATTCTTCCTCTATAAATACTGCTTTCACTCATCAATAAAATATACTGTCTTGCACAACCTTTGTTTGTGATTTGATTTCATTGTTTGGACTCTTGTTAAAACACAACGCGATTTCGATGTAGGTTATCACTATCTCATTATGATTCTTTTGAGATTTGAAACTATGCCACAATTATGGGGTAATGTGGTTACGATGCCACAACCACAATATTGCAGCTATTTAGAACCGTTGCAGAGTTACTTACGTTTAAAGTTCATGAATGTTTCCTACTTTATTAAGGATATTTCATGGTACAATGGAATAGTGAAATCCAAACTGTTTAATATTTTGTGTCAAAAGAAGCCTATTTTACCTATCCCCCACCACCCCGTCTATTTTTTCAAAGCCAAAAAATAGGAAATAGGATCCTTCATAGTCGTATTACTTACTTGGATACTTAGTGAACAAGATGTTATGGATTAGAAGACTTGCCGTATGGGCCTACAGAAAATACCTAAACTCTCCAGTGATTCAGATAAAATTCAAAGATGATTGTCACTTTACACAGATACTTTAATTGGAACAATTAAATTAACTTGATAGATAGATTGCTTTATGTAAAAGAACTAAATAAAAGTAATTTTCATCAGTTACAAAATATCTCCTATGCTATTTCTTTATAAATATGATCACACATGATTTGGTAGTATGTGTGAATGAGACTTTTTCCAACGATTGCCAAATAAATAAATATATATTTAAAAAGAAGAGTTGCAATACCACTCACACGGATGGATATGAATGACACACTCTATGCGTGGCATACCACTTTTTAGATGCTTTAGTCCAAAAAATATTATTAGTGGTAATCATACTTGTGATACCAAACAAAAGTTCCTTAACTATAATGAATTGAACCGAGAACGATATTCAAGTTTTGTACTTTCTGGTATTATTTATTATTATGCACTCAAATGGAGGTTTTCAGGTGCGTAATTGAGATAGTAACCGCAATTAGGCGCAGCTTTATAATTAGGTATTAGTCTTTGTTTGAAGTTTGAATTTTTAGTCTGCAGTTTATATTTTCAGAAAAATTGGCTTCACAGACCCTGGTTGGGAGTAGCACAAACATAGTAATAGAGACAAAATCATCTATATAGATGTCAGTATGTGCGTATTTTGGTATATTGCTGCTGCAGAATATTTTTAAGAGTCCCAAAGTAATGATTATACTTTTTTTTCCCACAATAGGAGTATTAGACCCATCAATCAGCTTAATGCCAACACGATTATGAATCAACTTATAGTGATAAAAATATTCTCGACGGCCAACCATATGATCTGTTGTGCCTGAGTCGACTATTCATATTCTTGAATTAGGAATAAGTGAATTACAAGATGACATGAATGAAAAAGGATATGTCATGGTAGCTTGGGAATCAACAACAAAAGATGTAGATGCAGATTGCGATTCAGTTAGTCTTACTTTAAGATCTTCGATTTCCTTCTTCATATCAGTCAATGAACTCGGTCTAGTTTTCAGATTTTGTCTTTCAACTTGATCACTGAAATATGTTCTATTCGGTTTCTAATTATAGTTGGGTCTGCCCACTAGTTCCCAACAAGTTTCCTTTGTATATCGGGTTTTCCCACAATGTGAGCAACATAACTTATCCTTCTCATATTGAGTAGATTGAAACCGACTTCTACCACGACCTCCATAGCCTCCTCTGTCACGAGATCCTGAATAATTAGGCACATTCCACAAATGCAATCATCTCTTGTTTTATTTTTCCTTTCTTCTCTAAACGTCTTTTATCCTCTTTTCTCAATGAAGGAAGTTCTTCTTTGCTTAGGATATTATTCTTTACTGCCTCGTATTTTGAGGAGATGCCCTATAAAAGATCAAACACTTTCCGTTCTTCAAGCTCACTAGTTTATTCCTTCATGCAGCTTTGACATTTGGTCTTTGAATAATACTGTAATTCTTTTCATAAACCACGAAGTTATGCATAGTAGTCACTCACTGATCTTTCCTCTTGTCTGCATTTATAAATTTTTTCTATAATCTCATATTTTTTTGCAATATTCTTCGTTTGAGCATATGCATCATGAACAATCGCCCAAATGTCTTTAGCCGATTCTAAAAACATAAATGTACTTACAATAGATGGTGTCATGGATTGGATGAGCCATGCACTTATTAGGATGTTTTCCCTATGCCATTTAGAGTATGAAGGATCAGTTAAGTGGGGCATGAGAATGTGTCCAGTCAAATAATCTCATCGCCCCTTTGTCATAACAACCAGTTCAATCGATCTGGCCCATTGTAGGTAATTTCTATCATCTAATTTTATATTTGTAATCTGAAATCTTGCCCCTTCTTTGAAATAACATTTTTTCCACAGTCCATCATTTTTCATCTGTCAGACAAGAAGAAATCCCTTTCTACTAGGGCTGAAAAAAATCTTCCTCTCTCTTTTTCAGAAATTCTTTTTCGTAACGACTATTCGTGAACGTAAAACTGACCTGATTCAAAATTCTACAGACTATAACTGATTCACGCTGCCCTACACACCTTTTATCGTTGGAAACTGTTGTAGAATCATGAAAATATGTCCTAATCGCAAAGATTAGGTTCTAATACCATGATGATAAACAACTCAAAACATAAACATGTCAAAAGCACATGCAAATCTCTATTACTGAAGTAAACAGAGGGCCAACGCCTCCCTCTTGTGCAACCGTCCTCTCTCTTCTCTTTATTTTACTTAAACATATATTGCAATTAGGGTTAATATATATATAATGGTTTATAACTTAAAAGACTAATTTATCCCTAGTAAGTAAAAGAGATGACATACGGCTCCTATTGGATCAGAATCTTATCCAATAGGAGCCCGACGACCCAAAACAGAAGTTTAACAAGAAGGATTAATAGTCTTCCTTATATGGAACCACAATTCCATGCTATAGATGGGTTCCACTTTAATGCACAACAAAATTTGGAATTGCAAGCACCAAAAATTAATGTCCAGTTCTCTTGAAATGTTGTACCAAACACACCCTTAAGATATTGAAAGTTTGATGTTTTTCTAGAAAAAATTGGATGTGTAAATTAAAAATCTAAAAGTTTCAAAAAGGAAATCAAATATGGTGAAAAGTAGCATTTAATCTTATTTAATCTCATCTACGTGTTATCCCATGCTGGAATTACACATATAACATAATAGTCAGATAATTATTCATATTTACCCAAGTATCGTAAAGGATATCCATGAAAGGTCAGAGCTGGGAGACCATACACTTGTGAGACAGATTAGCTCCATATACGACTCTGCATCTGGGAAGGGTCTGCCTAACCCCATCTTGCCTATAATTCTTTTCGTAGATAAATTATATATAAAAGCAAATTACTTTTTGTAACAAGTTTGTATGGGTTTTTCTTTCAGACTTGGGATATAAAGCAATACCTTGCCTTGATAAATTTTTAAAGCATCAAATAATTACATTAGATTTATAGACACTTAAATTAGAAGTGACACAGAATTTTTTTTTTTGGCTTTAACATAAGAATTGATATTTTATTAGAATTTTAACTTTAAAATACTTTTAATGATGGGAAGAGAGTGTATTTTCTCAAGTAAATTAAGAATAAAATAATATACATAAAATCAGGATATTTACTAAATGATATTATATGTAAAATAAACAACGGTACTGCAGATAAGCCACTTCTTCACCAAACTAGGCGCCTTAGGGACTGATGGTACTCAGGTGTAAAGCATGCTTTAGCAGGCATTGTAGCATGCTATTAACAACTACAGATAGAAATGCTAACTATGATGTGTACAAGAGGGCACTTAGTCGACTAGGAGTGGCATAACTTTCTAGTTGGAACTTGGTTGATAAGGTGGATAAGAGAACCCTGAATATCCATATAATAGGTAAAGGCTAATAAAGGTAACCTAATGCAAAGGTTATGCATACATGAGAATTGGGTTTTTGATATCTATCCATATGGAAGATATAAATGTTTTACAAGGAAATGAATTGGAGGATGTCACCAAGAACTCTGAGAGAAGCCCAACTCATGGCTGCAGATTTGACCTTCATTTTTATTTCTCTAAATCAATTGGTAATATAAAAGTTACTGTTACAGTTTAATCTTTATACAGCTTACATATAAGTGAACTCCAGCTTGACAGCCTCTGTTTTCTTAAGAGCTGTAGAAGGATTGGAGCCCTATACTCTGAGGTGGAATGAGGTGTCAGCTTTGCAAATCCATAATTGGAATCCTCAAGGAAATGAATTGGAGGATGTAATGAATTCTCTTTCTTATGTGAAGGTTTTTCTTTTGAATTCTTAAAACTTGAGAACTCAGACGAGGATATTGTGAAACTCTTGTAAGAAAGACTTGTGAACAGTTCACAGCAGTCGTGATAAAAAGAATGTATTACAACCGACAGTCGCAGACCAGTGAATAGCACATGCGTTTACAACTCCTTTTCTCTGTTTTGATGAAGACCTGCAACGAAATCACAGCCACAAGTTATTAATTCTTCTGTTATATATATATATATATACAACTAGATATTACTTGATCATTATCACCCTATGTACGATTAGTTGGATGGTTGTATCATTCTATATCATGTTTAATGCACTCATGTATTGTGCATTAAATGAGATTGAGATTGATCTTCGTATCAACATTGATGGATGGTTCGATATGTGTTGTTCGTGCAATCGACAACAGAAATTGTCTAGTAAAGTCTGGCATTGGAGGTAGCGTTGTTTGGAGGCCGTATTGTATATCGTTTTTCTCTATAAGATAAATGTATTGTATCGTATCATAAATTTTTTTTAAATTATTTTTAAAATCAATAAAATAGGAAAAAATCAAGATGTACACCTTTATTGTTGTATATCGTTTAACTCTAAATAATTCCTATAAATCAAAATTTGAGTAAATATTCATCATTGAATATTAATTCAAATTATAAGTTATACAACTTTTGATTAAACAAGTAGCAAAATTACAATTTTTATAATTGACAAAGAAGAATCACATATTGTAATCAAGACCATTAACTAAATAATATTCTTTTTTCTCCTTGTTTGAGATCATCACTACCTTTAACAATAGGTTTGACTTAGAACTCTTATTTCAAAATATCTTAAGTTTTAGTAATCACTTTCAAACCTACTCTACCAAACATCTAAGAGAAAAATATAAATATAAGATTTATTCTACTATAAATATAAAATTTAAGAAACTTAAATATTAAGATAAATGATTCATATGTTTATGTAGGCATATATTAGTACGGTTGCAAATGATTATAAGCAAGCCCATCAAGTGAAGAGAATTATTGTAGTTCTCCATCTCTTGATGTATAACATCTCCTCTACTCTCATCATGGACTACTATGTCTATACAATCAAGCATACCTTTATTAAACTGATCATCCCTTTTAAATATTATATAATACATAAACGTTAGGTTTAGGTAGTAAGTTGTTGCATAAATAGGTTGATGTAATTGTTTGTTAAATCCATTATCAATAATTCTTCACACATGCACATAATCACTCTTTTTTTATTAAAATTGCTCATTATGGAATGCATGGTTATACATAAATTTGGTGATATCTTTGACAACACTCAACACTCAGTTGTTGCCATTACCTCATCTATCTTTCCAATATCTTTAAGAATGAGATCTACATAATGGGTTGCATATGTTGTCCAATAAAAAGTATCACAACTCTCAACTAATTCATTTATAGTTAGTTTATAGTTAACTATATTATTTGTAATTAATTAGACTATGTTTTCATATTCAACCTCAAATATCACCTTATCAAATTCTTGCTTTAGAACCTCTACAATATGACTTTCTTTTAATATGTCAAGTAATCTAAAAAAGAAGACATTTAGGACAATAGATAAGAAAGTTTAATAAAGTCCTTCCTCACTTATCTTTCCATTGATCTGCCACAATGGTGTATCATATCCCCTTCCATGACTCCCTCAAAGTCGCACAATACTCATGTTACTTTAAGAATGGTTTTATCCAATAGTTTTCTTCTCAACTTATTATAAGAAGTCATCTTATATTCTAGACCAATATTAGCAATGGCATCTATCATTACTTGAAAATAAAAGAAATTTAATGTACTAAATAGTATGAATTCATCATAAAACCATCTTCCCACTATAAAGTTTGCATGCTCATGCAATTCTCTAAAGATATAGTACCACAAATTCCAAGCTAAGCATCAGGTATAAGAGGAGGAAGAAAAAATGATTATATGCCAAAATGAGAAGATCTTCCCCTACACCTTCCCTTTCTATGATCTTTAAGAACCCTCTTTTCCTTGGTTGGTCGAGAACTAATATTACCAACATTTGTCTTATCCTATGTCCTCTTCCTCAAACATTTATGTATCTTCTTTTTCTTGTCTCTTCTCAACCATACTCTCAATCATCTATAGACATTATCATTTAATGACTTTTGGTACTTTTCTAACTCTTAATATGTAATGAGCAACCTCTTTCCTAGTCTATGCTATGTGATGTTTCATTCAAAAATTCCATCACTCATGACTTTCTTACAAAAATTATATTTTATTTTCAATATGCTTCTCTTAATTGAAGTATTACACTATCATACCAGGTCATCAAATCGAGATTGAGACTTTGCAATACCTCTTCTTGCCATCTTAATTTATCTTCTTAAATCTTAATAAACTTAAAAATAAAAGCTCTTCATAAATTGTCATACACTTCATAAATCTCCAATCTCTACTTCATAAACCCTAAAATACTCAAAGAGTGTCTCTCACTTTATAGATTGTCACAAATCCATAGGATCCCAACTATCCTGGTTAGTATGGGATTTTCTTAATATTGGAAGGATTGCCCCCTCATTAGCATCTCCCTATGAGAGATTAGATTGTTATACATAAACATGTCATGTTTCGGATAAAAACCATAACTAGTGGTTTTGGTTAGCCCAAAACTTGGAACGGTAATCAAATTGGCTCCGAACCGGTTCCGGTTTAGAATCGATAATTTTATTTAAAAATTGACAAATAAAAATTTTATAAAAGATTTGAACCAATGGTATGCCTAGTTGCACACTTTTCATTAGACTGGACTGATTGGTATCAGTCAAAGTACACCTTGCATTTCAAGAAACAATACACTTTAATATAGAAACTGGAAGAAGCCGGTGATTTCTCCCTAGTCAAACCATAGGAGATCTTCTCCCAATATTGTATGATATGGGCATAACATATTGTATCATGAGAAATCACCATACGATAGATTGAATTGTGTCGGTCTGTATCATAATATGCCCTTTTAAGTTATAACCCTCCCAAATAGAAATTTTGCATTTTTGCGGGTTTCAAATTCTAGTTTGAGTGCTCCACCACTCCATCGACGACTTTGACTAGGGAGAAGATCTCCTACGGTCTCACTTTCGATGATACCACCACTCTAGTGGTGACAATCTAGCGGTTTTCTTATGGTATAAAGGTTTTTATTTTTTTGTATGTTTATTTTCTATTTTCTTGTGTTATTTGTTTTTTTAATAACAATATATAAAGTGAGTGGGCAAAATTGACATATGAGTTCATGTACAAGGAAAACAAGCGCTTGCAAAGGAAGTTAAGTCTAGGGATTGCGAGCCAAAAAAAGTCCGCAAGTGGGGTGGGGTAGGATTTAACCTAAACCATCTCACCTTGATATATATATATATATATACACACACACACACACATATACATATATATACATGTGAGATAGAGTTAACTGTATAATTTCTTTCGGTGCATAATCTTACATAAACATTTCAATATTCTTTGATTTCAATGGTAGAGATTTGAATTAAAAGTATCGTTATACTTTTATACTTTGTGCAAAGTGTTTTATAATCTCTACCGTTTATCTCAAACATTGAGAAGCGAAGATATTTATGGAAGACTATATACCGAAAGACATTTTAACACTACCTCATATATATATATATATATATATATATATATATATATTTGTGTGCGTTAATCTAAATAATATGTACATGTGTTTATATATACATATGTACATAGGCTAAGTATATATTTTACATGTATATATATTTTATAGAGTATGTTATATGTTGTATATAAAATATATAACATTAACTGATTTTCTAAAATTATTTCTTATAAGTTGAAGTGGGAAGGGGCTGAAGCACAGGGCAAATACAGGGTTTGATCTCCAAGACATAGTGCGGGGCCGGGCGATGCAGGGTCTCATGAGGGGTCTCTAGTGCGGGGCGAGTTTGGGTAACCTGCCCCACTACACCTCATTGCCATCCCTAGCTGAGGAAAGTGCCCCAGGATCCATGGCCACTAGAGAGTTCATCATAGAGGTTTGAGTGAACCAGCTTGAAAGTGCTGATATTGTGCTAATACTCGGCCGATCTTCATTTGTTTCGTCATTGGAGTAAATATTCTTTCAAACGCTATAAAGGGGAAAAGCATAACCAGTTTACTAAGTAGTTGAAGGCTAGGATCTGCTAGTATCAACTGTTAACCCAACGATCAATGTGCTGCCTTTGCTTTGTGAATGCGTTGATTGAGGAAGATATTTATTCTTTGTGACTGAAGTCACACAGGAGTAATATTAAATTGGACCACGCAAAGAAGGGTGATATAAGCTTAATATTAACTTTCAACAACTCTAGACCAACGTAAGGTAAAGTTCTCGTGAACCCAATAAAAGATAAAATGAGAGACATACCTAAGATAATTTGGAATCTTTTGAAGAATTGGCCAAATGAAGATATGGGAGAAGATATGAGAAATTTGGTTATGAAAGGTTCAAAAGATACGCAGAAGAAGTCCTCAAAATCTCTTGAAACTTGGAAGGAAAAGGTTAAATAGATGCTAATATGACACTAAATTAAGCTTAATATCACTAAGAATTCCACACATACACTTAATAAGTCCTTGTATTCGACCCTACTTAGTGTGAGAAAACCATTGGTGGACTCACTTTAGAGAGATGTGAGATGTACTTCTCTCGAAATCTGAAAAATTCCTCGGTCCGTCACGGTAATGCAAGTGTTTTATGGATGTAAAATATAAATGTCTTACTAGAAATATAAGCGTTCCACTACAAAAGATTTCTTGGTTCTGTTATTGGAAAAAATGTTCGGTATTGGTTTTGACAAAGGAGATGCCATTAAAAGTCAAGAATTCGCCCCATAACAATACCTTAATGTGACATCTTCACAACATATGAGGGTACATCTCATGCAACTTTCTTCAACTAAACATCTGTGTAGTGATTGGATGGCATTATATAGAGATTATGCAGATGCTAGGAGCCAGTGAGAGTACGATATTTCGAGGACCCCCCCACCCCATCTTACCAAATTCACTAAGTATATAGCTGCAAAATCAGATATATATATATATATATATATATATATATATATATATATATATATATATATATATATATATATATATATATATATATATATATATATATATATATCCAGTTCTTTTTTGGGAGTTAAAGCTATAACCTAGAGGACAAAAAAGGTGAAAGCTTTTCTTTTTAATAACCAAGACGTGGTTAGGCAGACCCCAATGAGATTAAAAGAACGACCATAACCTTAAAGAAGTGTTTAAAATGAATGCCGCATTCCGGCAGTTTGTCCTCCCAACAAAAAGAATAATTGATGGAACCGGATCGTGCCAAAAGGTTGGTTCTAGTCCTTCCAAACCTAGTAACTTTAAAGGCGAGAACTTAGTCATTCTCAGCAGTTTCACTCATGGAAATGTCTAGATCGGCTATCTAGCCGTTTCTCATGGAGATACAGAATAAATCCGTAACAACCGGACTGTTATAGATTTGTTCTGTAACAGCCGGATAAAGGCTCTAGAACGGAAAGCCTACCCTAGATATCCTAGAGGAGGACCAGACATTGCTCTATATATAAAGAGCAGTGCACAAAAGAATTATAAAAAGAAAAAGAAAAACAAGAAAAAACCTCCGTGTGAAATCCGACTATGGAAAACCGGGAAAAACTCACAAACCATCATTTTCTTTGTTTACTAGGAGAAAATCCACTGCGATAAGAAAGCTGAAGGAGCAAGCCAAAGGATCAAACGATCATCGGAAAACCAGATCGTCCTACAACTGGTATTAGGGCTTCGTTACCTGAAATCAAATAAGTACGTTGTTAAGTTTTGTGAAACAAGAAAATAAAAAAAGGGAGGAATATAAGAGAGAACTCCCTGTTTTGATCGAAAACAACAGGTCGTCTGTCGAAAACCACAAACTGTGGCCTGAGACAGGTGACAGGAAAGAAAGGCTAGAAGGCCAAAGGCCGAATCGAACAAGATCTGCACGTCGATCAAATGTCATAACGGTTAGGTTCTGTCAAAGGCCAAAAGGCCGAATCAGTAGGCTAAAACATAAGGCTTGAAGAATAGAGGAAGAAGGACACCAACGGCTGGTGGTCGTCGGTAGAAAACAGTAGCCAAAGGGAGCAAAGCCAGATGATGGTGGCCATCGGCAGAATACATAGGATGGAGGGAGGCAGCAACCTCCCTCTCTTGGGTGGCTCTCTCCCCTTCTCTTTCTCTTTCTCTCTTCCCTTTATACCTCTCGGAAACCACCCAACGGTTTCAGAAAACCGTGGGCAGAAATGCTTCTGATTAATGGTTTGGACAAAAACTAGCTTTCTATGGTGGGGTTGGACGCCAACATTGAGGATCAATTCGCAAGACAGAAACAGTCCTTATCCATCATTTCTGATCGTGAAACAAACAAAATATACGGGGCAAAATTTTCATTTTTCAATGAAAACTTTGCCCAATGGAAAATACAAGAGCGAAGCAAACCATGCCCTTAGAGTGTCAATAGTGAAAAGAGGTTTTAGTTTGAACGCCAAGAGCAGATGATGGACATAAAAATCCACAGCCGATCAGGTCATTCAAGTCACATGTTGCCTTCTACCACATTGTTTCAAACGAAGTTTTACCATAAAAATACATTCCTATAATTCGGAATCGGTACGGGATTGATTCAATATGGAATTCAATCATGAATAGTCCCCCATTGTCACAGTAGATATAGATATTTTAAGAATACGCCTCAAATACCAATGGTAAATAGCAAGAAGAACCTATGTTACAGGATAGAGTTCAAAGAACACTGTCATTATTGATATGATAACAGACTGATACAAGTATCCCAGCAAAAATGGAAACATAGAAACCGCTGCTATTTCAGGAGACTCTCCTATGCAGGAGAGATCAGGTAACGTGAGACCTACCATGTAGGATCTCTGGTGTGCCGTTGCGTTACATCCAAACAACTTGCGACAACTGCAGAGCTGAGCCCGCATGATAGATCTCACGTTAAGGCCTCTAACCAGATCTCTGCTGACATTTATAGTACATATTTGCAAATATAAAATCATTTACCATTGTATGAGATGTAGTTTTCAGGAAGCTCATGAGTTACTCCACCATGCCAATGCATACGACTTTCTTCATCTCTCTAGAGCTTTCTCTTCTCCTCTTCCCGCTTACAATTGAGATTGCCCGCAAATCGTCAATGTTGAGCGCTTCATTTTAGGAGAAACTTCATTGTACAGAACGATTGAAACTGACACGAGAATCATCATAAACAGGGTACCAGCTATCAGTCTCTGGCTGGTAGACCTCACTCAGAACCTGCCGATGAGAACCAAGTCCCTTTAGGAACCACTTACCCTCATAGACAACACCTATGAAAGGCACCATTGCAGTGCTCATATCTGAAATAAATGACCATCGATTCTTGTTGGGATCATAGACTTCAGCTGATCTCAAGGACCGGGGCACACCCTCATTCTCCCCACCAGCCACATACAAACAATTGTTTATGACGCAGGAGCCAAAGAAGTGCCGCCACGAAGCATATCTGGGGCACGGTGCCATTTATTTGTCCTAGCACTATAAAAAATAACACGTCTCATGGATCCCTTTAGTGGGTCCTTCCCACCAAACAAGTACAGGTGACAGCCACTGAGAACAGCACAGCCAAAACCAAGAGCTCCAGAATATTCCTTAGGAACAGGAGGCAGGGGCTGCCATAGTTGGTACACAGGATCAAAAGCATGCCATGAGATTTTCCCATCTCGGTCTCTCTTAATGACATATATCCACTCTTCTGCAATTCCAAGACTCTTGCGGGAGTGAGTAAAAGAAGTTACCAGCCAAGAGACGATACCATCTTTTGCAGACTAGCCGAAGTTTACGGTGTTCAACCCGTGGGACTCGGATTAGGCAAGCAATAGCAAGATCATCGGGAAGTCCTGGAAGTAGCGGGATTGATTGCGGCTTCTGTCACCACGTGCTGGCTTGCTTCTAGTTGGGTGAATGGATGGTTTAATGTCAGGCCGAAGACAGAGCTTTGTTCCAGGGACATACTTCTTTGCTCCAGCAACAGTTTTTAGGCAGCAGAGCCAGACCCATGTTTTATACTCATTTGAAAGAGGATCCAATGCGTTACAAGCAAAGGCAGGGTGAAGGAATGAAAAGGCCTCTTTTGATGCTAGACCCACCATGTACCCTTCATTTGATAGATGAGACGTCTCATTAGAAGAGAAGGAAGGTAAAAAAACGGTAAGAACTTTCAAAGTCTTTTCCTTCTGCCTTCAACTGGGATTACATAAAGGCAAAGCTCAGAGACATGACTTATCTTCCACATCCAAGTTCCTGTCAGAGAAGCTTCATGTTTCCTTGTACTTAACCAGTCAATCACAAAAGTGATTGTTCAAATAACAATAAAAGAATGTCATATAGATACTCCTACCACGTTGCTGGACCCATGTTGAAATCCCCGACACTCACACCTTCTTCTCCTGTGTCCGACTCGGCACATCTATTTTAAATATTGTTTAAGTACCATGTCAATAAGATACTTCATGAATATTGATCGATTATCACTTTATTAGTGAATCAACCTAGGAGAACGACAATCTGGATAGACTCAGGTATTAACATTTCCTCGTTTATTTGATAGTTGTCAGAACTTATATATAGTCATGTTTTCAGACCCATGAATTTCAAAAATTGCCATGTGTTGCACCATATCTACCACCCATTTCCACACCTGCACATGCACCAGTGTGATATAGATAGAAATCAAGGACTCAGCATACTACTAGCTTGAATTTGAGAAAAGCATTTGGGTACTCCTTTCCTCCTTTGACCTGCATTCTCTCTCATTTGGGAGGTAGAGATTGGGTGGGAATCAAGTCTCCCCACAGAGTTGTACAAAGTTAAATGTCAATTTCATTGGCACTTGCTTATGTACGAGTGGGTTGCAAGTATATGGACATATGCTTTTATGCCTGTTCATAGGTGGTCATCAAGGCTCCCACTAAGTTCTACAAAGCTAAGCATCAATCTTACTGGTATTTGCTTCTATAAAAGTGGGACAACAAGTGTACGGAGAAATCCTTTTCTTTCGCATAACTTTCTAAGAGATAGATCACACGGGAGTGGCAAATCTTAGATTTGGATCAAATCACATAAAAGACCTGATTCAATGTCATCTAATGCCCTTGGTGATCCCATCTTTTAGTTTTTCCAAAGTCTTAATTGCTTAATTTAATTCCCCATGAACCTACTTATTTTCATTAAGTTGTCCTTTCCTATTTTCTTAGCCATTAATTTAGCTTGTTATTTCTGAGAATCTTGTTATTAGTCATTAATTTAGTTTGTCCTGTTACATTCTCCAAAAGAATCACTTAATGTAGTTGCTACCTCTTAAAGTCATTTTTTTTCTTTGTTTAATTAAACTCACATGTAAGTTTTAAATACCTAGGGTCAGTTTTTCAGAGTGATGGAAGAATTGATGGAGATGTTACGCATAGAATTAATGCTGGTTGGTTAAAATGGAGAGGAGCATCAGGTATTCTTTGTGATAAGAAGATACCATTAAAGTTAAAAGGTAAATATTATAGAGCAGCAATTAGGTCTGTCATGTTTTATGGTTCTGAGTGTTGGGCAGTTAATCATCAACATGTACAAAAGATGTCTGTGACAGAAATGAAGATGTTGAGATGGATGAGTGGTCATACAAGAAAAGACCGTATACATAATGAGGTTATTAGAAACAAATTAGGAGTGGCACCAATAGAGGATAAAATGAGAGAATATCGTTTAAGATGGTTTGGACATATAGAAAGAAGATCAAAAGAAGAACCTGTAAGAAGGGTAGAAAAACTAAATTTAGAAAGTATTAAAAGAGGTAGAGGACAACCACAAAAGTGTTGGAAAGAAACAATAAAGAATGATCTAGCTTATTGTGAGTTAACTGTTAACGTGGCACACGATAGGGATCTATGAAAACAAAGAATCCATGTAGCCGACCCCGTCTAGTATGGGAAAAGGCTTAGTTGTTGTTGTAGTTGTTGTAATTAAATTCACATGTAACCCCTAAGTCACACAAACACCTCTAAGAGGTGGAGTGTCGACCCCGACATGGGTACGACACTAACACCAACACCGACACCGTGTCGGTGCGGCATGACAAAAAAAAATGATTTTTTTAAGGTAACTTATAGTTCTGCCATCTATGGTGTATTTATCCTGGAGAACCCGATCGAGGAGGGAGTGATCCGCGAAGACGATGAAACCGAAGCCTCTTAGTCAACTTGTGACCTTATCTCCCATGATAACCACCTTAGTTACCTCACCATAATTTCCAAAATGCTCCTTCAGCATGTCTTCCGTCATCTCCCATGAAACTCTGCCGATAAAAACAGAAAAAATATCTCAATGCAGACCTTCTTCACTTCCTTTTGTGTAGATATTTTACGCTTCAAAATCTAGCACCGACTTTGAAGTTCGGGTCTTTTTGGATAAATGAGTCCAGATCGGTGAAGATTAATTTGTGTATTATGATGAAATTAGTAGTTGTTTACCGTTTATGTGTTTTGTTTTAATATAAAGTTATGTACTTGCTATTGTCATATACTTATGTTAATTGATGTCTCACTTGTTCTAACTTGAATATTATATATAATATTATATATTATATACCCGTGCCGCACCCAAAAATTTTGAAATTTGCCGTATCCCCCACCCGCACCCGCACCCGTGTGACATAGTGAAACCCGATATAGGCATGTACCCTCATTTGAATTGAGCAATCATCTTGTCTTGGTTATATGAAAGTTAATCTTTCTCTTTTCCACTTCCATCCACTTCGGTGTGTGCACCTAAAGTAAGTGAAGACTTTATATTAGCTCTCACACAAGCCAAGTAGTGGTTAAAGATCTTATCCTAGCTCCCACACAAGTTAAACAACAGTTCCTTGAGTGATTTAAGCATACTTTCTGCTTAATTTATTACCCTGCGACTTTAGGAATGAGCTTGCTCTCCTAAGTAACTCGTATCAATGGGTTTCACCACCAAGATGGCACTATTATCAAAATTAGTTAATTATTAGTATTGTTGTGTAAAGGTGCTACATTTCAACATGTTTTACAAAGAGGATGTTGGATAGTGGCAAAGTGTTGGTTGCATCCTAGAGCCTGAAAGCATAACTTTTAATGCACACAAGTTGATGGCTTGTGTCCAGATGTGTCGCCTCCTCAGACCTGACTCCAGACATGTGGTGTCCTCAAAAGAACCAGCACTGGCAACTAGATATCATCTTTCCCTAGGACTTAAAGAACCCGGACCAATTAGATAAGCTTTCCGAGAAAGATCTCATGTTACAAAGGTTGAAGGTGATGAGCAGGATCTTATGGGCAAGTTCGGGTACTCAGATAGTCAGAACCTTCTTATATCCACATTTCAAGGCTTGATCTGACATCGAACACGTGGTTCACTTCAATATAGTTAAATCATACCTGGTTAATTATCCTCCAAATTGGCTAGGCTGCTCTCTTATGCACAAGAATCACAGGGATCATGAATACTATTGGGGACTTAATGTCCTACTTGCAATTAAAAAAAAGACAAAAAGAGGGTGCTTGCAAGGATATTATCAAACATTGTAGATTGAACAGGCTCTTCACTTGTCCTATGATAGGAGTAATGTACAAGCTGGATGCAGCTCAAACAAGGCCTATAGTTTGAAACACAAGGATTCCAGTAACGTGGCCACATAAGTGTCTGTGATCAAGATAGATCTTAAGATAGAGGTTACTGCAATCCAGCCTCCTTTGTGTTGGTGCTTATCTAACTATGAAGTGGGAATGAGAAACCATCCAAATTTTGTCAAGAACCATGGAGATGACCACCTTTTGTTAGTCTCCTGGTGCCTTCCAAACCGAGGGAGAATATGTAGAAATGGCAGACTAGTGCATGGAGAAGAGGGATCCTTACTCGTAGTCTTTGATCCACTACCTTTCTGCAATTGCTGTGTCAGCTGCAACAGGCTGGATTGAATATAGAAGAGGATGAACCACTCTACATAAGGAAAATAAGCCATTGAAGATAGGACGCAAGAGAAGGGATGCCTCTTGCCCCACTTATCTACATTAATTTTTTACTTTTGTAGTTTTCATTTGTCGTGCGGGAGGTAATCACCCAATTTGAACTGCTGTGATGAATTGGGGTATTACAAATCTCTTTCTAGAATAGACCCCAACCCAAATCTTTTTCCTTGCTAACCCCTTTGATTTGACACAGTCCACAAGTGTGGACCTAAGGTTCATAGCTGGGAGTTTTGGGTGGTTATGGAAATTACCTCCATGTTCTAGCCAGGTATGCAGAATAATGGTGCACAATTTTTTCAGCTTTTCTCAGCTGATTTAACCACGAAATGAGTGATCCTTGGGTCTCACAGTCTCACTTGTTGAGTCGATAATAACTCATGCTAAGTTGGCCAAGTCACTAAGTAAAACCAACAAGCTTTTGCATTTTCCGTGAGACTTGAGAGAAAACAAGATCATGCAAAAGTGATAAGAATGTTAGTAGTTTCAAAATCTTTTGTTGTACGATAGACTTTTCAAAAACGTAGAAGTTTTTCCATTTATGTGATATATGTGTATTGTTTTATAATATTCAAACTCCGTCCATGTAAGGGATCACCCTTGCATGGCCGGTCCAAGCCCGAATAAAAGAGGAAGGTTGCATTAGGCTTCCAACAGCGAGCATAAAACTTTGTCGGACTTATTTACCATCAATTCTACAAATTATGATAGGGCCATGTGGAAACAAAGAATCCATGTAGCCAACCCTATCTAGTATGAGAAAAGGCTTAGTTGTTGTTTTATAATATTCAAAAAAGTCAACCAAGTCAATGGGCTTGAGTGACTAAGTTTTCAAACTATGCAAGAGATCTTGTGACTGTGATAATTACAGTATTAGCCTATCAGCTGCTCCTTCGATAAGAAATGTAGAAGATAAATTGTGTATCAATCATATGATATTGAAGTCCAAATTGTAGAGGTGCTGCTGCTACGGGAACATAGAAAACATTTTTGACAATTGGAAATAAAAGTTTCATATAAATTGTTCATTCATTTCAGTAAAATCTTGAACATGCAAGGTTTTGTCAGTTCGATGAACCTCAGACTAGATCTCGTCTTGAGTCGGGAATAGATAAATAGAGACATCACATACACATAGTATTCCACTATGATACTGTAACTTAACTGGATCGCCAGGAGTTATGAAGAGTCAAGTGATAAGTGGTGTTATACTGGCCTTAACTATGCAGTAACTGCTGGTTAGATTTCATACTGCTTCTCAACTACTAAGGCATTTCCTCTGTGGGAATTGTGAGAAAACACAAAGTAACGAACAACAGTTGCTCCTCACTTCTCTAGTTAGTAACTTAATACCCCTTTATAAGAAGAAGCTAGAAACTTGTTCAGAAGGAAAAAGATTGTGATGCACGTGACTGGTACAATAAATAAATCAAATCTTTCTTTCTTATTGAAAAGTTATGAACGTTTTCATAAACCAAGTGCAAGAAAGGACTTCTCAGTACCCAACCCTAACTTTGGAAACAATTGTAAAGGATCAAATCAAATAAAAAGGGCTCGAAATCAAGAATTCATTTTTTTCATGAGAAGGCTTCCGTTCCTCATGTCCAGTGTTTCCAGTTCCTATACAATAGGGATCAACAATACATTGAGCACACAGAATTAGCATCAGCAAACATCAGATGCACCAAATATCAGTAACAACCACAAGAATGACTCGTATTTGGTTGTGATCCATGTGCTAGACCAAAAGAAAGCAGCACGTTGAAATGCTATACCTAAACTTAAATCAGGAAGAAGCCATAAGCGAGCAAAAGTTCTCAATGTCCTTTTCTCATCGAACCATTTCCAGAAACGTAATAAGAAACATAAACTACAATTTATCACATAAGATTATAAAGCAACCATCTCTAAATGCAGCAACTGGAAAATTTTCCACATCAAGAAAAGGTAATATCCTGATATCTGCAAATGATTCACCATGCAAATTACTCCACAAGTAGATTAAATAAATCTAAGGAACAATAAAAAGTAAAAAGGAAAGAAAGATCACAAGTTACATATTCATAAATGAACTTCAAGGACAGACATGGATACCAAATTCGACAACTTTGTCATGAGGAAGGGGGAGAGAGAAAGAGAGAGAGAGAGAGAGAGAGAGAGAGAGAGAGAGAGAGAGAGAGAGAGAGAGAGAGAGAGAGAGAGAGAGAGAGAGAGAGAGATGCATCACCGAAGCTGGGACTATCAAAAATAAAATATCAACTAGAATTAAGGGACGATACTAAGAAATCAAAACAGGGAAAGCCAAAAGCAGACTCACCAATGCAGGGTGCGGCCCTCGTTCCATTCCAATCGCCACAAGCACAAGATCTCACGAAGAACGAACACTCATTTCACCAAAACAAGAAAAGAACTCCAGAACCCACAATTCCGAATCCCAAAGGTCCCAATAAAAACAACAAAAACCTCTTAACTTTTGAGCAGACAAATAGAGAAAAGGGAAACATACAAAAAGGGGTGGTTGAGGAACTGGTGACTCCCAAAACACACCAAGAAAAACCTAACCTTTCAACAGGTGATTTAGAGAGAGAAAAAACAAAGGGGGTGGTTGATGAACCGGCATGGTCACAGTCGCCCTGTGAAAAGAATGAAGACCATCTGCACCATCACCGCCATTACCAACGAATCGTTAAAAACAAAAACTTCAATCCTAAACCTAAACCTAGCTCAGGAACAGACTGATGGTGAGTGTTAAGAGGAAAACAAGGGCATGGTGAAACCTCAGATTAGTGAGAGAGAAAAGAGCCTACAATCAACGACCCCATATTTCTGTCTTTTTGTGTGTGTGTGAGAGAGAGAGAGTGGAGATTTTAATGGAGGTGGGGAGGGGAATAAAGAGTTGCAGTGAAGAAGAGGAATGGTAACCACCGAAATGAATGACCCTATGCTGATGACGGTGAATCCATGTTTTTCTTGACATCCATCATCACCACCGTGACCATTTCTATATCATCATCAGATCCACTCGAAAGCAATTTGGTAAAGAAGCATTGAATTAAAGGGGCACTACTACCAAGCACCAAACCACCGCCCCACTGAAACCAAAATGGCCACCTTTACACCCACGCAAGTGAACGCTCGTCGGCTTCCATCGTCGTCTTAAGAGAGCCGTGAACCCGTAGAGAAAACAAATCAAGAAGAACAAATTCTCCCTAATGTCAAAACCAAATGAGAAATATATTTTTTTATTCAAAAGAAAGTCAAAGTTTTATTTTCCATATATATATATAAACTTTGAAGACGGAACCATTTAACGGCAGTACACCACCCAATTAGTACGGCGTGTGTACAAAGAAGTTGTGTGGAAACCGGCGATCCACCGTTCAATCAGACAAAAGCAACCGTTTCAAATGAAAAGGCGCATTATTTGCCTGTCATATTTATTGCTATATATATATAAAGCTGGTATATGCGACCGGTTCGTATGAGTCTAACGGGAATGGGTCATGACAAGTCAAACTATGAGCAGGTCAATGCATTCGTATTTTAATTTTTGTTGGTATTAATAAAGAAATTGATATTTGGGTAGCAGTTAATTTATAGAAGAAAATATTGTTTATATAGATGCTTGATGACCCTGAGACCTGACTGACTCGCATCCTTCATTGAATTAATTAATTAATTAATTGAACAAGTCGTAGAAGAGCGAGTATCACCCGGGGCCACGACAAATCGTCGCTTACTTCACAAGTCAAATGGGATTGTTCTTCTCAAAAGAGAAGGGAAAACGAAACCTCCCATGAGAAACGGGTAGCATCACAGTTTCTATTTGCAAAAGCCTTTCTAGAGAAGAGCTTCAAACGCTTGTTCTTTGGAGACAGTAGCGGGTCTACATTGAGGAGAG
This sequence comes from Brasenia schreberi, assembly GCA_036023115.1. Classification (NCBI taxonomy): domain Eukaryota; kingdom Viridiplantae; phylum Streptophyta; class Magnoliopsida; order Nymphaeales; family Cabombaceae; genus Brasenia; species Brasenia schreberi. Next base: position 9,879,863 of record JAYKKT010000080.1, on the reverse strand, counting down.
GTGGGATGTCCGTTTCAACCGAAAATTTAAAATTCAAAGAAAAATTGTAGCTTACGTATCATATTATGAGCTTCAAACATACTTCAAAAAATTGTAGTTTACATATGATATTGTGAGCTTCAAACATATTTCGCCCCATCTTAAACTGATCCTCAATCTATTTGCTCCACCCTGCAGAAATTTCTAAATCTGCCGTTGATTGAAGACAGAAATTTCAGACATCAAAACATGCATCATTATGGGCATCTCACTTTTTCTCTCCCTCCTCATGAAGAAAGCCTAGTAAACAAGGAGCCATGACTCTCGTAGCTAAGGGTCAATTCAGGAGAGCCTTGAAGTCGAAGGTCAAGAGTTCGATGCCTGTGCTTGTACATTTGCTAAGTGCCGCTTCTCCTCCTGTCTGCTAAACCATGCTAAGAACAATGGTCATAGTAGACAGACAGACAGGAGTTTGATTCTCGTGCATAATTTCTCTCTACAAGCTAATGCCAAGAACGTGCTTAAATGCAAGGGTCCTAATCTGGCAGTTTTAGGGAGATATTAGATCTAACGCGATTGGGTCTAATAGATCAAGCTAAAGAAAGAAGTCTGCATTCATACTCCATGAAAGCCAAATATGATCACCATTTTCATTTGGAAGTTCTGGATTGACCGGTTAGAACTTTTCTTTCTTTTATATTAAGAGGTGGAAGCCTAACACATGCACACACGCATTTCTCAGGAATTGAACTTGCCACCTACATGTGGGAGTCAGAGTCCTATCAGGTGAATTAATGCTCTTACATAAATGGTCCTCTCTCTCTCTCTCTCTCTCCCTCACACGCACACGCATCGCACACACACACGCCCAGTGAAGTTGACTGGATAGGAACAAGTAGCTGAGTCTTGGTGACATCAAAGTCTAGCCTTCTCAATAGCTGAGTTGAAGCCCCGTCGCCTGCTCTATCCCTCTCTAGAGGCAACAAGACAATGAGCTTGACTCCAACGACTGGCGAGGAGTGGAGAACCGGTCAGACCCTGCGGTGGGATTTGGAGTGGCAACTTCGTGTATCGTGTCATGCTTGTGTCGTCATTTCATGTTCTCAAGTCCACCCAAGCTTCACCTGCTATTTTTTTCTCAAATTAAGAGAAACCTGAATATAATAAGGATAAATAACCCCCTTTAATCGCAGTAATTATGCAATTAAGATGGAGAAACTGTATCGAGTATTTCTAAAAATTGAATTTTCTAGAAAAATTATGTTAACAAACTTAAGTTTTTTCGTTCACTCTAAGAAGTAGCTTGTAGATTTCAAAGCAAAAGGAAGCCTGGGAACCCATTGAGATGTAATTCTTTTTACGCAATTTCCTCAAAATCTTTCACATATGTGTGTTTGCGCGTGCATAACTTACACGGCCCTATATCAGCCGAGCTCGTTTTGCTTTGCAAGTTTAATGAGCCATGCAGATCCAAGCCAGGCTTGGCCCCCTGAGCAGCTCATTCAAGTCAACCTTATCGTGCCAAATAACAATGACACGAAAACCCAACACAGGCACGACCTAAAATGTATACGTTCATGCCCAGCAGAGGTAACACGAGAAAAACCAAATCAGGTATCTTCCAGCTTCCTTCATGAACATGAAATGATGCAACAGAAATGAAGCATGGAATGGCCAACCCTACTACTAATGGAACCAAATACATGCGTTATGGAAAAGGATTCCATGGAAAATAGAGTCAAGCGAAAATATCTTCTCCCGAAAAAATTTGCTCACCGAACACTCGAACAGACATGTATGATTCCGGTTTTCCGGCAACCAAACCGATTTCAGGCTACTTCTGGTTTCTATTTGAGCCAAAAACTCTCAAACTGAGAAATTAAAAAAGGAATAAAAAAACTGAAAAATATTTTTAAAGAAGATCAATCCTCTGGTTCAAACCACTGGTTCCAGCACAACTGAAGGAGGAACTGTAACAAACCCGGACAAGTCCGGTTCGACGGGTTCAGGTTTAAACTGGTTTCCAGTCTGGTTCGATTCCGGTTCATGCCAGACAATTTTTGCTGTGAATGGCAGCTCCACACAACAACGCATTGCTCTTTGTCAATTGTCATAAGCAGGTGTACCCCGTTGCTACTTGTGAGCAAGGACGTTTCAGAATCAAAACAAAAGAGGGCCTCGTTCGTATTGGAAGATTACATATGCGCACGCGCGCGCACACATATTTTTACTGTCAACAACCTCTTTTTCCACTAAATATCAAAATTATTTCTTTTCTCTCACATTTCATCCAAACATTTCTTTCTTCTCTCACCCAATCTCTCCTCTCCACCCAATTTCAGCAACTCTCCTCCCTCACCCAATCTCTCCTCTCTCATCCAATTTTAACGAAAGTATATTCGGCTAGACCCTTTTGCTTGGGTGATGAAGGTTTCACTTAAATTTATTATCTTTTTCACAACTTAATACATATTCTAATAATTTCATTCACAAAATATAGAACAAAGAAAAAATAATAAAAATAAAAAACAACAAAAAATGAAAATAAAAATGAAATCAATAAGAAAAAAACACAACTCAATAATATGAAAACAACTACAAAAATCAAGAAAAGAAAAAAATCAAAAAAACATATGAAAAGTTTTGAAAATAAAAAACTAGGTCATCCCAACCAAAGAGACACATTCGACAAGCGTCTACTCCAATAGGAGAGATGCATGTCAGGCGCATCTCCCCAAAGGGTTGGGAGAGACGCACGTCGAAAGCATCTCTTCTATCAGAATGCTCTGATTTTTTATTTTCAAATTCAGTCTAGAAATCAATCAAAACAACTAAAAAAAATGAAATAATCAAAACTAAATCAACAAATCGATAAATTCCGTACTGAAGTTTGGTAAGGCAAGAGGAAGTCTCATTGATATCAACCTATCGTTGATCTCAATGATAAGGTCCCATTTCAAACTCAATTTTTCAGTTTAAATCTGTGTTGATCTCAATGATAGTTAATGAGTTTAAAATCCTGTCTACACGTGAACTCACAATGAGTTGGAAACCCACGACGTGTATGTGGCTTCTGCCTCTCCTCTCCATTTTAATGGCATCTCAAATAAGTTGCCAAAGTGCATGGCATTTAATTACTTGATCTTGACAAGTTAGCAGCCAAGACGATACCATCACGTGTTTCAATGCGAGATCATAATCTCTCAGATTACCTGACCCGACCCCGATCATCATCACCTTCTCCGACGGCCCACACACTACCAGCTGAAACCTAAAACACATGCACCGGCACACCCAGTGCCAGAAAATGGACATTCAGAAGATTTCCACAACCCACGACGAGCCTTACAAGTTGTGGATAATCATAAAAGGCAAGTAGACAAGCAGAAGGTCTTCCACTGTGATGAGATTAGCATGGCCATCATCCTATCGTGTGAAGGAAGGGGAAAGCCCCCATGAGTTAACACAATGATATCATTACTTTGTGAAACTACACTTTCGGGTGTGTTCGAATTGTGGGATTCCCACAGCTAAGAAAATGCGACTGCTCTCCTGTAGATATGTCCGGTTCCGGTAGCCTGGAACCTTGAATCATAATCAGTTTCAGTTATGGTTCTAGAACCCTTGGTTTCAAGATGGTTTCGGTTTGAATTTGGATCCTTCGAAACTGGTACTTTTATTAAAAAATTTAAAAATTATAATAAAAATTTGAAAAGAATACCAAAACCAACCATTTGAAAATGCCGATTCCGGTTTTATAAGAGACGTGACCGGAACCGAACAGGGTACTCCTCGGTTCCGTTGAACCACCAGGCCTGTTCCATATCTACTCTTGTGCAATTATATATGCCTTGGAGCTAGACATGTTCAGTTCTGGTTTTTTAGAACTAGGAACAGGAACCAAACCGAGAATGAGTCAGTTTTGATTCCGGTTTGAGAGCTAAACGATAAAAAATATTTTAAAAATTGAAATTATATATATATAACCGGTGGTTTGAAAATGCTGATTCTGGTTTTGGTCCAAATCCAATTCCATCGAAAGTGAAACCAGAACTAACCGGGCAGTCCTAGTTTCAGGTCTGATTTCACCAGCTTCAGCCGGTTCCAAGCCTGGTTTGGTTCCCGTTTGAACAGCCAGCACGGTTTGGAACCGGCCCCATGCTACCGGTGGCTATTCCCATCAAGCAAATGTAAGGCATTCATTTTCTTCTAAAAGGCAAAGGCATCATGACCTTCTGAATATTGTGACGGTCTAATGCAAAATATTTTCTTTTCTCTAGTGGAGCAGGTAGAGGATCACAGAATCAGTGGAATCACATTCAATGGAAAGGCATCGAATCAGTTCTCAAGTATTTAAAAAAATTTGAAACCCAAATGAGAATTTCTGGGAACCTGAGGAAAAGATGAAGTAAGCTGATTCAGGCGGATTTGGTCTTAAGTGCTTACGTTATTGGACTAGCCTTTTTTGGGGGTAGGCTGTGGGATTAGGTTTTGACTCTAACAAACGGCGGCAAGGTTTAGAGGTCAACAATGAACTAAACCAAAGACCTGCCGATCATTCCCACAGGTATATACACACACACACACATATATATACATATATATACATATACATATATACATATACATATATATACATATACATATATATATATATAGAGAGAGAGTAAAATTCACAAACCATCAATATTGATACTATTTATTTTGATAATTGTGAATTAAACTGATTTCTTTGTTCTTGTTTAAGATGATATTTTTTTATAGTAAGTTCTCTCAAAAGAAGGTTCTGAAATTTAGAAATTGCGTTCTTTTTCTGACTTGAAGTAAGCCATATACTAGAAAAACAGCTAACTTAATTCTCCTACGATCTATAATTCTATTTCCAAGTTAGAAACAATGAAACACAAAAGAGAAAATAACAGATTAATGCAACTGAAGGTTATCATCCAAGCTAGAAAGAGACATGAGAGAATTAGAAACTAATCTACAAAATATCAGCAATAGCAATATGCTATCAAGCGGAAGGCCAACTGAAAACAGACAATGGAATTCATCTGTATGAATATTCTCCTAGTTTGTTTTGCTACCATGAAGAATCATTATATGGTACAAATGAAAGTGAACAATAGATGCCCACAAACTGTTAAAATATAATAGTATTGGCCAATAGGGCCCATAAGTTTGTATTTGTAATAAGGTCTCAACGAACTCAGGGTCACCTGGGCCAGGGCCACCTGCCACTATATCTACCTATGCCAGGACCACTTGGGCCATTATTGGTACCAGGGGGCCCAAACGGCTACTAAAATAGTTGTTAGGCCATCTTCGGTTGTTGTTGGCTTTCACTCTTCTTTTTCTCTCTATAAATAGTGATCACGTATTCAATAAACTCAAGTCAGTGTGTGGTTGATTGTATATAGATTATTTATTCATTCTTAAATAAAATGATTTCAGATAGATTGCATGTTTTCTAACATGGTATAAGAGCAGGTGATTTGATGGTGCGATGGGTAAGTCATGACTCTGAGACAATAGAGGATTGGCAGCAATAGTCTTAGCTGGTTGTGGTGGTGATTGGCTCCCACGGTGGAAAGATCACATGAAACCTTGGTTTCTGGCAGATGAGAAAGATGAACAGAGCAAATTCTAGTTTAACGCCCGTCTTCGATATTCAGAAATCATCTTTTGCAAACTTCAAGTCTTCATCCCAAGGGCAAGCAGACCAAAAGTTCTCGAAGTCTTCTTGAAACCAGATTTTGAGATAGAAGGTGATGCAGGAGTGGTCAGCAGCGTGGAGGAAGCGGAGGGTGATCTTATTAAGCCCACCGTTGAGGAGGACAACTACTTTCAATCTCTCCCCCGACAACGAACACTCTAGATGTCTCCGAGAGATAGCACTGCTTAGTGTCGCTGGAGAATGGTGGTCATTGACACCCGCAACAGCGGATAGGAAGGGTCTCTGTGTATTTATATGAGCTGAAAAGATGGAGCCGGAGTGAGAGGGAAGGACAAGAAAAACCGATGATGGTAGCTATGGTGAGTTCGTAGGGAGAGGAGTTGAACAACACCTATCTTCAACTTCTTTGACAACTCTGAGTATGACAACCATCTCACCTTCTTCATCTAATGCCTCGATCTGACGACAAGTGAAGTCGGTTGGAGCGAAATGAAAGTCGTCTCCTTTTTCGGCTCGAATGGAACTGTGGATGCTTCGCGGGATTTGAATGAGGAGATCTCGGTGACAACCGCATCGAGGTGTTGTTGGAGCTTCTCATACCCTTCAATGAGGGCGATGATGGTGGGTTTCGAGCAGAGGACGTCCTCTTGCTCCTTGTTAATGGGTTTTCCCTGGGCTTTGCTCTCATCCATTTGGATTATTCAATTGCACTTCTTTCGAAGGGCGTGGAGTGTAATGAAGACGATACTTCAATGTGGCAGTGGAAGGTTGATGAATATCACTTCAAAATATCACTCACAAAAGCTTTAGAAAAAAAGCTATAATAAAGCGTATGCAACAAAGGCATAATATATTAAAAAAATATATTATTTAGCTACAAAAGGCTTGAAACAACAGTATATATAAGAGGGGTATTTATAGAGTACATGAGGAAGAGAAGACAAGACAAAAGACGTGAGAAGAGGAGGCAGGAGAAGGGGCAAACAACCCCCTACCAGTCCTCAACGGCTACCAAGTAGTCGTTGGGGGCTGACCCAACGACTACTCAAGTAGTCGTTGCTGCTCCAACGACTACTCAAGTAGTCGTTGCTGCTCCAACCCCTTTTAACACCCTCCCTCAAACTAATGGTGCTATGACCAAAATTTTGTTAACTAAGAAGTGAAGTCGTGGAGCGGGTAGCGATTTGGTGAAGAACTCATGAAATGTGTGATCATTAGCTATATATATAGCAGTCTTATTGTCGCAATATAAAATTGGAGTAAACTCAAGTATCATGCCCAAGTCTTGTAGTAGTCATCTGAGCCAAGTCAATTCAGTAGTCATATTGGCCATTGCACAGTACTCAACTTCATTATATGCATTTAATTGAAGTAAAGATGAAGATGATAAAAATATTCTCTTTGTTGTTGTTTGCCGAATATATCGAACAATCCTCATAAAGACACTTATATGCACAGAGGTAGGAGAGTGTTGAAACTGACTTATAGTATGTACAACATGTGCAATATCTGGATGTGTAATGGTGAGATAAGTGAGTACCCTAACCATCTGCCTATAAGGGGTTGGGTCACTTAATAACTCTCCATAAACAAGTCGCATCTTTTGGTTAATAAACACAGGTGTCTCAATGATTTTATCATCAGTAAGACTTGATTTAAGAACAATATCATTAACAAATTTAGTTTGAGATAAAAAGAAACCTTTAGTATTTCGAGTTACCTCAATACCCAAAAAGTAAGTGAATTGCCAAAAATCTTTCATCTCAAACATCTTACCAAGTTCTTGTTTGATTTGAAGAATCTCATAATCATCACTACCTGTAATAATCATATCATCGACATATAACAGAAATATAATAATGCTTGCAGAAGATTTTCTTATGAACAAAACGGTATCATTATAATAAATAGTAAAACCATGCAAAGTCATGAATTCAATCATTTTATCAAATCAAGCCTTAGGAGCTTGTTTGAAACTATATAAGACTCTTTTGAGACATAAAACTTAGTTTTTAGGTACGTTGAAACCAAGAGAAGGTTTCATATAAACTTTTTCCTTTAACAAACCATTTAAGAACACATTTTTGACATCTAATTGATAGATATTTCAATCTTTAATAGCACACACGGCTATAAAGGTTCTCACAATTGTCATCCGAGCCACAGGAGCAAAGGTTTCCTCATAGTCAAGTATTATTGATCAAAGGGTATAACTGACTGTCTTGAAATCATAGGTTCATCAAGCTCATTTTCAACATGTATTATGTCATTCCCTAGGACATCATTCAAGAAGGACTATGACGACTCATCAATAGGATGAGCATTATTCATTCCTTTAAAGAAATATTCATTTTCAAAGAATTTGACATCTCTTGATACGTAGAGTTTGTCATTTTTATAATCATAGCATCTATATCTCTTCTTATTTATCCCATACCCTAGGAAAATATATTCTATAGCACAAGAAGAAAGTTTATCATCTTTGTTAGTATAAACAAAACATTTACATCCAAACACACGAAATCTACAATAATTAGGAGGAAGTTGAAAGAGCTTTCCTATAAGAGATATGTTTTGTAAAACTGAAGATGACATTTGGTTAATTAGGTAAATAGAAGTCATAATAGCTTCGGCCCAAAAGTTTTTAGGAACACCACTAGACAATAACAACGTTTTTGTGGTTTCCAAAATATGACGATGTTTACGTTCCGAAATGTCATTTTGTTAAGGAGTTTTAGTGCAAGAAATTTGATGCACAATCTCAAATTTGTCAAGATGATTTTTAAATTCTTTTAACATAAACTTTCCTCACGAGTTGAATCTAAAAATCTTAATTTCGGAATCAAATTGATTTTTTACAAGATTGTGAAATATCACAAAATTTTGAAAAATGTCACACTTGGCCTTTAAAAGATATATCTATGTATATATAGTGAAATCATCTATAAAAATAATATAGTAGGAGATCCCTCCTTTACATAAAATAGGTGTCGGTCCCCATACATTCGTGAATAATCTCAAATGATTTTGTGGAGATATACATTTTGTTTGAAAAGGGTAGATGTTGAATTTTACACAATCTTTGCAAGAAAAGTTTTCAATATTATTTATTCGAAGAGGACATTGATATAACTTTTGAATATTAAGATGTCATAATCTTTTATGCCATAGAAGAACATCACTAGTCAAAATATTAGCATATCCTATGCTATATAGATAGTCCATAATATAAAGTTTGCCCTCCCTATGACCACGACTAATCACCTTCTTCGAGAGGCGATCATATACAATACATCCCATGAATGAAAAAATTCTAATACAGTTTTTATCTAAAATTTGAGATACAGAAAGTAAGTTTAAATTTAGTTTTGAAATAATACTAATTTTGAAAACTTCAAAATTTTTGTTTTGTAAGTCACCAATTTTATCAACATTTAATTGTATTCCATCCGTAGTATAAACCCATGATAAGGGTTTTCCAATCCATGATTTTAAAATATTTTCATTACAAGTTATATGAAATGAGGCACCAGAATCAAGAATCCAAGAAACCGTACCTTCAACTTGGTTAGTTGAACAAGAACAAACCGCACCTATTGTTGCTTTGTCTTTTATTTGAGCTTCAAGTCTTTTTATCTTTTCTTCGAGTACAATGATAGAGGATGAGACTTGTTATTCTACTAATGCCACATTTCTTTTCAACTTTGGGTAATTTGGCCTTATATGTCCGACCTCTCTACAATGATAACAAATAATATTTTTTCTTCCTTCTTCACTTTTGAAATGAGAAGGTCGGTAAGCCTTCATATTTGCTTCGAGTTTTGATGCGTCAAAGGTGGTACCCCTTTGAAGTCTAACTTCAATTCATTCTTGTTTTCGCCATTTGGAAATCGGTAAGAATCTCTTCTTTTGCAGAGAAAGATTTTCTATGAATGAGAGATTATCTTACTCCTTCAAATTCTTCCCGAAGACTTCTTATAAATTGGTATACGAAATCCTCATTATTTTTATATTGTCTCTCACTAAGACATTGTGTACATTTCTTTTTGTAATCATATAATTGGTTTCAAACATTAGAGTATTCCCCAAAAAATTTATTTACCTCTTTATTTCCTTATCTAAGTGAGACCAATTTGTCTCTTAATGCCATCCTATGAGCCACATCGTTTTGAGCATGGGATCTTTTTAAATATTCTCATGTTTCTTTAGCGTTGGTGAAATCAGTCAAAGTATCTCTAGTATGCTCATTTACATTATTAATAAGCATCCATAGGATTGTTTTATGACCTCATTCATATTTCTCTTTTTGCTTAAGTGTGATATTGATATAGGGTTTTACCTTCGAACCACTTACATAGCCCCATAAGTTTTTGAAATATAGGTAATTTTTCATATATTGGGCTCATGTCTTATAGTTCGAGGGTGTTACATGAAAATTGAATCCCTCTTTATCATTCATATTTTAAGGAGAAAAAGAAACTAAAAGATAAACTTACAAAATACAATCGCCATGCTTCCCAAGAAGATGAATAATATTCTCACGATCGTAAAATGGCTCTGATATCATGTAATGAAGACGCTTCAATGTGACAACAAAAGGTTGATGAATATCACTTCAAAATATCACTCGCAAAAGCCTTAGAAAAAAGGCTATAATAAAGCGTATACAACAAAAGCATAATATATTAAAAAAATAATATTAATTAGCTACAAAAGGCTTGAAATAAAAGTATGTATAAGAAGGGTATTTATAGAGTACATGTGGAAGAGAGAGGAAGAGAAGACAAGAGGGAAGAAGTGAGAAGAGGGACTGTGAGGGGGCAGGAGAAGGGGCAGGCAACTGCCTGCGAGTACCCAACGGCTACCCAAGTAGCCGTTGCTGCTCCAACCCCTTTTAACATAGAGACGCTTGTTCATCATGATATGAACGAGACCTTCTTGCGATAAGGTCATCTCGAAAGCTATCGTTGTGATCGCCATCACTGGATTTTGTCATCTTCGAGCCACCAAAGAAACGTAGATAGCCTAGAGAGGAAAGTGAAGAAACAGAGAGGGATTAGGGCAAATACATAATATGGGTTTCCTTTATTCCTCCCTATAGGATCAACTGATGCATTTCTCGAGATGGGTATTTTGGTTTCCTTCTCTCTTCGTCTTCATCTCTGTTGTAGAGATTGGAGAGGGGCATGTACGTGGAAAGGAGGAAGAAAGGGAGGAGGAAACCACACAGACCATATAATGCTTATGAGAGAGAGATGAGGTGCGACAACAAATGATGCCGTAGAGAGACGGTGTGAGAAGGAGAAAGAGAGAAATGGGGCATTTATATGTAGTTGGGTCATAGATCCCGACCCGTTCTCTATTAGGTATAGGCGTTTGCTGGTGGGGCTGTCTCGATTCGATTTAATCTTACTTGGTATTCAGATTCAAGTTTATCCACGTGTGATCTTTCCAACTTGTTTATTTTTAACATGTTGGATTAATTGTTTATTGTCTCGTTTAGAAGAAAATTTTATTTATTGTTTGTTAGACGATAAGTTGCATATCTTTGTATGATTAAGATCCATATTGTGGCTATATGTCACTTTTGTTGGACTTTTGTTGAAGACCTTTGCGATTAAGGTGTTTATGTTGTTGGCTATTAGTTGAAAATTAGTCAATGTTTGAAGATATACTTATTGTTATTTGATAATTTGTGATCTTAATAACTTTGAAGTTGCATTTTTATGTGATTAAGATCTCTGTGTTGAAGTCCTTTGTGATTAAGGTGCTTCATGTTATTGGCTATTGATTGGAGATGAGTCAATGTTAAAAATGTACTTATTGTTATCTTGATAAACTTATGCTTGATACAAGTATTTGAAAATAATACATAAAAATAGTTTTGCCTTGAGTATTGACTATTCATTTACTATATTTTAAGCATTTTTTTGGAATGATAAAAATTATATTAAAAGAATTCTTGTTTCTTGAGACAAACAGTTTATGTTGAAAAGATTCTTGAAAAATATTAAGTTGATTATAAATCTCTTCGTATATATTTAAAACCTTTTTGATCATCTTGGTGGATTATCTTATCTTTGGTATCATAGAATCAAGTTTGAGATTATGAGTTATTTAAGGGTCTTGGTATTTGTTCGATTGAGTGGGTTTGAGCTTACTCTTAAAGCTTGTTTGATTTGGATGGTTTGAACTTAGCCTTAAAGCTTGTTTGATTTAGATAGTTTGAGCTTAGCCTTAAACTTTTTTGAGTTCGAGTTTATCCTTAAAACTTAGGTTTCAACTGATTGTCTCGTTTACAAACACAAAGCTTGTTTGGTATACCAATGTTTTTTTGTAATATCATGATTTTGTGGTGATTCATGAAATTATTTGTTATATTTGATAATCCTATTTAGATGATCAATGTTTTCTCTTAAAGAACTTATTTGAAAACATAGATTTTCATGTTTAGAGTTATGGGATCTTAATATTTCATTCAAGATTAATTCTAAGTTTTGTTGTAGGTATGTTTTAAGGTAGATCAAAGAGCTGAAGCTTCGAAAAAGATCTTTCCATTTGAACATTCTTCTTTTGAAAGGATCAGTGTGAGTTCACACATGAAGATTGAAACAAACTTTCGATATACCGTACGTTTAAGGAGGCGTGTTAAAAAGTAATAGGGTTGGTACAATAGGAGTCATAAGTTTGTGTTTGTAATCAGGTCCCAATGAACTTAGAGCCACTCAGGCCCATGCCACCTAACACTTCACCAGGGGGCCCTAGCCGTTGGGCCAGTGTGTGGCTGATTGTATAGATTGTTTGTTCATTCTTCAATAAAATGATTTCAAGTAGATTACTTGTTTTCTAACACAAACTCCCCATCTTCAACAAAAGTTTCAACTTTCCTTTGATCCATCCTTGGGAAACACAGGAAAAGAGAGAGAGATACAAAGTGCTCATATGCAAATTCTGTACATCATATCAATGAGATGTTTATACCCATTCTTATATTTCCACAATAATCTAATTCTTACATGGAAAACCATAATGAATCATCAACTTCTCTTCATTAATCATATGGTTGGACAAATTTGAAACTGAAGGATTGAATGATTGAATGATGCACGTTCATACTTAAAGACGCTCCTACAGATTTTGATTCACTGTACACAGACTAGTAAAGAATCAATCTTCGCGAAGAAGATCGGCTTGTGATTTGAACTTTCTGAATGGCGGAAAGTGTTGTGACACATTAATGGAAGCCAAAAGCAACGTTATCTGCAAGAAGATACAAAAGAAAAAGGAAAAAAAATCCATCAGCTTTAAAGTTTAAAGAAAACAACACCCTTACACACAAACAGAGCACTACCAGAAGTGGTAAGGTCAAGAAACTCCAAATTGGCCACAATGAAACAGAAAACCTGCAAGGGGACACGACAATCAACCTTCATTTCATTATGTCCCATATAAATTCGTTCTATTTAGTTCTGGTACCGTAGATGGTATATGCCTAATTCTATAGCTACAGAATGAAACCGGGAATTGGAGATGATTCTTACATTAAAAAGGAGAGGAGTCCAGTGATTACTACAACTTGTACAGCAGTAGAAGTTGATCCATCAAATGTTTCGACATCTTTACTCTGCCACCATGTTGTGCACAAGATGAGAGCACAGTTAAGAACTATGCATATAAATCCAATGTTGAATGCTCCCCTGCAGGAATAGCAGGAATTTCAAGTTTCAATTAAGAAGATTATGAACATGCTCATTGTTCATTTTTCATCCAAAAATTGTAGCGGCACCATCTCTATACTGTCAGCACTATTATCACATCAGTGTAAACATTTGTTCAAAACACTAAACCAATGCTTAACTACGATAAACACTACAAAAGCTGGGAAACAGAGACAATTTTCATTCATGTTTATTTAGAGTGCGTGCTTATTTTTCCTGTTCCCAGAAATTGCCCTCAAAATTCATCTCATGATAATTTCCTCACTCATCAACGGCTGGAAGAACCATCCGAGAAAAGCTTTATAATCAGCACCTGTGAGACTCTTGCCCAAACTTAAAAATTGGACACTATAGCTCTTCATCATAAACCATAGAAGCAAGCAAATAAAGCCATTGACTAGTCATAACACTGTTTATGACTTCAGTTAGGTTGTGTAGAACATATCCAGTAGACACCATAGGAATATGGTAACCCTATGTCATAGAAGTATAGAAGATGGGCTTATTTTTCAACTTATAATAAAGGGGAACTGCTCCTGGTTTCAGAGACAATCGCTTCAGCCTGGTAGCATAAACATCCATGGTTGCCTTCCTCATCCCTCAAAGCAACGAATTCGGGTCTCCAAGAAAATGCGACCAGCTTGACTGCACAGGAAGTGATGATCGCAAAATGATAGAACTGAATATACATGTAGCTTCACAGAACTATTCTGTGACTATAGATGGACTAATATTGCAAATATAGGGTGATGAAACATCATAATTATTCTTGAAATATATGCAATTGGCGTAAACATCTTCATTTCCTTAAATTTAGATGTGGTTTTCTTAATTGTCTACGAGTACTTTCCATTTATATCTTTCTTGTACTGAGCTGTTTTCTTGTAGGATTTACTACTTGTATGTATACTTAAGTGATCAGTCTAGTCTCATGCTGAAGCATTTTCCAACAACAAACTTCCGTTTAATTCATGTTTGATGGTCTGGAATCATAATCGCAGTGAGCTGTAGAAGAGTAAGCCCCAAGCATGAACTGATATGCTTTTAGCGAAGTGCAAGAGAACTTTGTAATGTTTCCTCGATACAACAACTAAGCCTTTTCCCATACTAGATGGAGTCGGCTACATGGATTCTTTGCATCCATAGAGCGTGATCATGTGCTATGCAAGCTGTTAATTCAACACAAGCTGGATCACTCATCATGTGCCACGCTAGCAGGTAATGCTTCATCAATCTCACAAAAATTATACCGCTTCCTTCTCGATGAGGTTCCTATACCTATGCTTATAAACTTAACAAGGAGGAGCACATCAAAGATATGTTCCTTACGTGGTGGCTCTTGTTTTCTAATTTCTGATTCCTTCACGGCAAAAATTTGAATTGGTGTAAAATAGATTCCTGATTTTTAGAATGCATTCCACAAATAAAATGATGCAAAAGTACATTTTTGTCACTTTTCATATTCTACAAAAATGATCCAAGCTTCACTATTATGTAATTCCCACCACTACAGGTCCGAAGATCCTCAACCAAGATCTCTAATGTGAACCGATAAAGGGTAACTATGTGTAATGAAGACGATGCTTCGATGTAGCAGCGAAAGGTTGATGAATATCACCTCAAAATATCACTTGCAAAAGCCTTCGAAAAAGGCTATAATAAAGCATATGCAATAAAAGCACAATATATTAAAAAAAGAATATTATTTAGCCACAAAAAGGCTTACCAAAGTATTTACAATGAAGGCGTATTTATAGATTACATGAGGAGTAGTAAAGGAGAAGAAGAGAAGAGAGGAGGAAGAGAAGAGAAGAGAAGGGAAGGGGGGTTGGCTGCCAGCCAGCCCCCAACGGCTAGTGGCCCTACAGACCCTGGCCCTGACCGCCCAATTGGCCAGGGCCGGGCCGCTCGGGCCCATTTTCTAACACTATGTAGTTAAATGAAAATAATTGAACTTCATAATATCCTTGTTATAGGTATGGTTTGTGTCCCATTCTTACAAAGAGAAAGCTCAGAAGTTCCCCAATGCTTGAGTTCGCATCCTGAATCAATGTTCAACGATGCATAAGCTTAAACCAAAGTCCAGTATATGCCCTAGAGAAAAGGGTCTTAGCTTTATCTCTTACACTGAGTGGTCCAAGAAAAACCTCCCAAGGGAAGCTTCTGTTGTTCATAGGTAGAATGGTAAATCTTACTATTCTCTGTGGTTGTTAATAGTACAGAATCACGTTCAGAGATTTGGAACCTGATAAGACTTCACAACCCTCTCTCTGTCATCGCTCATCTTCCAAGGTCTCAAGAAGATTGAATCCCTCCACCACCATAAAGTGGTTGTTAATAGTACAGAATCACGTTCAGAGATTTGGAACCTGATAAGACTCCAGCAGTCACTCCACAACTCTCTCTGTCACCGCTTATCTTCCAAGGTCTCAAGCAGATTGCCATAAAGTGATGTTCAACTATAAAGATCACTACAACGAACACAACTGGAGCGGGACTCTCCAATGAACTCTCGTCACAAAGGAGCGGGATAACAGCAAGTTTTAGTAGTTACCACCGGATCATGATACTGTATACTAATATAAGATGAATCCACTACCCGAAATTGTTTGGGATTCAGATATGATGATTTAGTGTTTGGTTGGATAGCTATTTGTGAACGATATATCCTGCAGTAAGTTTCATATCATTAGATGAAAATCTAATGCTCCTGGCTCCCATCTACATAGGCTGCTCCAGCATAAAAACTTGGTTCTCCAAATCTGGTTGATAGGCCATGCATCTGGTTAAACTGAATCTTGGGATAGTAGATATGATGGGTGTTGATGCAACTTGAATTTCAGTGCTACTGAAGCAGCCACTACTATTGTAAGTCACCTAGGTGTTGATCCTGGAGAAGAAAATCTTTCATACAGGAGCAGGTGAGAAAGTATTTATCTTGGGGGAGCAGGAACAATGGGCACAAAGTTTTTCATGTCATTTCCTTTTCAGCATGCTTTGGTCCTTTGTACAGCTATGGTGGAAAGCATATGCCAGCATGGAACTGTCCCATTTAAACCAAAATGCAACAAACACCATTCTCAGGAAGATTGAAGAACATTTGAACATCATAAGAAAGTAGGAAGAAAGTTCTCTCTTAGCTCAAGACTAGAATAGATATTTCTGCAGCAAATTTAGGAAGGAAAACTTGTCAAGGAGCTCTTAGATCGGCACCTAAGCAGTAGCTTAGGAGATCAATTTGGGAGGGGGCCTGCTGCCTAATCCACATGAAGCCAATCAAAAACAAGAAATCATTGACCCTCCTGCATCCAAGCATATTTTGTCAGTTTTTAATTCTAAAGAATGTGGCCCAACATGAGTTTTCATAGAACATGCATTCACAGATAGGTCTTGCACATAGCACACAAACAGAAGGGGGGGGGGGGGGGGGGGGGGGGGCTAAATTTCATTGTATTAAAGCACCAAACGCAAGTTGACTACTAGTATTGACAAACTAGGTTTCCAGAGGATCCAGCTCAAGAATATGCCTAAAGATAATGGTCACATCAGGTTCTTCTGTTATTTTTGCTCTGTGGTTCTACAACTTATGCATCCACCTCCACACAGATAGAAAACATAGGAGATGGTCCGCTTATGATTCCATTATTTTCTTGGCCTGAGAACAATGATCACAGAAATGCTGCCACCTCAATGCAAACGCAAGTTCTCATTGCAAATTCTCCTTCAAGTCAGATGGAGAGCAGCTTGCAAAAGCAAGAATGGCTTATGCAAGACACCGGACATCTCAAACCCATGGCCTCCTCAACTTTGTCTTCATTCCTCTCAAGTTACTTGAGATTTCTAGAATCAACAACTTGGACATGGCTCATGTTACTATATTCTCTAATCATAAGATGCTATAAACCTACATCTGCATATGAACATGAAGTAAATTCACTTCATTTTAAAAACCAAATCCCCGAACTACTCGCACATTCTTCCTTTAGTGCTCAGTGGTTTCAAGATCATGAAAGAGGCTGACTTCACCAGGGTCACAATAGTAGAGGATCTCCACCGAATAAGCGTTTTGTCATTCTACCATGACATAAAACTATGGATCTTCTTTCCTGATTTCGTGAATGTCCCTCTGGATATGTAACAATTTCTATCATCTTTTTCTTTTCCATCAAAGAAAAAGAGAACCCTTTCATGGTGGAGGGAAAGGATAAGTTAATGCCCAATGAGACAGGCAAATCAGAAACAAGTCAGAGACAAACAACAACAATACTGGAGAAACAAGTCAGAGAACAATTGGACAACAATGTTTCAAGATTAAACACGATACTAGCATCCCTTTTGTATAAATTCTTTCTTTTCTATCTAATTGAAATTGTCTACACTGATCTATGAGGGCTAACTCATTTTGTATCAAAAAGCAGCCTCTTTGTGAATAGTAATGCTAGATATTCACAAGTATATTTCTAAAACAAAAACCTAATAGGTTTTCTACATGAACTTCATTCCTATAGAAATAATTATTTCAAGGGCATCAGGTTGATGCCTCAAATTCAAGAAAAATAAACATGTGTATAAATTTCCGATGCATCACAATTTTTCTGGCACTTCAAATCCATTTTTGAGTTACACAAGTCATCATCACTGTGACTTTATTCTTTGAAGTCTAACTTCAATTCAACTTAGCAGAATGATTTTATTCAAATATTTCCCTACTATGCTTCAAATTCTCAAAACATGCTTGCAGAATCACCACAAACCTCCCCTCCTTTCTCCAGCCATGTCGCAAATATGCAGTTTTTTCTGGTGTGCATCAGAAGTTTGTTGCTACAAACTACAGTAAAAATATATTTACTGCCCAGCGGCTCATCTGAACTCATGGAACAATCACTCGATCTAAATATGGACACAGTTGAGAGGATGAGAAATAGCTCAAAATCACAAAGTGGTGCTATTCAAACTAAATCACAATTTATGAAGGGATAAAGTTACACAAAAAGGCCAAGGGAAACCAATAAAAGTTTCAAACATCAGGAATCAAAATATAACATGAATCAGTTAAAAGAGATAAGGAGTTGTCCAGAAAAAATATAGAAGTCCATGTCCATGGACTAAGTGCTTAATCTTATGAGCACAAACAGCAATACCAGCAGCATGAGAACGCCAAAGTGTTATCAAAAGAAGAACATGGTTAACTTGCTAACAAAAATAAAATAATCACAAAATATACTATCATTAAATCGAACTTCAGGTATCAAAAGAAACAATGCTCAATAGATCGAACTACTCTCACTCTTTCCAGACAAACGCATGCATAAGTAGACATATCCTTAGAACGAAGATTCAACTTTTAAACCGAAAACGAATGTGAAACAAAATCTAAGTCCAAAAAGGAACACGACTTCACAACACTGGATTGCATAGAATTGAAATCCAAGAACGCCAATTCTCATTTAAACTCGAAACGACAGTGTCTTATAAGTAAGAAGAATCCCAAAGACAATCAAAGAACGTTTCCCCATTCAAAGAGAACATACCCAAACTCAAAAGGCCAATCAAGAAGCGATTTCTATTCAATTCAAGAAGGTAAGACCACATTCCAATAATCCACTCAACATTGAAGAAATCCATCAAACTGAACGAGAGAGAGAACCACCTTTCTGAATTTCGACAAGAAACTGAAGAAGAAGAAAGAAAACCACCAAGAATCTAAAGAAAACAAGAAGTGAAATACCAACCTCTTGATTCGATCATCCCAAATCAGCAAGGCGACGAAGTTAGAGTGCCCATCTCCGTAGTAGACGATAAACGTCGATGACAGCACCCAGAATGCCAACTCAAACACGCCGGAGATGCCAATCCTTCCGCCGCTGGTGGAGCTCGTCCGAGAAACCTCACGGACAGCGACGAAGCATCGTCCTCAAGGTCCTCGCTGCTCGAGCCATACCCGCTATTGCTGTGACGCTGCCGTACTGTGTCCTTAGCGCCACCCTTCGGCGTGCCTTCCGATAATCTTACTCCCATTTCTTCTCTCACGTAGTACCATCGACCAACAATACAACCAAAATTCTTCCTCACAACAGCCTTCTTCCCGAGTTTCTCGATGATGATAATCGTAATTCGGCTCGTTGGTGACAATCGAACACCAATGGCAAGCAAAAAATGGAGAAATCGCAGGCTCTAAAAGAAAGGAAGCACAAATCTGGTTCGAAAAGAAAGGACTGAAGATATTTCCTTTATAGGGATTGTGTTCGCCGGCAATACGAGAGAGAGAGAGAGAGAGAGAGAGAGAGAGAGAGAGAGAGAGAGATCGTTGCAATCACCTGGATTCTGCGAAACGGTTATAATAAAGATCTGAGAGAGTATTTAAGCAGTCAAATCTGCGTGGCAGAGCAGTAAATGCTCAGAGAGAGAAAAGCCGCAGAGATTGAAATGATGATGACGGAAAATAGCTGAATTGGAAAATGTTGAGAAGTGCGGTAAAATTGAATTTTGTTCCCGAGAGTGCCTCAAGCATAGGATATCCAAAAGTTGCGGCAGAGGATACGAGCTCACGTAAGACGTAACCGAATCTGTTTCAAATGTATCTATTAGCGAGTAGGATATGCTTCACTTGCTCTTATTAGTTCATCTTAAATTAGTCGTGATATCTGGTGCTTACTCTAAATATTGTTTAAAATTCATTTAAATATCTTTTAGCCTTCTATATAACTTTGTTCAATTACTTATTTTGTTTTCAGATGTGTATTTATTGGCATAATCGATGGGGGTGGACCCGCTTAAGACATCATTCCAAATCTGAAATGTTTTTGGATCCATCACCGTATATAAGTAAATGCAAGTGTAAACATAAAATAAAAATGCGCCTCACTCCAAAACAATTCTTGGCTCCGTGACTGCAAATACTCCAATTACTGTATACTCATAAAAAAGAACTCACAAGCATTTTATATGATAAGTAGATACCACAAAAACTAAAGGACGAACCGTTATTATAAAGTAATTGAAAACTAATAAGAGTGCTAATGCAGTCAACTGTTATTACGTGCAAAATGTATTTGTAATGTAAATGAAGATGGTAGATTGCTTGGACCATAAATTATGAGAGAAAGAGGTGGAGTGACACCAATTGCAAAAAAATAAGAGGCATGTTTAAGATAGTTTGAACAAGATCACTAAAAGTATGTAAGAAATTCCATGTAAATACATTGCAAGAAGGTAGAAGAATGTCTAAAATGTTGAAAGAAAACAATGTAAAATGATCTTGTTTTTGATGAAGTGAATATTAATATTATATAAATCAAGCTCAAAGTCAACTTAGAATCCATGTTTGACTTCCTTTGGTTATGGTCAAATTTATCTCATTTATTAAAAAATTATCAAGTGAGGGAAGCCAATATAGAGATTGGCTCTCAAACAAATGAGTTACCCTCCACTTAGACATTATACACTCTGCACACATACACACTTGCACATATAAACATGTCCGGTTCTGGTGGATCTACATAGAAGGATGGGAGGCCATCGTCCTCCCTAAAATTTTGAAATTTAATTGTAAAACCTACATTTTACAGTTCAATACATGATTGAAACACATTTCAACCATGCTTCGTGCCTCTTAATGCCATTAAATAATAATTCACCCTCCCCAATACTATTTTCTAAATCCACTACTCATTCAACGGGTTGGTGGCCGGTTCCAGTTCGAGAATCGTCGAGTTCCGAGCACTTCTAGTTTCAGATCCGAAACCATCCCAAAACCAATTTAAAAAGATCCTTTTTTAGAAATCTGTGATTATCCACCAAATATTGACACATCCTAATATAAAAACAGAATAAGTTGGTTGACTTGTAAGATAAGTACCCAAATCTTCATCACACTACACTAGAGAAGCCACCTCTTCAACTTCATAAAGGTAGACCTTCTAACATATTTACTAAGATAGAGTTGTCTTCATAAGAGCATACAAAGAGGAGTGCTACTTAAGGAAAGGCTGATAGAAGTCGAAGATATGGGAATGACCAAGCACGTGGAGTATCTCCTTCATTTAGTGTTTCTTTAAGTAGTTTTGATCCCATATTCGATGTTGCACAGGATTTCATCCCTCCATATATTGATATATCTCGTAACAGAAAGACTATGAGAAGATTATATTTTAGACATCCTAGTATATTTCAAATATATTAGTTTATGAGTTCGTATGTTGATACATGAATGAATGTTCTTCGAGATGATAATTATGGATACCATGTCAATGAGGATCTTTTAGGAGAGGGTAAAGTATGGTGGCCTAAAGCTCGTTGTTTATATTTTAGAGGTCATTCTACGGTCTTTATAGAGGAGAGAGATGTTGGCAATGTTCTCTAATGCATTGCATATTGAGAGGATAGTTAGTGTCTTTTTGAACATTGGATGTTGATGCCTAACATGAGTTGGGTCATAACCATAATGTGAAACATTGCATTAGTACAACTCTTAAGTGTAGGTCGACAACATTCCTTACATTTTTGGTAGATGATGACTAATCACCTTTACAACATTCATAGTATATATGCTATGATGAATTAACACGATATTTTCTAGTAGTAAGAACATATAACGAAACTTCTTATATATTGGTTACCTTGTTTGTATTGACTTGTTATATTAAGTTTGATTATTTATTTTGTTTGTATTTTCTACAAATATATATGATAGATAGATCCCCGATGCTCTCTATATTTCTATCTTCGCAGCGCTATAGATATGATAGTTTTACTAGTTGGGATTTATTCTTCCATGCGCTTATTGCATATTATCTTGAACTAAGAGGGCCGAATGATGACAATGTATACAATATAGATGATGATTAACAACTTGTATATTAAGTTGCATGTTCTTTTAGGTTTTCATTGTAATATCACTTTACCGACTTACTTAATTGAACATTGATTCTACAAATTTGCTTATTTGCTTAATTATATAATGATCATACTTAAATTTCTTGACATTTGATGAAAGGCATACCATGTTTGTTTGATGTTTATATTGATATAGAGTGAAAGAGAGAGAAACAACAAAAAGAAGGTAAAGCAAATACAATTATTTACATACAATGTACGATATACATATACTCACTTAGTTATACATACAACATGAAATGGGCACATCTATTATTCATCATAATTGGGCATATAATCAGTCATTATTTTGTATACTCTTTTGTAATAATCATCAATGAGGTCTATCATATCACAATGTAACACCAATGGGCATGAGTATTGTCTGATTGTTTGGATAGAATGTCTTATTATCCACAAGACATCAACAACACATCAAAACAAAAGTAAAAGATAGATAAATACTTTAACAGATAAAGTGTAAATAAATGATAAATAAAAGATTAATACATTACTTGATATGCCATTTGTGATGTTAAAGGGTGATTGTCCGATGTAAGATGAAGTTATTCATATCAACATGTAGAACCTCTCAATAAAAATTGATGTATATGTATAACATACCAACTTATATATAAATCATCACGTTGATGTAGGTATGACACCTGCACACTAAGGTATTGTGGTCCAAGGAAATGCGAGTTATGTGAATACCATTGTGCATCTTGTAGATGATATTCCACCTTATAGGCATGTGGTTTTGTTGGCCTATGCGCTATAATGGTTCTTAATGATTCAATCATCATCTAGTGATAATGACCAAATTGGCAAGCAACTCGGTTTGGTATATGAAACTCCACAATATCCAAACATCGAATGCATATGTAAAACATGAACAAGTGATATGTATTGTTCGTTTACGTATTCTAGCAATAAGGCTACCAAGCAATTTAAAAAAAAGAATACGTCAAATTATACAAATGTCATAGTTACATTGATTGTGTAACATAATAACAACTAAATATCTATTGCTAAACACATACACTATAAGCCTGCATCGAGTCCAACTGCCCATGATATACAGTAAGATTAAAATGATGATCTCTATGAGTGATATTATTTATCCGCCTAGCCATAAGAGGTTGCCCATTAACCAACCCAGGTGATAGATAACTCTAAAGGCGAAAATACTCATGAATCTATGTCTATAATATATTAAAAATATTATTCTATCACTAAAATAAGCAAGTAGGCCAAAATATGTTTATTGTTAAACTCAAACAAACATAATGGAGAAACTTGTACCTCTAGTAAGGTACTATAGCCACTAAGCTGGTATACCTTTGTGCGAGAAGCCTTTCCTAACTATCTGTATAAGTAGGTCAATATCGTTGCACCCCAAGTATACTCATCAACCCTCCATAATATAGAAGACAACAATTAAATAATAAAAACTAGGACCCTCTCCTTCAACTTATCCTAATATGTTATACACCCTATATGATACAATAGAAAAATAATGCCTTTACTCAAGCGTAATCCCTCTTCTTTGAGCACGTACCCAAAGCATCTCAAGTTTCAAACCTCCAAACTCATTTGCAACTCCACATCATCATAATCCATGCCCATCAGTTCAACTATAATATTTATCTTATCTGTTTCCGCTATCACATGTGTGAAGGCTACATGACAATCCTCATCGAAAGACCTAAAATATCATAGACATCATGGAGAGTGATAGTCATCTTACTCCATGACATATGAAAGCTATTAGTGTCGTATTACCATCTCTCACTAAAAGCAATGAGCAATGATTGACCTAAAGTATGGAATAACAAACCTCTATACTCAAATAACTCAGAACGTTGTATAATATCCTTCCAACTACCTAATACTACTATTTTTCATGGAAATGGTCACTTAATCAAACATTGTATCACGTGTGGCATATTACCAATTTTAATAATCCTTATATATTTTCACATAATATTTGTTAGTAATATATTTAAGATCTTTTACTTATAATTGATGAAATAAATTACATGTTCTTGTCAAATCATATATGTTATGTGACCTACAAAACTAGGGAGCAACTCTGAGATGAAGCTTTAAAGAAGTTGTGGCATAATCCATCTGAAACCATAGTTGTATTGTTACGTAATCTACATGTGATGACTCCACGTGTTCCTCTTCATGTTACTGCTGTGGTCGTCTACTATATGCTAATTTGAAGGCATTTTACATTCTCCATGTTGTCATAATAATACAACCTTCTACTCGTCCTCCTTCGTAGGATACATCATCACCACTTTGAGTTATTCCTACTAGAAAAGCCAAAGTCATATTTTATTTGAAATTATAAGAAAGTATGCAATGAACAACATAGTAAGAGACATGACTTCAACATGTTCAATAGAGTCGCAGGTCGTGGTCAAGGCATGTCAACTCACATAAAATAACACACCTAGGTCATGTTCATGAAAGCAGAGAAATGTCCTTCATGCACGTGAGTTGCTGATGCAAGCTGTGTGCATGGTTATTGGCAACAACATTGCCATACCCGGTTTGGCTGTGATGCTAACTGCATGGCACTGCATCCCAAGCACTTTTTTTTCCTTATTGACAACTTCTATTCATCGGTGGAATGAAGAAAGTACCCAATTTTTTTAAAAATAGATCTATAGTTTATAATCTCAATTTCAAACTGGAAAAATCACTAATGATCTTCAATGAATGTGAACACAATCCTTCAATGCGATCTGAATACGATCCTTGAAGAAAGAATGAAAGGACGGTGGAAAAGAAATGAAATGTTGATTTTGAAGAATGATGAATCATTTTTTTAGCACAATAAAATTGCAGTGGACACGATGAAATCATAATAGAGAAGAATCAATAAAATCATGAAGAAGCTTGTTGAAGATTAAGTGGTAGAGAAAATGTGAATGAAGAAGAGAGAGAATTAATTGTGATGGTATTTTTGGAAAAATCACAAGGGGTGTGTATTTAGTAAAAATGGGTGTACGCAACCCTAATAAAGCAATGCCCTCAAAGAAAGGGATTGGTCTTCGTGCACTAAACCAAAACATAAAATGTTTGATGCCCTAAATGTGTTTCCTTTATATATATGTGTATATATAGAGAGAGAAAATGTGATAAGTGCACAAACACATCCACACTGAAATTTACTTAAACATCTTCATCATTTGATCCATATGATCAATAATAAAGATCTTAATTTCAAAAGTGAAAAGTATTTTATCACCTTTTATACTTTGTATTTAATGAACTATATATTTAAATGTTTTTTATATTTAAATCTCAAATATCGATTGATCAACATGATCAAACGGTGGAGATACTTAAGCGAATTTATTCATGCATGTGTGTGCGCATGGACTATGGTCTCTCTCTCTCTCTCTCTCTCTCTCTCTATATATATATATATATATATATATAAATATATATATATATATATATATATATATATGAAAAAAGTAGTATCCGCATGCACCAATCCATGTTTAAACATGCTCAAAGATCTCAATCGTATGGTCTCGAATATCAACGATTGAGATCTTTGAGTGAAAAAACAACTTTACCAGACATATTTATTGCATCTGCAAAAAGTACCAACATACCTTTCTACTTTTGAGATTTGAATTCCATCCGTCGATCTCATTGATCACACGATTGAAATTTAAAAGCATGGTGCGCATGAACTACACTCTCTATGTATATGTATATATATACATATATATATACACATATATGTCACATATATATATATATATGTATGTACACACACACACACACACACACACACACACACATATATATATATATATACACTCTCTCTCACACACACATATGTATATACATGTATACATATATGTATATGCATATATATATATATATATATATATATATATATATATATATATATATATATATATATATATATATATATATATATATATATGTATATATGTGTGGAATGACATGCGCTTATTCTTGAAGAAGGACTTGTAATTTATGGGCCACAAAGGGCATTAGCATAACGAGAAGGGGTTCAACTGGTATATGTTGTGGTGGGCCTAGCGTGAAGTGAAGTTCATTCGAGTGAAATTTAGGTGAGGTCTTTTTGAATTTTCTCTTTTCTGGTTTCAGGTGAGGCCATGGCCTCGCCTGCCTCACCTCGATTACCAATAGGTCGGTCTCTTACTAGATGGGCAAGCAGGGACTTGATTCCATGTATGGTGGAAAGGCAATTTGTGAGTTATAAAATCCAAAGAAGAGCATGAAGTTTATACACTATATCATTGATGTGCTTTTAACTCACAGTGTTAGGAGGTTACGGGGGAAGAGAGGAAGACCTCACTACAATCAAAAGGAGTTCTGATTGATAAGAGGGTTGAGTGTGAACAAAGAAGCCACTAACTCACTCACACAAACTAAGCTAGATAGGTAAAATCCTTCTTACAAAGAAATGCAGAGAAGATAGCCAAAAACTAATGCCTCTTGTTCATTTCTCTTTAATATATATAGGCTTAGAACATGCCTCTAAGCTAACACAAGTAACAACACAACAATTAATTATTGCAGATTCTTAAGTTACATGATTACAGAAAAGGATTTAGGAAATAGAAACTACTATTATGGAGCATCTCTTGGTGATAAGCTCTAGCTAACTAACATTTAATTTCACTGAAATTTCTTGACTTAGTTAAAACGAAAACAGTTCAACCAACAAACAGGTGAGGAGTTAATTCTAGCTAACTCTTTAATGCAAAATGGAGTTGGTTGGCTAGGTTGCTGCTAATTCCCTTTGGTTTGCAGTTAACATAAGATTAATTTTCCTGGGGGCCCACGATCGATAATGAGGCCTCCTCTTTGTTCGAGATCCTAGGTTGGGTCTATCATACTTCGTGACTTGGATCTAGTCATTCGACCTATCAAGCTTTGGTTCAATGTCGCTGCCTTTCATGGCTTACCATCACATGGCCCAACATTCTTGTCGGGTGAGGAAGAATTTGACCTCAAATCCACAATATCTCCAACAAATGATATTAAGTTCCATATATTGAAGGTGTTTGATCCACCATATTCACTTGGTAATTCAATATGATAATCATTGTCATTGATTTTTGCCAGAATTTTGAATGAACGAGATGATAGTTTATTTTACCTTTTCTTGGAGAACCTATCCTTGTTGAGACATAGTCATACGCGATCGCAAGGATTGAATCGAGTCCGCTTTCTTGCATGGTTCATAGTGTTTTCAAGCTTTGGATTCTTTTCCTGAATCTATTAGTATATTTTACCATGGAATTTCTAGGTGGACTTAGCTTTGTGCAGGTCTTCTGTGTTACTGTGGTTTAAAAATGGTTGTGGTGTAAGATCAAGCAGTGTGATAAGATTGAACCCATATGCATCTTCAAAAGGAGAACGACGAGTAGTACTATGCGCACTTCGATTGTATGCAAACTCAACTTGGGCTAAGTACATGTCCCACTCTTTTTGGTTCTTTTGGATAATAACCCACAACATTGTATCTAGTGTTTACTATTTTAGTTTGATCATCTCTTTGGGGGTGGTATGTGGTGCTAAATAGAAGACGTGCACCCAATTTCTTCCAAAAAGTCTTCTAAAAAAAACTAAGGAAATTGGTATCTCTATTCGACACAATGCTCTTTGGAACTCCATGCAATCGTATAATTTTTTTAAAGAATAAATCAACTATACATACCGCATCATCTGTCTTGTGGTAGGGAAGGAAGTAAGTCATCTTATAAAACCTATCAACGATGACCATTATTGAGTTATTTTACTTTTGCGTTCGAGGGAGGCCCAAGATAAAGTCCATGCTTATATCCTCCCATGGTCGCTCGGGAATGAGAAGAGCCAAATAAAGACCATGTGCCGCTTCTTTGCTTTTAGCCTTTTGACATGCAACACATCTCTTAATGATCTTGTGAACATCCTTAGAAATATGGGGCCAATAGAAGTGTTCTTTGATTGTTTTGGTCTTTTTCTCAATGAAATGTCTAGTGAGTTAGGAGAGCTTTTACTTCCTATTTGATGTGGATTGAGAGGTGCCAACGTGATTCACCGTCCTTCTTTTAAGAACGTATAAGTGTTCTTAAATGCTATACGCGACGATCAAACACCCATGGGTGTCCAAATAAGAGGTGGCTAGCATCCATAGGAACAATGTCACAATTAATGTTGTCTTGGTATGATTTTCCTATGGAAATTGAATAGTGACTTATTTATCAACCCATACCTTTCCTTGGTTGTTCAGCCACTACAATTTGTAGGGAAGAAAATGCCTGCGGGTCGTAAAGTTGAGTTTTTCAACCAATTCGGTAGAAGCAACGTTTGTATAACTGCCTCCATTAATGATGAGGTTGTAGACTTTGTCTTTGATGGTGCACCGTAAGCGAAATATATTTTCTCTTTGATTTTCCAAACTTAAAGCTATGGAGTTGACAATTCTATGAATTACCATCTACTCTCCTTCATCAGCAAAGGTCACCTCTTCACGTATATGATTTTTGGTTCAACTTCATTTTTTGCTTCGTGCAAGATCATTACCTTGTGATTGGGGCACTACAAGGCAATATGTCCCCTTTCGAGACATTTAAAACATTTGATGTCCTTGCTTCATGAGGATGAGGCTGGTGTTTCCTTTGTCTTAATAATTGGCAGTGCCTCACAACCAATGGTGTTCCTTTTGATTGCCGACTACTTGTGTGTGGGAGGTGCAAAACCCAAGGAGGGTACTATTTTACTGCTAAGAAACTTAGTTGAGTGGTTCCTGGGTGAACTATGTTGGTGCTTATTTCAAATCTAATGGCAAGCTTAATTACATCTTCTAAGAAGACATAGTGTTGTAGCTCCACGGTCTCGTTAATGTCATGGTTTAGTCCGTTGAAAAATATGGCTATGGTTTGCTCCTTAGGTTCTTGCACTTCACATTGAACCATGAGGGTCTCGAATTCCTCCACATAATCATCCACACTCATTCCTCCCTAATGAATGCCTTGCAACTTGACAAATAATTCATGGCGGTAATAATCAAGTACAAATCTCTTTACATGAGTCATTTCATTAACCACCAACTCCTTATTTTGCCTTTTCCATCCCTTTGTCGTTGATCTTTCATATTTTCTACCATATATTAGCATCATATGTGAATTCAAGGGTTGCTACCTGACATTTCTTGGCCTCACAGAGTAGTTAAGATACTCAAAAATCTTTTCTACTCATTGTACCCATTCAAGGTACTCTTGAGGTGAGTTGGTTCCTTTGAATGTATAAATCTTAAACTTGATGACATGGTCAATATCGTTACGACCTCTTTTGAAGTCATAAGGTTTATGATGAGTGTGTTTAGCAGCTTCCTCATCAGAGTCAAATCCTTGCTCATATACACTCTCGTGATTCGGTGGGGTAGCACGTTGGAAACCAGGATTTAGGACGGAATGGGAAAGTTGTGTCATTTGGGCCAATATTTCTTCGAATTTTCATTCTAGGGCCAGAAGTAGGGAGAATTGGTTCTTCTTCAACCATGGTGGTGAGTGTTTAAGAAGTAACCAAAGAAGGATGTAAGGGAGGTATGGATGTGGGCATGGTTCAGTCAAAAGGAAAAAAAATGAAAAAGAGAATAGGGGAGAAGGTTCAGTTGTTGAGTTGCTGGTGGGTGAGAGAGGAGGAATAGAATGAGAAAGGATGCAAAAATAATGGGGTTGGAGAGTGATTCGATCTCAATGAAAGCACTAATGATGTGCTTTCAGCTCGTAACGTCAGGAGCATCTCCTGGTGATAAGCTCCAACTAACTAACATTTAATTCTACTGAACCTAGTTAAAACCAAAACAGTTCATCCAACAAATAGGTTAACTCTTTAATACCTCCATTGACATACCTTATAAAGAAATTACACTTCTTCACAAAGGCAAGTGCTGATTAAGCTTGAGATACGAGAAAGCTTCACTCCATTGAAATGGATCATTAGGCATGGTGCTTGTACCAGTTGAGCATTAGGAGAAACCGCAATGGAGAGCTTCACTCCATTGATGGATCATTAGGCAACAGTTTTCTTAAGAAATAGCTGCTTGTACCTCTAAAATGCTAAAGCAAGAAAGATGGTTGTCTTAATAACTTCGAGAATTTGAAGAATCAAACGAAAACCTTGTTTGTATTCAAGGAAAATGGTACGTATGCAATTCAAATGCTCAAATTCGCACAAAAGAACTCCAAAATCAACAATGTTTCTCTCTGAAAACGACTAAGAGCGGTTAGGAGACGATAATGAGTAGCCTTAAACGATCGACCTTAAGAAAATTTTGAACAAGAAAGTAAACGACCCCGTCTACAGAAGAATGATACAAAACAGACAGTTCCCTCCATAGTGTCCATGGATTCGACCATTTGAGGTGGGGCAAACTAATGGTCATGGATTCAATCGTCCCCAATTAGTTTTTTGAATTTCAGGCGGGGCAACTCGCCTCAATGTAGATCCGCCACTGGAGCTGCATTCTCTAAATTCAACCAAAGGAGGGAAAAGAAGAGATTCATTCAGATGTTCTGCTGAGATCCTCTCATCTGTTTACCGCCAGTGCCCGGAAGACAAAAGGTCCACAACTATTCTGATTCCAGCCGAGTCGGCTCACTGTGGGAGTGAAGCACTCCATTACGGTTTCTCTCCTTTCACAAGGCTTGAATTCGAGACCTTTGCTTAAGGGAAAGGGCAAAGGCAAGTGCTGATTAAGATTTTGTACTGTCATGCAGTACAAAACAATGCAAATATATATTTTGAGAAGTAATACCTATCATGAGATCAATTACCATCTTTCGCTTACTGCCGCAGGTCTATCACTGTGATTTGGAACCTTGAAAGACCACCAACTATGCAGAGTAGCACTTATGCACGTTAAGAAAATTAATTAAACAATTATAACATCACTTCAGAACACTCATCAAAGCACTAACAAACACCGTGCATATTCAACATCATCATAAACAACTTCTGCTATCCGTTAGATACAAAAGAATATTCACCCACAAGGGGCATTTTATTGCAAGGTCTTCGACTATGAAACTCTGTTGCCGTCGTAATCAAACTCCACTTTTTTATCAGATTATGAGGCTGACCTTGAAATTGAACACACCCGAAAGGCACCAAAATCTAACCCGATAAGCTTAGATCCATACTTCTTGTCGCATAAATACGTAAATAGATCATATTTTGGATACTCGGATCGGATCTACACAACAGGACATGGACCGACGTTGTTCATATGGTTTCAGATAATTGGACCTAGTTCAGATCTGAATTCCACTCGATAGATTCAGGATCTAACTTGATTCAGTCCAGATCTACTCAAACCCCCTATTATCTGCCATGATGACAGAATCCGAACATGACGCTTCCATGATTGAGAATAATCCCAGCCGTAGGAACATATCTGACGACCTGGATTATGGCGAACCATATCTCTGAATCGACCCACCTGGTTCGTCTCCCTTCTCAAGCTCCACGACGACGACATGGTATTGCCATTTCCTCCATGGCGACGAGCTGCAGCCATCCCAACGAGCTTGCCTGCACCTACCACCATTCTAGACATGCCGTCGTCGCTAACAAGAGCGGATTTGACTGGGAAATCAGAAATCAGAGAGAGAGAGAGAGAGAAGGGGAGGGGGGCTTACCTGAAAATCATGTGGTGGCTCACCCCACGATAGTATACTTTCATACCTTACAATACTGAAAAATACTTTCTGTCCTTTACAAAATTATACAACAATTACAGCACATACCTTAAAAATGTATTTAGATTCTTTCGTGACTAGAAATAACTATTTTAACTATTCAGCAGCCTACCAAAAATCAGAAGATAATACGAGTCCCTGAGGTCTTGCCAGAACCTTGAGATGGGGCCGTCGCTGGGAAAAGGAGAGATGAGATTGTTTGCAGCAGAAGCATAGAAGGTCTTGCGGATGTGAGATAGAGAGGGAGGGAGAGACGGTGTGGCTAGGGTACGAGGTCCTGTCACATCGAAAATAATTATATATTAAAAATTGCCACAAATAATTATTGAGGTATTTCCAAAGGTTGTAAACCGTCATAATTATACATTTAAAACTATCGAAAATAACTTTTCGAGGATTTACAACTCATGAATTTGAAACTCAAGAACCACCGCAAGAATTACCAAAATATTTTTGACCGTTCTAAAACCGGTAGAATTAACAGTACAACCGACGGAAACATATTCCTTGAACCGTCAAAATTATTTTTCAATTGATTAACTGTCAGAATTATTCCATCACTCGCCGCCAATGCTCTGAATTGTACCAGTGACCATAAAGAGTAGGCGATGGAAATGTTCTTCATGTTCTCTCTTTTTTACCTGCCCATTACCTCTCATAACTAACTATATTTGCCTTATTTGCTACAACACAACTACCGCCTTCTTACCCTATGTTGGCAATGGTTACATGATCGCCTTCTTCATCCTACGTCTCTGCTGTTTCTAACCTCTCATTTCTACTTTTACCAGTTGTTCCTTCTTTAACTCTGCTCGTGCATGGAATAACATTACAGTGAGTTCCCGCTAAATGATTTTGTAGCTGGGATGCACACTCACTTTAACCCGTTCAGCAGTCACCATTCTATGCCGGATCATTATCGATCCATATTCTGCAACTGACATCTTAAACATGCCATCCAAATCTGAAAATTATGGAAGAACAATATATTTATACCTCAAACACAATAAAAACACCGAAAATGCTTGAAATCATGCTACTTGTTAGAAACAGGCAGAAAACTCCCCAGCATCAGAGAAACATGTTTGATCATAGGTTTGAGTTTGGAAAAAGTGTATTGGTTGTATTGCTCATATCATATAATACAAACCAATACTTCGTTTCGTTACGATTTTACCATAGATTTCTTGATCAATACGATAAAGATAACCATATTTTTACGATGTGGGCGATATTGTACCACACTGTTGTGAACTTATAACAGAACTTTCGTCCTCAACTCTCTTTTGAAGCTTTAGCAAGAGCAAGAAAATGCTATTTGATCCCCGTGCATGCGAACCATAACACAACCTGCACTCGGTTCCAAATAGTAAAACTAAAACATCCACGAACAACCAATTCTGTGGGAAGGTGAAAATTCAGAGATTCTGACTTCAAGATGGCTTCTACATGATTATGGTTCACAATATTAAACATCCAAATGAAGGGGGAAAAAACTAACACACACACTTTGATTCTCTCATACCACTCTAAGAGGGAAAGCACGCATACCCACAGAATTCTTATGATAATTTAAGTGACAAAATGCTTTATATTATGACCAGTGTGCATGCATACATTTATAGCTTCAAAGTAAAAACTTTCAATTGTTGTAGTTTTCCCAGGACTGGTAAGCTTACTAGAAAGAGTGATATCTATAGCTTCAGCATCGTTCTATTTGAGGTCATTTAAGGACAGCGTGCTGTGTTACTCTGTCCCCTTGAACCCCAAGATCAAGGGCAAGAACCCCGGCAACACGGCATGATTTGCCACCCGCGAACTGATCAGCCGTTTCTTTCCTGCGTAGCACATCTCTCCTAAATGGCCATGACCCAACACACCATGTTGCTGGGTTGCACATCATGACCCTTGGTTCGCCCTTCCCTCACACCACACACGTGTACATGCATCTCGGTTGAAAGTAAGAGGAGAAGGAATAAGACGATTTCCATTTTGTTTAATTGCTATACTCCCACATTACAAGAGCTCCAAGAGAGCTTAAATATTAATCCTAACGGATCCTAAATGAACTGTTCTAAACCCAAACCAATTGATACTAAAATGATGCAAAACCAAACCTAAATAAGCACGGCTCGGATCCCCAATGTTCTGCCTCACACCTGAACTCTTTACAACAACCAAAGCGGTCACATATAACCACTTATTATATATCAAAACGAATAACAAAGACCTCAAGTCACTATGTCAAGATGCGCCAAGAGCTCAATCCGACGCACGAGCCATGCACGGAGCAAGTACGTGGAACGCTTGGAATTTGCATTGTAACATATTGCAACTGATACTATTTCAATACGCCACATCCTTGATTGGGCAAAACCCATGATTGATACTACAATCTCATGGACATAATTGATGATAGATTGGAAGGACAGTTTAATATTGAATCAATGAAGAAAGTAGCAGATATTGCAGAGGCGAGAAAGGATCAACGAGACGGACAATGATATTGTACAACAGTTAAGGGAAGCTCTGCAGTTTGAACCACACACACATATATAAGCAAAAAGCTGCAAGCTCAAAGGAAAGACTTTCAACCACATCACTTTGATTCCTCAAGTACAAGAAAAGGAACATGTTCTAAAATTGCTGATACATCAGAATTTTGCTGCACTTCAAGCTGCAGATTACTCACCATCCATCGCAAAGTGAAACTAATGTTTCAGCAATCATCGTATGCAACACCTTCTGTGCTACTTTCGTTCATGCATATTATCAAACTATATCGTGCAAATATCACATTGGCAACTGCATGCGGAGCTTGTTAACCTAAGTCACCAATCCAACTGCAGTTATTATTGTTCTGGGCATCATCTGGATAACCTTATTGGCCATTCAGGGAGCAGAAAATGTGTTGGCCTCATGACTAAGTTGGTCGGATTGCACAATGGATGTCATCGTGGGCTATAATTCTTCTTCATTTTCACAATTTTTGGTGGAGCAGCCTAGGTGCGGCAATTCTTTTACCTGATCCGAACCCGAAAATGTTGTGTTTGGTTTGGGAGTTAGCACCAAGGGTCAGGTCAAAGTAATCCAATAGGAATGTCCAATATGATAAACTTTTCCATGTGTCTCTATATACATATGAAAGTTGGAGCATGCATGGTATGGAAATTACATTAAGAACAATTTCAACTATTCGATCAAGATTTACGAGGGGTTAAAATTAAAAACTAAAAATAATGTACTTCTATACGGTACTTGATTGCCTTTGTATATACTTTTTACCTTCTGTTTCAATCTCAATCATCTGTCATAAATTGATCGCTCTCCTATTTTTATTGGTTTGCATCCTCCATCTTCCTCATATATATATATATATATATATATATATATATATATATATATATATATATAGAGAGAGAGAGAGAGAGAGAGAAATGATGATTACTTATCTGGAAATACTAGCCGTTAATAAGGTACCAACAAGATGTCATACTTTTCACATAAAAACATCCCGAAAGTCATCTCTCAAGACATGGGGAAAATAAACACAAAAAAAAAGAATTTTAATCTCATGTGTCAATGCCAATAACTTTCGGAAAAAAGAATTTAACTTACTCTCAAAACATGCTAAAAAAGAATTATTTTAAAGACTTCCAATATTCCATCACAGAAATCCAATACCCGAGATGCCTAAATGTTATGTCATTAGATAGACAAAAACCACATACACGGTCCCATCTTAGGTCAAACCATTCCCGCTTTATGCCTGTAATGAGCCCAAATTAGTCAGCTTTAAAATTCTAAAACCCGCATTTTCTTTAAGTAAACTAGATGAGTTAACGCTTAAATTCACCTTGAGCTTGAGGCCTTGGGCGTGGAACTAATAATTCAAACCCACTGAAATGAGTTAAATACCTTAAACAGTAAACTTCTTCCCCAAATACTAACTTATTTTTTGGTAAAGAAGTCCTTATTTTTGGAGACAAAGGAATGTTTAGGCCTACTTTTGGAAAAGTTATTCAATTCAAAATTGCATTTACAATTTTCTTAATGAAATTCTTTGGCATCTTTTTAAGCGTCCTCTTATAAGTCATTTTAGTAAGTTTAACTCATATAATATTAATCACAAATCCTTTCTATTAGATAATCAGTTGGAACAAGCTTGAATGTATTCTTTGATTGAACAAGTAAAAGCCACAAGGAGGTCCACCATTAGCTTGACCGTGGTTAAGTGAAAGGAGTGCCTTCATGTTCAATGAGTGGGTGATCGTAAACCTTTCAACTTTGCACGAAATCTAATGCTGACTGCTTATCTAACAGTCAACCCATTTAGGGCAGCAAATGTTTCTAAGTTGTGAAGCCAAGAAGAGAAGGTTTGTTTGATAGTATGAATTGTAAGGACTAGAACTTCAGTACACGAGCACGGCGTGAAAAGTCTGAGCTTGAGGCCACTCAAAGAGCCCAAAAATAAGGAAACCACGTTTGGGATGATCCTGTCATTTGAACGAACACGAAATGATATGATCACCTGAACATGGCTGAAAGCATGAAGTTAGTGGCAGTTTCGGACACAACATGAAACCCAACGTGACATATTGGCCCAAAAAGTCTATGTTAGTATCCAACAAAAGTGACCCAAAAGGAATCAGGTACTGTTCAGGTTGACCTGTTTTTCATATAAACATGAAATTGCCTCCCCTAGCCAGTCGGTTTATTTGTGCCTATGGGGAATATAACTGGATTTGGCACGGTTAGTTTTCAAACTTGCGCACATTAGATGGCAAATTTTAAGAGGAGTGTGTGTATATATATAAGTTTTGATGTTTTTGGTAGGAAAATTGAGACCCCTAACACTCATTTTTTTTCATAAAACTATGGACACATTAGTTACTTTCTAAAATAAATTTCACAAACAACAAGCGTCGGTCCGGGCATTAGAGCTAAGGCCCTTAAATATCTAGTCCTGGGATCGATCCCCATGAACGATGTGTATACAAATGCAGATCGGAAGGTCTCACTGTCCAGGGTGGGGGATACTCTTGTTATTAACCAAAAAAAGTAATAAATGCCACAGTTGTAATTCAAAACTTATGTCCCTGATCAAGAAATGCAAAGAACTAAAGTTGGTTATATTGGGCAAAAGGATAAACAAGGCAAAGGGAGAGTGTGGTTTATCATTGACTTTGACCTGGCCTTTACTCGTCATCATGTAATGTATCTTTTGTGCTCTCTTCTTATTGAGATGCATAATTGTTTCGTGTTTTCATACAATTTAATGACTTTCCATATGTTCATCCAGGTCCAATAAAGTGTTAAACTTCCTTGCATTATCTATCATCATAGCAATGACAGCTGCTGCTTCAATAGCTAATGGACAACAAGGTGAGCAATTCACATTTCCTCCCCTGAACTTTTTCGGGTTGGAGTCCATCTCAATGGGAGAGAACTGATGTTATATTCTAAATCAATTTCTTATCTTTTTCCTCGAATCTTTCTTGTTGCCACATTAGAGCCTTGAGAAACTCGAGGTTAAGAGGTTCTTCCTGTAGCTTTCCTCTGTAAATCCTTGTTCTTTGTTCTCCAGGTATCTTGTACCTACTGATTGCTGCAGTATCAGTAGCTTTTGATCCTTATAACTATAGAATTGTATAATTACCTTCCTCCTTTATCTATGTTGCTTCTGTATCCCTTTCTTGTTTAATTTTGATCCATTTAGACATTGTCATAACAACTTTAGGTAAGTTTTTACTCTTAACAGGATCAGCATTGATGTCCTCTAATAGCCAAAGCATGCTTTAGTCCAAACACACCACCACCAGGAGGCCTTCTGCAGAAGTTACACACCTTTCAACTTATTGCTCACTGTTTGCACCGTTGTCAAGTGGGATCATTAGGCAATGCAACTAAAACTGCAACCCTACTAGAGATGTCAAAATGGGCCTGTCCTTGTGGGCCAGTCAGGCCCTGAGAAAGTGCAGGCCGGGTCAGAGATTTCTGGCTCATATCTGAAGCAGGGCCGATGACCCGGGCCTGACTGGCCTGCAGGGCCACAAGTCCATTGGATATTGAATCGGATCTATAATACCCATTGGATATTGATATATATTTGTGTGTTGTGTATATTATACATTTAATGGAAAACTAAACATATATATGTAGTATATATGAACATGTAATTGAAAACTATACATATATATATGTAGTATATATGGCTCATATTCATATATATACATACATACATATATACAACTAATGGAAAAACTATACATATGTATATTTATGTAATATATATATATAACTAAAAAACTATACATATATATGTGAGCCATATATACTACACATATATATACATATAACAAAAAAAATTACATATATAAATGTAATCGAAAAAACTATACATACATATAGTATGTATATACATGTAATCGAAAACTCTCTATATATAATATTATAAAAATATATATATTTTTATGTGGGCCAGCCCGGACCAGTCCATGGCCCTTCATGGGCCGGTCCAGGCCAGCACTTTAGTGCCCATATAAAAGGTGGGCCGGGCTGGCCCACATTTTCGCTGGCACAGACCAGCCCGGCCCATATTGACATCTCTAAACCCTACCACCTTTAATAGCTCCTGTACTTGCCGTTGGAAAGGCTAAAAGAAGGAAGCTTTTTTTTATTCAAAAGTTTAAAGAATCAAATCAAAGTATGTTTATCTTCAAGGAAAACGCCAACATGCAACTCAATGGCTCAAAATCACTTAAAAGAACTTCAAAGTCATAATACATGACTAAACCACAAAGAAAAAGAGATTGGACAACTTAAAGGCTTGCCCTTTAAAAAGAAAAAGTAAATTGCTCGGTCTGTTGGAGGTGCCTCGTATAATATATACCATATATACATGTACCATCTAATACATACAATACATGTATGATATGCACTACATTTATTAAGTATCAAATTGATAAATGTTCATACTTAGAGCATTCACTGGTACTTGTTCTCATGTGCCCACTGCCCTAAGCTCCTATAAACAAGAAGGAAAGAAGAGATGCAAACTCAGATGTGCTGCGAGGATATTCTTATATGCATTGTTTGAAACCCCCACATTAGTTTTGCCCAGAAGCTCACGAAGGACGCTTTTGTCTATCTTTTGCAACAGCTGAATATACCTTTGTGTTTCCCAAATTTTGGCCATAAATATCTTCACATATTTCGAGTGAAGATTCATTCATATACACCAACTTTTCCATATTACATGAGTATCTGCTAGAAATAATAAGAGATACATAAAACAACAGAAGACAGTGACATCATTGCAAATGTTTTGCAGATCAATTTATCAACTTGAACTCTGGGCAACCAACTGGCACCCAGTCCACAGATGAATTAGGTTACATTTACACTTCAGATGATAACTACATTGTTTCTGGAGAAAGACAGAAAGTTGCTACTAGCTCTATTAACAATGCAGTGACGTTCCAAGCAGTAAGGTACTTTCCTAATTACACAAGGAACTGCTACACGTTGTTGCCTGTAATCGAAGGTAGAAGGTACCTGATTCCAGCATCGTTCATGTATGGAAACTACGATGGACTGAACCTACTTCCGAATTTTGATATCTATTTGGGAGCTGATCGTTGGCAGACGGTGAAATTAGACAATACAAGTCATATTCTAAGGACCGAGATCATCACCATCAGCAAATAATACTGCAATAAATGTATGTCTTGTAATAAATGCAGGAAGCATACCCTTCATCTCAGGTTTGCAGCTTCGGTCTATGGACAATGTGTTTTACCATAGCGCAAGTTGGCTTATCACATACATGCGAGTTAATGCCGGTTCGCTGGGGCCGTCACGGTTGGTACAATTTTATTGGCTTTGCATGTTTACTTCATTTATATATCCTTGCTTGAATTTTGTGTCACTGCAATCAAGAACTATTTTATCAGTTCAGACGAACTTAAATTGCACCGATCTAACTAAAGCCAAAGCTGGGAAATCTCTCTCTCCCTCCCCTAAATAATCTTTTTCAAACATACATCACTTTTCAAGGTATTCGAGACATTCTTGATAAGTTCAATGCGTTCATTGTTAAACGGAGTCAGTTTTTACTGTTTAAAGAATCAAAGAACTGCACCTTTAGTTATATCTGATTGATCCTTAGAAAATGTTTTCGTATTTCAATGAAGGATGACTTTCGATTTTATGACAATTTATTGTAAATTTTGCGCATAATAAGGCAAATTAAATGTTTTATAATACTGCTAGGTATGTATTGCTGAACGAAATAATAAAGGAAATAAAACAATTTGAAAATGAAAGAAGTGACATTCGATTCATCTTGACCAAAGTCAGCAAACCTAACGAAGGACGAAAGAGTCTACTTCTATTATGTTTATTAGCTATACATTAACATGATTCAAATTCAAAGAACAATTTATCTAGAACGTCATGAATACAATCTGGTTGTAGTGGTTGATGGCCTTAAGATTGACTGTAATCTTGGTGACTGGTGAAGGGATGGCCTTATGTAAGCAATATTGTAATCTTGGTGACTGGTTGCAATTACAATTTTGGGGTGCCACATCATTCATTGTCAGCACGGAGCCAAAACTAAAATCAAGACTTACATAAGCTCAGTACAGTCAGCTACATCAGTCGCCATTGCACTAACTTGCATCATTTAACTCCCAGCGGCATGATCATATTTACTGTTTCCTTCTTGCATTTCTTATGTCTGAATGGATAACAATATTGCTTTCAACCTATTGCAGGTTCAAAGATGATCCCACAAAGGATAATGATAATCCCTCTCCCACTGCGAGTAGCGGTAGAAATCCAAGAGCTTCACCGGAGACCGAGCGGAAGAAGCGTTTCGGAATCCATAATGTCGAGGTTGAACTTTCTCCATCGCTAAGAGTGAAATTGGAAGCGGCCTTATAAGAAGCAATCAATACTCTACCACTTCACTACAAGGATATCTTGCAACCAATGATTCATAATATGAGATCAATACTACTCTTGAGAGGGAGTGCAGGAATGAACACTGAATGTAGGACACTTATACAGCCCCCCACTCAGTGTGGAGCCGGACCATGTCAATTATCACCAGGTTTATCAGGGGCACGTCCTACCACCCATTGGCAGGCAAATGCGAACAACATTCGGAATGTCATGGCAACAGAAAGCTATATTCTCAACATGCAATGGTGGCCCATCAATCTCACCATTTCTCTCAATACATTGTTGACTATCAAAACAAACCATTTGGCAATGAAGGTATGCATGTCAAGCAGAAGTTCCATAGGCAAATCAACCTCCAGTTGCCAAACGGAAAGCAGCACTGTTGATCAACCCAAATGCACTTGCTAAGAAATGCGTTACCCTTTTCGATATGGAACAATGACGCAGCTTACCATAAACTCTATCCATAATGGATTGATGCAGCCCACCCCCTTGCCTCGAGGATTCGATACTCTTGCTTAGGAGAGGATGACA
Organism: Brasenia schreberi; assembly: GCA_036023115.1. Taxonomy (NCBI): domain Eukaryota; kingdom Viridiplantae; phylum Streptophyta; class Magnoliopsida; order Nymphaeales; family Cabombaceae; genus Brasenia; species Brasenia schreberi. Next base: position 9,838,335 of record JAYKKT010000080.1, on the reverse strand, counting down.
GGTCTACACTGAAACATATTGGACAGTTTATATGACACAATGTGGGGTACTTCAGTTGTTTCATTCATCTCTGACAAGAACAAATTTTATGTGGAATTCAACATTGCGATCAAATTCTGTTCCAATGTGAGCCGAAATGAAAAGATTATTCCATGAAATTTTACTCCTACCAGCCTCTGAAACCACGGTGGTTAACCCTACTCACACGAAACAAAATCCTAATGAATCTGTAATGAAATGCATGACAATGTTCAGGCGGATGAGGGGTAAGTCGTAGTGTGTCACTATCATCGTTGACAAGATGCTCCGTTTGTTGGTAACCTAAAACTGTAACAATTTTATGGACTTAGCAGAAGAGCTGCTACTCATGCAGAGCAAGAATTCAAGGAAACTACTGTGCGAAAGAAAAGAAAATAAACGAAAGAATGAGAAAAGCCATGTCTTTATAGATGCTGGCAGGGTGCTTGCTGTTGGTTGGGAGTTCACCTCCCAGGAGCTGCATGTGTGTGTGTTGGGCCTCAACCTCCCTTTGTGACAAAAAGAAAAGATATTAAAATGCAGAAAAGCAAAAAATGGGTCTCAATAATGATCCACAAATCCAAATGTGAAGATACAGATCCAAAATACTTAACCTGGATTAGGTTAGTTGGATCTTAACTATAGCCAAGTAACTAACCCAATCTAAAGTAACTAGAATGAGCAGAATCCGGCTACGATCCATCTAAATCACTCAATTTATCTTATAGGGCCCAACTCGAACTAAAGATGAACCAAATCTGATCAAATATCCAATTGGATTTATTCAAACTCTAAACTAATCCAGATCCAAATATGGAAACTATTGCAAGTTATATCCAAATAGCACCTAAAACTAAGTCAAACAGATTGTGAGAGTCTTGACCTACCAAAAAATATTAATCAGTTTAGATCTAATAGAGGTATTACTAAATGCACCACCCTTTTTACTAAATGCAACCATTTTATTCTGATAATGCCCCTCTCTCTCATGTGCCTCTCTCCCCACTCTCTTGTTCTCCCCTCCACTTCCCCTCTCATTTAAATCTCCTCTCCTTTAGATGCCTCCCTCTCTAGTTTGGAGCATCGACAAGGTCACCAAATGACCGGCAGCCTCTATCCCTCGTAGTTGATTTTGCATCGACTACACAAATTGATAAAACCTCTATCACGTGATTGATTTAGTATTCCTATCACAAAAACAAATGCTTTTCTCTTTTTCTTCTCCCTTCATTTGTTTCCTCAATTTGTAGTCAATAACCGTTGGGAGGAAACATGGCATGTCATGTCTTCCCTTAGTATGAGACACAAGTAGACCACGATTTATTTTGCGAAGAAATATGAACATGCCATGTCACCTCCAGATAGGGTGTCATAGACAGCTCACATCATCCCTTAACAAGGTCACATAGCTAGGTGGCTTCTCTCTATTAGGGATTACGAGATCATGCCTCTCTCTCTATTTATATATAATATGTGTGTCAATATAACGGCTAGTAATGATCATTTTAATGAATTAGTATACTAATTATTGTTTATTTTATTACATAGTCTCTTTCATTTTCATATATTATAATGAAACTTTTGTTTTTTTGGATCATGTAAAAGGAATGACTCATAGAGGTACGATATAGCATATTATAGCAAGCATGTAGAACCTTGTATTGTTATCATCAAAATGATACAATGCTTTTGAGTTGACATATATTAGACGATTATGTTGACACGTGGAGACCGCTAATGACAAGCTATCACAAGTGGATTATCCTTCAGCATGACTTTGAGACAAAGTATGCAGTATATTCTTTAAGTTACCACCATAACACCAATCCTTTATAGTGTCATTATGACATAGGCACAGATGAACTATCTATAGAGGGTGACCACGTTGTCCCCCCTCCTATCCTAGAGTCGATGACCAGCCTTACAAGTTACATAACATATAAGGTGGTTGTGATTCTAAATCTTTATTAGATTTACACATTCTATGTACAAGTAAAAGATTCTTAGATATGATAGTGACTAACAAATGTTTCATGTAAATATGGAGGGACTGTTAAAATTGGTGATATATCATACAAGATATAATATTATGGTTGAGTTGTCTTTTTTAAGGAGAGACATGTGAATGCCAAGTAATTGGTAGGATATTGTGTAGTGGTCTCAATTATTTGAGCATAGATGCTTGTTTCAAATGGTGGGACAGTTGTTGTTGACCGTCTTTATCGAATGTCGGCAACCTAACACTAACAACTTTTATATATCAGATGATATTACTATCATTTCAATAACATTTATGAGATTGTTAGCCTTTCGATGAGTGGTTACTCTAAAGCTTCCATATATGCTATAGAGATGATGTATAAGATAGATATTATGGTTGAATTCATAGACATGGACTATGATGAAGTGAAACAACAAGAATTTTGATATGTTCTAGTTATGTACTTAAGGAAGAGGATTATACCAGAAAATTAGGTATTGTTATTATAGTTATATTAGATTTGGTATACCATCTACTAGGATAAGTGAAGAAGCAAGATATAATTTTGATCATATAGTTGTTGATCAATGATGTATGAAGGGTCGGCAAGTATTTTTGGGGCATGGCAACGTTAGCCTATTTGAATAGACAGTTGAAAAAGGTTTCTCACATAGAGATACACCAACTTAATAGTCATTCTACTCTTCTTCAAGCAATAATTATTTACTTTACTTATGCTAAAGCAGCAATACTTTTTTTCATAATATGTCAACAAAGAAATGCTTTGGTGTTTTGAATTTTCTTGCCTTTAGAGTGATGCAACAATTAGGGTGAGTTGATAGAGCAACCTCATGCATATAGGTGAATGGGCAATGTTACTCATAAGGATAATTTTTTTGATTATCTTGTTATTTTTCATAAGCAATTAGACTTGATGGTGACTTAATAGGTTTGTAGTTATCGATATTGTATATTTGGTTGTGATTTATTATAAACAATGAAAGTTGTTTACTATTTCATGTAGACGATAAAAGATATTACAACAATGTCAATATCATTTCTCCTTTCTATCAGAGATCACATGATAATGAAGAAGCTACATAGATGAGACCTATTATTTGTCCTAGTTTGTTGTTTGTATTCAATATATAAACATTGTAGAATTGTGTATGTTGGATTGAGTTGCTTGTCAATTTGGTTATTATCAATAAATCCCGATTAACCTACTAATGCCTCATAAGTACATATGTTCAGGAAGCAACATGCCTATAAGATGAAGTATTATGCACAAGATGTTCTTCAATAGTCAAACAACTCACATTACCTTAACTACAATGCCTTGGCATTCAAGTGCCATACTTGCATGAGTGTGATGATTTGTATATGAGTTGGTATGTTAGTATGAGGACCTTCATCCTATGTTAGGTAGTTACTCTTTCACATCAAGAATGATGTATCATGTAAAATAGTATTTTTTTGCTCTTTCATATTATAGTTAATAAAATATAGAAGTTTAAACTTTTCTTCCTTGTTCATTATTTGTAGTATATTGTGGATGTCATGGAATAATGAGACCTTTAATACGGATATTGAGCTAATATCAACATTGTTGCTAGTGACATATAATATCATTAACCTCCATCAAGATTGTTGCAAGAGATTATATAGGCTGACAATGGATTATATGTCCGACAATGATGAAGATTTGATGTATGTGTAGTTAGGGTTCTTTGTCATTATTTGTGTATGTACACACACACACACACACACACACACACACACACATATATATATATATATATGTAATTAAGTGATTAATTTAATTTACGTTATGTAAACCTACTCTCTCTCTCTTTCACACATACACTCATGTATATATATATATATATATGTATATATATATGTATATGTATATATATATGTATATATATATATATATATATGGTTTGACATGAAAGCATAATATAAATACAATGGGTTGGCCTTTTATTGACAAGAAGAAATCTTAATAAATACCAAACAAAAAGAATTAGTGATTTGTTTGAGTATATATAGTGTTGCACTCCTAACATCTTACAAACAAATGATCAAATGCGACAATTGATCATCCTCTAAAGATGTCAATAGCATCTATGAAATAGTTAATTTTTTTTAAAACTAAGCAGACACCCAGCCTTCAATACCTATTTCATAGCCTCATTCTTTTTATAACATCCAATGAAACAGTATTAGAACTTACTTTTAAGTACCAAAAAGATTGGCAAGCTAGGCCCGATGAGCATAAAGTTATGCTCACCATTAGATGGTCCAAATAGAGGCATACTGTTATAGTTTGTTTATAGCGTGTCTACCATGTTATGTATCATGAAACTTAAATTGGACACATGGGGTTAAAGAATCATATATGATGTATATTTAAACAAAGATGCATCTATATCACATTCAAGACATTGTCCTTAAAATAGAAACATGCGGAAAAAGTGATAACTTAAAAAAAAATAACGTGCTCAAAGTGCATCCTCTTTAAAATGATGACACGCTATGGGAGGAGTCATCCTTGAGGAGGTCTTGTTGACCCAAGTCTTGCAGTAAAGGACAACATTGACTGACCATGCTTTCCTCTCTTTAGCTAATTTTGTATTTTAAGATCACCATGTTCATACCAGAGTGTGCATGTAAAGTAAAGAGCAATGCCTTAACCTCTTAAGTGTGAAAAGAATTTCGAGTAGACTTATGTATGAAACAAAGGAACAAAGTCAATAAGTGTATGAAGCTGAAAAAAATACTCTTCAATTATAACTCAAATAATGAGTTATTTTACAAGTAAGACAAAAGAATAAAGTCAACATTGTTCTTCCTCTCAACATATCTTATATACCGAACTATATTATCGTGACTGCAAAATACTGTATTTGTCACAAATATAAATGAACAATCAAGTCCATCATCATCTAACTCATCAAAAAATACATTAACCAATCAACTACAATTAAATTGAAACTCATCTTCTCCACCATAACGAATGTTTTTAACCTAGTTTCTTGACAACCAACAATACGGACAAAAGCATATTGTAACAAAGGGTGGAATAGAGAAACGGAATGTGTGTATATGTGTGTGTGTGGAGAAAGAGAGAGACAGTGTGTAGGATGCATTGAAGTGCATCACTGTTCAAATAATGACTTGCCTTATAAGTTGTATCATCTATTACATAGATACGAGATTGAGCGGTGTCTTCCCTTGAGAGAGATGATGCACCCAGCTGCATCACTTTTTGATGGGTGACGAGCACTCTCGGTGAAAAAGCACACAAGAGAATGCATCGTTTTTCACAAGTGCTGTTCCTAGCGTCTCTTTTATGGTTGCCCAGAGATTCATAGTCAGTTTGAGAGAGAAGATATCCAATCACCCACTTAAAACGAGAGATTTATATAGAGGTCAAGAGAGAGATTGAGATAGAGGTAGACAAGAGATTGAAATAGATCTACAACGAGAGGGGGACAGATTCATATTAAGATTGAGGTCGAGAGAGATCAAAAATCTGAGAGGAAGAGAGCGAGAGAGGTCTTGCACTCAAAAATTATCCGTGCACTTCTCTGATGATTGTAACAGAAGCCTCTTATATGGGAACGACAATCAACTCCGACTTGGAAAATCCAACTCAAATCCATTCGCTAAAAGCTTATCCAAACCCAGTAGCTATCCAAAGTGATTTTGAATCCAGACCCACCATCAAATCATAACCGAACTTAAATCAAAGTACAAGACACATTTCCATAGAGTCCCTCCCAAACTAAAACATATCTACCTCGGATATTTCCACGTCAGATCAGATTTTATCCTACAAGTGACCCAACCTAAAAATGTTTGGACCGGTTCAATTTGAGGAACCGATTCAGTCCCAAACTTGAACCAGAGTCGGCCCCAATAACTAGTTGAGACCAGTGACGGCCACCATTTTTGCTGCATTTCTTAGCCCCTTCTTCCTGTTTTCTGGTGTCTTTTGCCCTGCAACAAGGCTTTCTTATCCTCCAGCTACAACGGCCAATATTGGCGCTATCGGCAGGAACGGGCCAAACTGGATCCCAGACCAGAGATCACCCAGTTCGGTTCAGATTCTGCATGAAACCAGAACTGCGGTTCCATATACTTTTTTAAATTTTTTTCAAAATTTTAAATTTTAATTATGTTTTTTCCAAGAGTTTAGGACTCAAACCAGAAATAACCCGGTCCCAGCAATCCCTAGTTCCAGGAAAATCAGAACCGGAGTGGTTTGGAACCACCGGTTCAGGCACATCTAGTTATTGGCAAGGTTGCCGAACGACAGTCCCCAGCTACTTCCCTTCAGCCTTATACAATGAAACGCCTGTTGGCAACAATCTCGCCAGAAGGGAAGGAGGGAGATTCTCACCTATTTAACGCTAGAAAACCCACCATTTGCCCGCCACCAGCAGCTCATATGAATGGAACGAAGGGACAATTACATAGCTCCGTCGCCATGTGAGGCCACTTTTTGCTGTTTTGCAGTTTAGTTTGTTTGATGTATGGATTAGGTTCCAGGCCGGCATCGTGTAAGGCTGGTAAATGAACCGAGATGCTCCTTCTTCGACCCGTCCCAGCTTGTTCGTGTTCAGTTCATTAGCTCATGAGAGCTAAACATGAACATGGTCTGTATGATAAGTTCAGCCGGGTTCACACTCAGAGAGTTAGCTCACCTGGCAGGCTCTTCATCCGCATGATCTAAGTTGAGTTCGACCACTCGGTACGTGCATACCCAACTTCGGCCTTGCATTGTAACAAAAGAAAACTTCAGCAGGGCTCTGCGTGAAAGCTCCTTTAGATACATCTTTGATATTTTTATCTAAACAATATACCAAAGGTGAGCTTGATCTCAATCCGTGTGGCGGCAACGAGAGGAGGGTTCTCATCCTCATTTGCCAATTCTACACAGAAAGCCGACCATCCATGTGAGTTTGGAAACTATTTCCGCGGAAAATTTTTCCAAGGGTCTTTTAACTTGTAAACAGTGAGAAGTGCAAGTACACACACTAAGGAAGGTTAGCTGAAGGTGATTGCAGAATGATTATGATCCTTACCTTCTCCCAACTTATTGCAGTAAAAACATTCGCATTGGGCACTCAGAGCATTAGCTGAATGCATGCACTCTGGCCGTTGATGCTGGTGAGGAGTTTGACTCCTAGGGGGTGCACGTGTGTGTGTGTGTTAAGCTTCACCCTCCCCTTGTAACCAAAAAAAAAAGTATTGGCGTTGGGCACTGGGCAATGCATCCACATTATTTAAGCATGTCTTCAAGCATTCACTAATAAGCTTTATTTGCAATATAGAATGAGCGAAGAAGTCAATGCCGCTTGTAGCAGTATTCTTAAGCTTTATATAAGGAATTTGTTGTATTAGTTGCTCTTGAATTTTAGGTAATGATTGTCATCTAAGTCTGTCGCTACATTTCTTGAGCCCAAATGCATGCACCACAGGGTAATGGCTAACTCTGTGCTGATGAGCTACCTGCTATCTCACGCACACACACATCCCTCTCTCAAGTATGTTGAAGCTGAACAAAATCCTGGTATTCATGGTCTGTGGATGAAGAGTCTTGACTCCCAACCATCTCTCTCTCACACGCACATATTGCAGTTGGGCCATAGGAGAAGCATCTGTCTGCCCCACTGATGCCCAATAAACATGCAGAATCAAGTTTCTAGATAGAATCAATGGAGGGTCAACATTCCCAGCATCAAATGTGTGGAGTTGTTAGGCATTTCATGAGTGAACTCATTAGCGTCCTGGCATTCACAAGCTAGTAAGATTTTATGTTTTAAGATTGTAAACCATGTTGATAGCTAGCTTTTACATAGTAGCTTTGTAAAGTGGATTCCACCGAGTGCTACTTTTTTTTCTTTGTTGTTGACAAACAGGGATAAAGCCCAAGGTGGTGGCGGTTTTTAGAGAACCGCACTGGACACTTGGTGCCCACCGATATCAACCATTATCGAGAGACAGAGCCTGCGGAGGATCCTTCAGCAGATTAATCCTCAGACGATAGTTCTGTTTTCTTTCGCTAACCATTCTGCACATCTGTTGTCTTCACGTTGTACGTGCCGAATATGGATTTGCCAGCTTCCTTGCATCCCATTATTTAATTTTGCAATAAGCTGGATCACATTCTCGGCTTCCTCAATTGTGCTGTGAATGGCCTCCACCTTGTTGGAGTCGGTTTCAGAGAACACTTCCTTGCCCTAGTTGCCCTAGTCTCCAACAAACTTCAAATCCCATGAATGGACCCCACATTTCGGCAAGGAATGCATTGGACCTTTTCAGTTGCCACGTAAACCCACCTCACCGGCATCGTGTCGCGTTCTTATATTATAGTTTGATTTTTTTCATAAAGAAAAATAAAATTACATTAAAAGATAGATATTTTCAAAAAAAAATATTTAAATATAAAATTAACTTTGTAACTCCCGTCGTGTAAGGGATCAGCCTTGCATGACTAGTCTCAAGTTCAAATAAAAGAGGAGGATTATGTTAGGCTTCCAACAACCAACGTAAAACTTTATGAAACATATTTACCATGGATCGTACAAATTATAATAGGACTCAATGGAAACAAAGAATCTATTTAGCCGACCCCATCTAGTATGATAATAGATAAAATAAACTTTGTCGATTACTTTATTTGATGTCGTAATCTATTAGTGCCTAGTTAAGCTCCTAAGATGGAGTAAAATGGAAGACATTTACTCTATTTCTACCTCGTTTGCCCCTTAGAGTTATTGGACAAGTAAGAGTTTTTACAATAAAATAAGAATCAACTCTTACCAAAACTTATATTATCATTGTCTTTTCGTATACTTAGTTGTTTCTTTTTTTCCTTCTTAACCATATAATGCACTTCATTCCCGTATATCCTTTGAGAAGTATCTTCAAAATATTATGATCAACCATTTATTTTTGTTCTTTTTTTCTCTTTTGTAGCATCCATTTTATTTTTTATAGCTTGAGGCAGCTAACTGTAAGTATTTGCATCTCTTTTGGCTTCAGTAAGATGTTTTATGTGAAAAGTATTTTGATGCTTAACTTCATTACAGAAATAAGATTGAGAACCCAAGGTACATTTTCACAAGCTTGAGAGAAAATCTTATGATTTCTTCACGAGATCATATATTAGAGAGTTTTAAAGTAAATATGAAATGTATGAAAGTCGTTAGCGAAAACAAAAAAATTATTTAAAACCTATCAATTTTGAGTTTTCATCAAAGTATGGCAAATGTCATATAGCTAGTACATGATCAAGCTATAAGGTACCTATTTATTATGCTTTAAGGATAAATGGTTGAAAAACTGGGTTGATATTGTCTTTTAATGGAGTTATAAATTTAGAAAGTTATAAAAGATTATTGATTGTTCTATTATGATTTATAGGCGCACAATAGCCAATGTAGATCTTTACGGAACTTCCTTATCTATTGTTCAAAAGAGATATTATTTTTGAGGTCATATGCTTTGTTCCATACTGATACGACTACAGAAAATCCACTTTTTATTTTTTAAGATGTCATCAAAGACGTAATTGTATTGTTCAATTTATTACTAATAATATTGAAGCAATTAGTAAGATACTTGAATTGAACCACCTATCTTTAATGTACTCATGTATTGCACATTGCATAGAGTTGCTGAATGAGAATTTCAGTGAGATAAAATAAACCAAGAGAATTATAAAAATAATACATGTAAAAATATCAAATAATTTATTTATAATTCATTTGGTGAGAATCCATACTAGTGGAAGAAAATTGATTAGACTTGCAATGACTATTTATTATGAATATTATTATTATTATTCAAAGTTTTCTATACATAAAAATTCATTGAGAAAGATGTTTACATATGATTAACAAAGCTTCATAAGTTAGTCAAGAAAGAGAGAAAATTATTATAATTGATATTACTTTAAAGCTAACTTTTGAGATAAGTACCACATATTTTTATAGGATACTTATTCTCTTAGTTACTTAAGATAATAACAATGGTAGATAGTGAAGATAGACATGTTATCTTTCAACGAATAGGACTAAATTAGGATTGTAAATGCTAGGGGTGAGTATAATTCGGTTAAAACCGAAGCGAACTAGATTTTTCGAATTGGTTCAGTCATAATAATAATAATCGGTATGGGTTTGGTTTTGCGAGATTTAGAACCAAAAAACTAAAACAAATTTATATCCCTTAACTAACTCCCAAGTCCTCGACCCGTTGTCTTTCACTTCATCTCTCACTGCGAAACACTATGGTCCATCATCTCTATCTATGAGACCCCTTTGACTATCTAATGAGAAACCTTTTTGTCTCTCTGCAAAACCTCTCCATCTCTTTGTGAAACTTCGTCTCACTATGAGAAACTTATTTGTCTCTCTACGAAACCCCTCTTTGTGAATCTCTTTTGTCCTTCTCTCTGTGAGAAACCCCTTCATCGGTCTATTGCAATCGTGTTGCCACTACAACCAATCAGTTTCTTCTTTCTATCTATTTGCTATCATGTTGCAGCCATAATCGTACTCCGACGAGATGATGATCTACATCATATGCTTTTTCCTTTCTCCCCAGCATCTAATACTCATTATATTAGAAAATTACATCATGTATATATTTGAATTGCAGCTTGTATACATTGTTTATATATGTGTTTTTTCATGTATCTATAGCAATCGTGCCTGCTCTTGTGTGTAAGTATACATTACAACGTCTAATAATCATTTTATTAGGAAGTGTGTGTTTATTATGTTATTGTAAACATGAAAATGGATTCTTTCATGCAATAACTAGATTGTAGTATACTAGCATCCTTTAAGGCTAACACCGAGTATATATATATTACAAATTTAGTCTCGGTCTACTAGCATTCTTTTAGAACCTACAATGTCTTGTATTTGTAGAATATCCATAAGGTCAACTCCTAATGATAGCTAATTATTTATTGTCTAAAGTGTTATTGATTCTTCATCATGCTAGATGCATATCTCTCCTTTCTTTGATATATTCTCATATTTTTATGATATGAATCATTAATTTTTTATTGTTAAGGTTGATACAGTTTATTTCTACCACTTATGTTAAAATTTATATTCTCATATTACTTATATATGTACAATTTGTTTTCTATATACTAAAACTTGTATATACTTGTAGTTTACTTCTCTTTTATTATTTTAGATTTCCCAATCACAAGCTTCAACTCAAAGGTAGGAGAAGCAAAACTGGAACAAGTAAAATTCAAATACTCCGCAGTCAAGTGATGATGCTAGTCTATCAAAGATACAAAGGAATTCTATGAAGCCAAGATCTAAAGTGTGAGAGTACTTCATCAAGTTTACATATGGTTCAGATGATGTAAAAGCTAAATGCAATTATTATAGTAGAGATTTTTATTGTGACCCAAAGAAAAATGGTACTACACTAAAAAGTTACATTATTGGTTGTAAGAGAGATTTCTAAAAAATATAAATGATAGACATCTAGAAGACGGTTAGTGTAGGCATTGGAAATTTGATCAAATAACCATTAGAAAAGCTATTGCAAAAATGGTATTATTGTTGAATTGTCATTTAAGATCGTTGAAAGTAAAGGGTTTAGGAAGGTAATACATGTTGCATATCTTAAGTTTAAAATATAATCTAGGTGGATAGTATCACGAGATTGCTATAACCTCTACGTGGATGAAAAAGTTAAGTTGAAGATTTTTAAAAAAAGAATAGCTAGAATATATGCATAAACATAGATACATTGACATCTTTTCAACGCTTGAACTACATGTGTATCATGACACATTTTATTGATGACGAGTGGATGTTGAAAAAATCATAAACTTTTGTCTAATATCTAGCTATAAGGGTAACTCTATTGGTAGGCTACTTATTGATTGTTTGCTTGTTTGGGGTTTAAGAAAGTATTGACAGTTACAATAGACAATGTTGGTTCTAATGATGTTATTTCATATTTGAAATAAAAATTTATATTCTTCAATGCATTCTTTGAATTTTTGTATTGTCATTGGAGATTGTTTAATATATTTCATGACTTTTCTTACTCAATTAATAGAGTTACTCACCTCCTTTAGGCCATCTTCTGTGACAAAGTTTATGACATGTGCAATATATCTCATATATATGTTTAAATGTTATGACTAGGTGAAACTCTACCTACAAAACATTGAGTATTGCAAAACAATTTATAAGGGCATTTGTGTTTAGATGTTTAAGCTAAATATGAAGCATTTGAGACGATGGACTGTGAGGTATCGTCCGTCCGAGTCAAGCTTTGAGCCATGGGCTGCAAAAGAATAGTGTTGAGCGATCGACCACAAGGTAGAAATGGGCAAAGAGAGTGCATTGACTAATTGAGGGATATCATGAGAATTTCTAAAAATTTAGTAGGGGTAAAATCAGAATATCAATAAAAGAATATGTGTAGATAGTAAAAAAGGGGTGCACTTATCAATTATGGCTCAACGTTATAACCAACATCTCTCCTATGCTCCTCTAAGCCTAACTTTTATACAATCACGATCACAAAATTAGAAAACATAAAAAAATTCATGCCTAAAAAACTAGGTCTGACCAACCTCCGATAGTCGATCTTTAGATATCTAAGAAGAAAGCCACAAATTTATATTGAGAGATAAGACGAAGGATCGCACCAATCCTTAAATTTAAATTTCAAACCTTTAAGGCTTAGGTAGGTACAAGGCTTTTTTATGGGTAAAACTCAATGTGGTCTATCAACTCCGTGGGGCTGATCAACCCTCTCAACTTGATTTCTTCAAACTTATAAGAGCTAGGAGCTGAGCTGAACTTAACTTGTGTTCAAGCTTGTTTCATCAAGCTACATTCATCGAGCCATAGTTCTCTTGTAAGGCTCAAGTGGCAAGCCAAGCTCAAACTCAGCTTGCAACTGGATGAACCAAACAACAAGTAGCTCGTCTCATTTTGCAGCTCTCTTTACGATCCGGCTTCTTGTTGTTTGGTTCATCCCGTGGAACCCATACATCCTTAAAGTTTAAATTCTTGAGTCCAAATATACTAACTTGACAAATCATGCACATTTTTAGCACTTAGTTCAGGTTTTGAATTCTGGTCTGGTCCAAACCCAGACCTGGTTCAACGTAAAACTTTACTCGCGCTGATCAGATTCTTGGTCGTGCAAGTCGTGAATTGTGAGCGGGCGTGGACCTGGTTTAGGGGAATAACGGGTGTCTAGAGTTTGGTACAATCGGTTCGGGTCAGGGTAATTGTGGATTACAATCCGACCTGTTCTCCGGCAACGAAGGCCAGATGTTTTGAAAAGCAGAAGGGAGAAACCCTAGACCCCTTTACCCGGTTGTTTTGCGTCTCTCTCTCTCTCTCTCTCTCGCAATGGAGGAGATTACGGATGGGGTGAACAGCATGAGCATCTCCGAGGCTCACAAGAAGAACAGGATTCAGGTGTCGAACACCAAAAAACCTCTCTTCTTCTACGTCAACCTCGCCAAGGTGCTCTCAACTCTCTCTCTATAAGGTGCTTTATTAGATCAGTGCTCGATTACTGGGTTTCAGTGCTTCTCCTATAGTCCAAGTTCTGAGTTTTTGTAAGGTTTCCTGAATTTGGGGATGTAATCTTTTTGGATGCCATCCATTAGGGCGTCTCTTTCAAAAGCTGGTTTATTTGTTGATGATTGTTTCCTGGTGTTTACCCTCGTATTTTTTCGAAGTCAAGGGTGTCGATTTCGTGTCAGTTCTCTTCTTGGCTGTTGGTTCCCGAAGAGACGACCTTTAATGAGAATCCATTATTTGAAGTTTTTATATACGTTGGTATTTATTTATAATCGGTTTCTCATTGATGGTAATGGGTTCTATGTGTTTCTTTGGTTTCTGGATTTTACGTTCTTTTGTGAAGAACTTTGCCGTCAAGGTACTCATTTCTCTTCCTAATGCAGAGATACATGCAGCAGCATAACGAGGTGGAGCTTTCGGCACTTGGCATGGGTATTGATCCTCATTGACCTTTCGCTTCCTTTGTGCTATGATGGTTTGTCGCACCCTAGTTTTCCTTTATCTTGGAGGTGTGCATTGGATGTGATTCTGTTAAACGAGATTTGCACGTTTAGATTGCCTTCTCGACAATGATTTTCTTGGAACTTTTCGTGATAAGTCGATATTTTTCTTAGTGGGAATGTTTGTCCACTCTTTTCAGTGGAATGATACTAAAGCTCGACACAACTACCTCTAAGTAACTTCTAACTTAGAATACGTAAAACAAAGAAGGATTCACTTAGCAACGTGAAATGAAGAGAAAACGTGAGGAAATAAAGATGGGCAACTACCAGGAAGGGGAGAGAGTTTGGTGCGTTGGATTAATGATTTATTGTGTAACAAATAGGAAATGAAAAGTTAAAATTGTTCGATAATGATAAAGGGATCTTTGAGCTAGTTGTCATTTAATAATAACGCTTGTTTTGGATTAATAAGATGAGTTTCATTATTAAGCATCAAGGGGTTGCACCATGCACATCAAGAACAACTAATAAACGATTCTATAAACTATACAAACTCCATTACATTCCCAAAGCTATATTTTAAGTCTCAATACCCCATATTATTATTACACAATCCAATTTTTTTGATATGGCTGATGTGTACCATCTTATCACACTTAAAAAGACAAAATGAATCTAATTAATATAAAATTTTGCAGGTCCAGAAACCTTGTATCCTCAAAAACATGCCATAAGGTGAATATCAACATAGCCATATGCAGACTGATATAAGGATCCGTGGACCTTGTATGGACTGTATCCTACAACTGATACTGTCTCTATCATATGATATGGACTAATAGCGTTCACATTTATGATATGGCTCAGTGTTGTCCGTATCGCATCGTGGGCCACCACGATACAATACGGGGCCCCGTATCGCACGATACGGTGTGTATCGCCTGTATCATACGATATGGGCGATACGCCTTGGGACCCTTATAAAGGGTCCCTGGCCGACTGAAACCCGCGATTTTTCGCGGGTTTCCTCTCTCCTCTTGGGTTCCTCAAGCTCCCTAAGAGCCGGTTTTCGCCTCCTTAGTTTTTAAAGCTCCAAAATCGTGCCCTACGGTGTTCGTGGAAGCCTCCAAACTCGGATTTTGGTATATTTTTAATGTTTTTTCATTTTTTTCCTTTATATTTATTGTTTTTTGTGTTATTTTGGTTTTTTTTGAATGACAAAATATGAAGTTATTAATTGTGTATACGATTTTTATTGCATTCATGAAGTGGGAGACACTCAATTTGAGTGTTATTTGAAGATTGGGGGATTTATGAAGTGCTTTTTTTTTCCAGGTTTTTGTTTGAATTAAAGTACTCCATTGAGATGGCAGGAAGGGGTGGTAGAGACTCTCATTCAAAGTCTGATGATCCGGCATGGCAGTGGGGTATACCAGTTGAGGGTTCAAGGTTAAAAATCAGATGTTTATTTTGTGAAAATGTGGTTAGTGGTGGAATTTCAAGGTTGAAACACCACCTAGCAGGAATCAGGAAAGAAGTTGCTACATGCACAGGCAGAGTTAGAAGCAGTGTTGTCTAACGCATATCGTATCGTATCATACTTTAATATTAAAATAATATAAAATTTAATTAAAAATCAATAAAAATTAGTAAAAAATAAAAAAAATTGAAAAAATCAGGAAAAATCTGATAATTGCTTTAAATTCATATAATGTAAGTTTAGTACATATTGAGCATTCAACATTGAACAATTGCATCCAATTTTACATATTTTGAATCAAAAAAATAAAATACAGACATAGTTTACAGTACACTACAGTTACATATAATGTTACATTTTACAAATTGTAATTAGGATCATCAACTAAATAATCTTCATCTTCTCGTTGTTGCAGATCCTCATCATCATCATCAACCACACCCACACCTTCCTCAAAATCAAATTCTTAATCTCCATAATGTTGTTGTGCTCCTTCCAAATTAATCCAGGCAACGTCTTCTTCTATTAGGAGGGCATTTTCTTCAGTGTCTTCCATAACCCAATCTTCTAATATATCAAAATTATCCAAACTTATTGGATCAAACTGACTTTCTTCTCTATTTACTTTTTTTAATTGCTTATGACACAAACAAAGATAAACAATTAGTAAATAATATTAACAATTGAAGGCTGAAGTTAAACTATATTGAATTGAAAATTTGAAAGTAATACAACATTACCTTTCACGAAGGCGCATGTTACAACGAATATAAACCAAATCATTAAGCCTTTTGTGTTCCAACCTGTTGTGCTTTTTTGTATGGATGTGTTCAAAAACACTCCAATTTCTTTCACAACCTGTTGTACTACAGGTTTGGCTTAAGACTCTGACTGCAAAATCTCTAAGGTTTGGACAATCACTTCCAAACCTGTTCTACCAAACATCTGTAAAAAAAATACAAACATTAGAGACATAATAATCCACAGTAATGTAAGATGCAACTTAAATATGAAAATAAACAATTTACCTGGACACATCGTATTGCGGTTGCGAGTTGCAACAGGCAAACCCATCAAGTGAAGAGCATTATCATATATCTCCATCTCTCGATGTATCGCATCTGCTATGCTCTCATCAGGGACTAATCTGTCGATACAATCAATGATTCCTCGATTAACCTCATTGTTTGGAATGCGGATTTTAAATAATAGTGTGATAGTGGACTTTGTGCATTTGTTATTTCCTTCTGCTAGGCAGAAGACATTGTCAACAACGTGCATGAACAGAAGATATATGTGCATGGACACACACATATTGTGTATGTGCATGGACACGTCTGCATGAATAATATTAAAGGAATTAAGTGCCTATTCTTCAAAGTGTTTAGGGAGTTTTGAGTCACAGAGGAACTACGTTCTGCAGTTATCATATGTGCGGATATGCAATATCATCCACTAAACACCCTTTTTTTATTTTACAATTGGGCAGAGAAACCGAGAGACACGGCCCAGGTATCAAGCTCATGACCTTCAACATGTTTGATGTGCAGTTCCTAAACACTTTCTCTTGCATATAAACCAAAATTAGCAGCTCCCCAATAAGTTTGTCTTATTAATCTTTCTCGGAACATCAAGTAAACTTGCACTTGTTCTACGTTTGTATTGCATGGCACATGATTGAGCTCTATTAAAACAAAAAAAAAATCATGTAACCGACCCTTGGTATGAAAAAAGGCTTACTTCTTGTATTCAATGGCCCTTTACATCAACGTCGATCTAGAAACACATTCAACCGAGCATAGTTAATCTAATGTAGCCCACTGGCAAAGGGGGTTACTTTCTGTAAAAAGGCCTGAAGTTCGATACCAGGCCTGAAGTTCTGTAACACGTCGATCTAGAAACTTATTGGATCGAACTGACTTTCTTCTCTATTTACTTTTTTTAATTGCCTACGACACAAACAAAGATAAACAATTAGTAAATAATATTAACAATTGAAGGATGAAGTTAAACTATATTGAATTGAAAATTTGAAAGTAATACAATATTACCTTTCACGAAGGCGCATGTTACAACGAATATAAACCAAATCATTAAGCCTTTTGTGTTCCAACCTGTTGCGCTTTTTTGTATGGATGTGTTAAAAAACACTCCAATTTCTTTCACAACCTATTGCACTACAGGTTTGGCTTAAGACTCTGACTGCAAAATCTCTAAGGTTTGGACAATCACTTCCAAACCTATTCCACCAAACATCAGTAAAAAAAATACAAATTAGAGACATAATAATTCACAGTAACGTAAGATGCAACTTAAATATGAAAATAAATAATTTACCTTGACGCATCGTATAGCAGTTGCGAATTGCAATAGGCAAACCCATCAAGTGAAGAGCATTATCATATATCTCCATCTCTCGATGTATCGCATCTGCTATGCTCTCATCAGGGACTAATCTGTCGATACAATCAATGATTCCTCGATTAACCTCACCGTCCCTTTTGAAGGTTCCTGAGTACCTGAATGATGGGTTTAAATAATATGTTGCTGCATGAATAGGCTGATGCAATTGTTTATTCCATCTACTATCAATTATTTTCCACATGGGCACATAATCTCTCTTTTTTCCATTAAAATTATTTCTGATGGCTTCTTTTGCCTTGTCCATGGCTTCATAAAGGTAGCCCATAGATGGTTTCTCCTCGCTATCAGCCAATCTCAAAACTTTCACTAAAGGACAAGTAATTTTCAATAATTTGACACATGCATTCCAAAATAAACTTCTAAAAACTGTTTTTGCAATCTCATTCAACTTTCTATTTCTTCTGTTTTGAGGCAACTCTACAAATTGTTGCCACTCATCTGAGGAGAAAATTCTCTTTAAAGCTTATTTCTGTCTCACAAGACTCTGTATAGATAAGAAGTTTATTGCGAACTGAGTTGCAACTGTGCGAAGTTTCTTCTTCTAGCATACATTCGTTCTTTCCTCCTTCCACTACACCTGGTGCTCAACCAGGAATTCGTCCTGCTATGGCTTCAGAACAACTGCATGATCAGGCAGACCTTGTAGTGGAAAGATGGTTTTATGATGCATGCATTCCATTTAATACAGCAAACAGATTTCATTTTCAAGCAATGGCAGATGCAATTGCAAACATTGGTCCAAGATATAAGATGCCTTCTTATCAGAAGTTGAGAGGGAAGATATTAGATCAGACCGTGATTTAATCGCATAGTTGCAACTCGGTTCGCAATAAACTTCTTATCTGTACAGAGTCTTGTGAGACAGAAATAAACTTTAAAGAGAATTTTCTCCTCAGATGAGTGGCAACAATTTGTAGAGTTGCCTCAAAACAGAAGAAATAGAAAGTTGAATGAGATTGCAAAAACAGTTTTTAGAAGTTTATTTTGGAATGCATGTGTCAAATTATTGAAAATTACTTGTCCTTTAGTGAAAGTTTTGAGATTGGCTGATAGCGATGAGAAACCATCTATGGGCTACCTTTATGAAGCCATGGACAAGGCAAAAGAAGCCATCAAAAATAATTTTAATGGAAAAAAGAGAGATTATGTGCCCATGTGGAAAATAATTGATAGTAGATGGAATAAACAATTGCATCAGCCTATTCATGCAGCAACATATTATTTAAACCCATCATTCAGGTACTCAGGAACCTTCAAAAGGGACGGTGAGGTTAATCGAGGAATCATTGATTGTATCGACAGATTAGTCCCTGATGAGAGCATAGCAGATGCGATACATCGAGAGATGGAGATATATGATAATGCTCTTCACTTGATGGGTTTGCCTATTGCAATTCGCAACTGCTATACGATGCGTCAAGGTAAATTATTTATTTTCATATTTAAGTTGCATCTTACGTTACTGTGGATTATTATGTCTCTAATGTTTGTATTTTTTTTTACAGATGTTTGGTGGAATAGGTTTGGAAGTGATTGTCCAAACCTTAGAGATTTTACAGTCAGATTCTTAAACCAAACCTGTAGTGCAACAGGTTGTGAAAGAAATTGGAGTGTTTTTGAATACATCCATACAAAGAAGCGCAACAAGTTGGAACACAAAAGACTAAATGATTTAGTTTATATTCGTTGTAACATGCGCCTTCGTGAAAGGTAATGTTGTATTACTTTCAAATTTTCAATTCAATATAGTTTAACTTCAGCCTTCAATTGTTAATATTATTTACTAATTGTTTATCTTTGTTTGTCGTAGGTAATTAAAAAAAGTAAATAGAGAAGAGAGTCAGTTCGATCCAATAAGTTTGGATAATTTTGATATATTAGAAGATTGGGTTATGGAAGACATTGAAGAAAATGCCCTCCTAACTGAAGAAGACGTTGCTTGGATTAATTTGGAAGGAGCGCAACAACAATATGAAGGAGATGAAGAATTTGATTTTCAAGAAGAAGGTGTCGCTGATGATGATGATGAGGATCTGTAACAAGGAGAAGATGAAGATTATTTAGTTGATGATTCTGATTACAATTTGTAAAATGTAATTGTGTCTGTAATGTGTATTTCATTTTTTGAATTCAAAATATGTAAATTGAGATGCAATTGTTCAATGTTGATTGCTCAATCTGTACTAAAGTTACAGTATATGAATTTAAAGCAATTACCAGATTTTTCCTGAATTTTTTCTGATTTTTTTTTGATTTTTTACTAAATTTTATTGATTTTTAATTGATTTTTAATTATTTTAATATTAAAGTATGATACGATACGATACGCCTGTATCGTGGAGCCCAACGATACACGATACGATACGCGTCAGACAACACTGATATGGCTAGTGTATCATATTGGTTTTTGCTTAATGGTGCATATTAATGTGTATGGTATGCTATGACACTATCAAAACCTGTGTTATTCGTATTGTGGAGCTCCACTATACGATACACCATTGTGTATCGCATTGTTTCACTTGTCGGGTTGTATCGTGTGATGCAACTCGTATCGCACGGTACAACCAGTATCACCTGTATAGTACGATACAGGCGATATGGCTAGGGAACTAGCCGTACTGAAATCCATATTTCTGCGGGTTTTTGGTGTATGTTGAAAGCTCCCAAGGTGCTCTCCGATGGCTCCCAAGGTGTTGAAGGCTCTCGAGATGCTATATGGCGTCTGTGCAAGGCTCCCAACCTGGGTTATGATTTACATTTTGAGTTTTTCAATTTTTTTTTATATTTTATTTTTTGTGTTATTTGTGTTTTCTTTTGTGAATGATATTATATGAAGTTATGAAGTGCATGGGTATGATTTTTATTGTATTCGTGAAGTGGGAGGGAGAAGTGAAGATTGGGGATTTATGAAGTCTTTGTATTTTTAGGTTTTTTATTAGAATAAAGTATTTAATTGGGATGACAGGAAGATGTGTTAGAGACTCACAGTCTCGGTCCTATGATCTGACATGACAGTGGGGTACACCAGTTGAGGAAAACAGATTAAAGATAAAATATTTTTTTTGTGAGATGGTTAGTGGTGGAATTTCATGATTGAAATCACCTAGTAGGGACTAGAAAAGAAGTTGCTCCTTGCATGAGTGGAGCTAGGAAATTCCTGGAAGCTATTAATTGACAATGTCTATAGATGATTGAGAGCATATTTGAGAGGAGACAATAAAAGAATGGTTTAGAGATGTGTGAGGAAGATGATGATGTTATTGGATTGAAGGATGTTTTTCATTTTGATGGTAGGATAGAGGTTGATAGTAGTAGTTTTCGACCACCAATTAAGGGAAAGAGGGTTGTTGAAGATTTGCAAGTGGAAGTAGTAGAAGAGGAAGGCGTAAAGAAAGAGCTTACTTTGGCATACCGTTAATTTTCCTCCTACCACTACACATGGTAATCAACCTGAAATTCGTGTTGTTATGGCTTCGGATCAATTGCATGAGCAGACAGACCTTGCACTGGGCATATGGTTTTATGATGCATGCATTTCATTTAATGCAGCAAACCGTTTTCATTTTCAAACAATGGTAGATGCAATTGCTAACATTGGTCTAGGGTATAAGATACCTTCTTATCAAAAGTTAAGAAGAAAACTATTAGATAAGACTCTTTTTGAAGTTTAGAGTATTATTCCACTTTGAGAGAGTCATGGAAGGATACAAGGTGAACTATCATATTAAACTTTCTTGTCTATTGTCTTAAATGACTTATGTTTTTGAGATTCTTAGGTATGTCAGATGAGAGGCATACTGCATAGGTCATAAGACAAGAGTTTGATAATGTGATATCCGAGGTTGGACTAGAGAATATAATCCAACTAATTACAGACAATCAACTAACTATAAAACAGTTGGGAAGGAGTTAACAAATAGTTATGGGACTTTCTATTAAACACTATTTGCAACACATTGTTTAGATATCATCCTTAAGGATATTGGTGAGATGTGTGAGATAAATGCATCAATTGAGTATTGCCAAGATATCATTAAATTTATCTATAACCATGCTTGCTTTTGTATTATGTATGATGAGGAGATATACAAATGGTGCAGAGCTTTTCGTATAGTTTCAACTCAGTTTGTAACTAATTTCTTATCTATACATAGCATTGTGAAACAAAAGCAAGCTTTGAAGAGAATGTTCTCCTCATATGAGTGACAATAATTTACAGTTATTTCAAAATAGAAGAAACAGAAAACTAAATGAGGTTTAAGGGACAATCTTTAGTACATTTTGGAACTCCTGTGTTAGACAATTGATGATGAAAGTTTTGAGATTGACTATCAGCGAAGAGAAACCATCTATGGGCTCCCTTTATGAAGCCATGGATAGGGCAAAAGAAGCCATTAGAAACAAGTTCAATAGAAGAAAGAGGGATTATGTGCTCATGTGGAACATTATAGATAACAAATGGACGAACAATCGTATAAGTTCATGCACCATCTTATTACCTAAACCTAACATTCCACTATTCTACAAGATGTAAAAAAAAAACGATGAGGTAAACCGAGGTATGTTGATTGTATAGACATATTGGTCCATAATTAGAGTAGAGTAGATGCTATACATCGAGAGATGGAGATATAAGATAATGCTCTTTAGTCTTTACTTGATGGGCTTGCCACTTAGGTAACTGTTTATCTTAATAGTTAAGTTTCTTAAATTTTATATTTATTATGGATTAAGTCCTTGTTTGTATTTTTCTATCAAATGTTTGGTGGAATAGGTTTGAAAGTAATTGCTTAAACCTTAGAGATTTTGTGATAAGGGTTATGAGCCAAACTTGTAGTGTAACGGGTTGTGAAAGGAATTGGAGTGTCTTCGAACACATCCACACAAAAAAGCACAACAGGTTGGAACATAAGCGGCTCAATGACTTAGTTTTCATACATGCGGATATGATAGAGGTAATCTTGAATTAGTTACTACTTAAATATTCAATTCAATATTTTATTTTGCTTAAATTGTTAATATTATTTACTAATTACTTTTCTTTCTTTCTTGTAGATAATTAAAAAAGTTAAATAGAGAAGGAAACCAATTTGATCCGATAAGTTTGGATAATTTTGATATATTAGAGGAGTGGATTATGGAAGATAAATAAAGCAAATGCACTCCTAACCGAAGAACACATTGATATTCAGGAAGGAGAAGATGAATATTATTTACTAGATGATCCTATTCCAAAGTAACCTTTAGTGAGTGTTACCATGCCCATGTTGCTACGTATCTCAGAATCACAAAGATACGAATCCATATTACCATATGGTAGAAAGTTTTAGTTTCATAAGATAGTGAGATGTGTTTTGCTATATGTATTGCTACCATGGCACTTATGGATGTGATCAATCGCTCATCATAAATAACGGTTGTGTCTTACTCATAGCATGAAATATGATACCTGTATTCACTATGTAATATAATGCACCGTGCATCATAAGATAAAAGTTCTTTTTGGCATATGGCCTTTGTTAAGGTCTGCAAGTAATTGCCCTTAGAGCCAAACCTGACACTCTTTGGTATGTAAGGGGTCAAAAAGCAATCTTTCTTTGTGTGTACCAAAGAATTGCATGTGGATTTCACGTGCTTGAGACCAGACACAAGATTTTCCTATAAATATCATTCTGCAGTCCATTTTCGATCTCAAGGCCTGAAAATTTATTGTGACAACATGATCCTGTATCCGATTGTTGGGCATGTCCTTTTGTGGCTAGGCTGCCAGAATATGCATCAGCAGACTTGGAGACTACTGTTTCAAAACTTTAGTCAGGGAATGGTGGAAGTTAAAAGTTAGGATCTAATTTGTTGGTTTTTTCATGTATCCTTGTAGGGAGTTACATATGTTGGACTGTGACATTAGCAAGGAGCACCGAGTCTTACAGGCTTTGTGTTAAACTGTTAATGCCTTTCAGCTCCAGCTTTGATCATGTGCATTTAATGCATATGTGCTTCATAACTTGTTCTGTTTGTTGTCATCAGCATTATTTAGCGATTACAATTTTTATAACCTTTTGCTAAGATTCTAAATCACTTGAGATTGCTCTCACAAATGATCCATAAGGTATTATGTGGTATGATACTAATATGGGTAATATACATTTATGCTTTGCTTTGTTGAATGTTCTTAATCTTGCCATGTACTAGATGGGTATATTTGGTTCTTCTTGATCTTATCCCTACAACATTAAAAAGATTGCAAATTGTAAGCATGCATTTTGATCAAGTCTAAGTTGTGTAACAAATGCTAAAGCAATTGGCCTTCGTAGATGCTATCCTTCTCCCAAATGCATTAGTATAAATCCGAAAATAGTCAATCCCAATTTTTTGTTTGAAATTTTACTCGTTACTTCAACCTTAAAATTTCCTTGCTGGATTTATTAGTTGCAACCTTTCTTTTAAAAATCTATTTATGGCAGTGGTTCAAAGCTGGGAGGCAAATCTTAGGAATCAAAAAATTTCTTTGTTAGGACTCTACCTCTCTGAATCGCACTTCTAAGAATTTGAATCAAGATATTCATAGCTTCAAAGATATGAATTGGTATTACATGTGAATCACACAGATATGTAAATCA
This sequence comes from Brasenia schreberi, assembly GCA_036023115.1. Taxonomy (NCBI): domain Eukaryota; kingdom Viridiplantae; phylum Streptophyta; class Magnoliopsida; order Nymphaeales; family Cabombaceae; genus Brasenia; species Brasenia schreberi. The sequence goes on along the minus strand of JAYKKT010000080.1, from coordinate 9,813,760 downwards.
GGATAAAATCCTTTGGGTCTCCAGCCTTTCCTGGGGCTGTGTTAAGAACTGGCCTAGAAAGTATTTTGATTCGACATCAAAAGCACATTTGGTTACATATGAATTAGACGAGGATGTTAATGGGTGTTGTCTGTGTGATTTGCCACATGCATGTTGAACTGCAAGTGGCGTACTTTTTTTTGTCTCATTCTTTGCTAGAGTAGTCTCATAAAAGCATTGGATACTATAGGTATTATTATTTACTGCTTCTGTAAGTTATTTTACAAGCAATAGAAATATTCATCCCTTTGAGAGATAAACAGCGGCACAATTAGAGGAAGTAGTTAAATAATTGTTAGCCAGCAAGTTTGAGTGTATTCAATTTGTATACATGATTATGAATGAAATGGGCGTGTGTGCAACTGATTCCAATATTTTCCCCCTTCCGATTTTTTTCTTATAAAGCAAAAGACACTTTTAAGTATGTACTAAAGTAGGAGAAATAAATTGTCCCCCTTTCCCCATAAGTTATGCTTGACCTATTTATGACATTAGAAGGTTATGATAAAAAACAGGTGTTGTTGCAGTAGAGTTTTCAGATGTTTAATATAGTTGACCAGATTTTTTCTGCCATTAGTTATGTTTTTGGTTGCTTATCTGCTCATGCTTTGGCAGCAATTGCAACCGTCGTCACGGTAGCAGAAATACTGAAGAACAATGGGTTGGCAGTAGAGAAGAGTGAGTTTATGCTCCTACCTTCGCTTTCATCCTTTTCCTGAAAAAGGATTAAATGTCTATAAACCTCATCTATCATGCATGTTTAGGGATTATGACATCTACTGTTGACATGAAAGATGAATCTAGAGGGCGACCAATTCAAAAGGCTAAGGTATGTATTGTGTCTCTTCAACTTTATCTGCTGCTTTTGAAGTTTGAGGTTCTTAGATTCTGATCTTCATGAATAGATCGAAATCTTGTTGGGGAAGACCGTGAATTTTGATGAGTTGATGGCTGCTGCTGCAGATGAAAGAGAAGCGGCAGACTAGCAAAATTAGGTTTACTCGTCCAAGCTAACTTTTCTCGTTTTTTCGTTCATTTTTTGGTCGTATAAGAATTTGCAGCTTATGTTCCTAGCATTTGTTTTGACAGGTTCTGTTTGATAGTTCACTGATATGCTTAAGTACTATGATATGCATACTTTTCGCATTTGTATCAGAATTGTGGTGTTCTCTGATTTTTTCCATTATATTTATGTGATATTGTTTTCGAACTTTGTAACCGCATCGTTTTCATGCATATCATAATGGCTGTGCTTTCCTATTAATGTATCTAGTTTGAGAGCCATGTGACAATCTGGACGCTCGCACATACTTTCAGTTTCTTTATATATTCTGGTGCTCTTTATTGCATCAGATTGTTCATCTGAGCGGAACCACTTTGAATGTTTAGTGCTATGCGGTTGCTGGTAGAGAAATGACCAATACTTTTTGATGTTCCTACCGTTTAGGACCTGTTTGCTTTGTGGAATTATGTAGCAGAACCGGGATTTTTGGGGTTTTCCTTTTCGACGCAAACACGGTAAAGAATACTTCATAAACATGGTTTTCCTGTCCCGGAAAAGTGAAATTAAAGTCCCCTAGTAGAGGTATCAACTATTTTATTATGTTCCTGGAAGAGCATGGATCGAGTGAGATGTAGCACTCGCGCTTCATCTCCCCTGCGTCTTCCCTTCATCTCTCTTTCTCTCTCTAAGGTCCACTGTTTTCTTCTGTAGTAATTTTGGCCATGCTTGTGCTGGTGTAAAAAATGAACTTTGAATTGTTTCATGTGTTGTTTGAGGACCTGAAATTCAACCATTTGTGAATGGTTGTGTTTTTCCTTCCAACAGTAAGCATTCTGAAACTCCCATGCTGGCTAAACCATTCGCCACAAGTCTTCTCTTTGGGTGCTCATTGATCTTGGGAAACTTCAAGCTTCCTCATGATATACGTAGGCCGATCAACTTTCAGCTGCCCTTCTTTATGCCTTTTGGCTTGGTCGCTGGTCATACTTGAACCAGGCTTTGGTAGAAGAAGCCACTTTCTTGTTTATTGCCCTTTCAAATGAACCCTGAACATGTTCTGTCAGTATAATTTTTTTAGTAGTCGAAAACGTGTTTCAGGGCTTGTTCCGTTTGCCAGTTGAAATCCATGCAGAGAATTTCCCCAAGTGTTAGCGGACCCGTAGGGCTCTTTAACACCCACTTGCAGGTGTGGTGAGTTTGACTCCTTGGGTGCGTGTTAGGCTTCGACCCTCCCATTATAACAAGAAAAGAAAAATATATTCATACTAAGAAAGATTCATCTTCTTTGCTAATCTTTTGCAAACATGGGCAGGAGAATCGAATTTTCTCAAGTTGAAGGGGTTCAATTATTAGAAAGGCTTTTGAAGTTGTAGTGGTGGATAAATGTTTGCTTCAATTCAAAGTTTATAACCAAATTAAATGTATAATCAGCTTTTTCAGTAGTGCATTTGCGACGAAGGGCTTAGTTTTGCATTCATACTGAACATGGGTATTAGGACTGAAAATAGATGAGAACAGCCAAGAAATCGTGTGGTCAACCCTACCTAATGCGAGAAAAGTTTTGGCTGTAGTTGGAAAGATCGTACACTGCCGCCCTTCTTTACATATAAGAGAATCTACCTCATTTGATCCAGGGAGGGAGAGAGTATTGTCTCGTTAATTTGTTTCCACAAAAGAGTAGGGGTGCCAATCTAAACCCAACCCACGGACACCACCCAATCTGAACCAACACAATGGGTCAGGTTGGGACAACCCCTAATGTAGAGTGGGTTTGAGGTTTATCTTACCTTACTTGATGTGACATACACACACACACACACACATATATATATATATATATATATATATATATATATATATATATATATATATATATATATTAAATCAAATGCATTTGAATATAAATCATTAAAAAGAAACCAGCGTCTATGTGATCATGTAGCCTCCTTGCTCAGTCAAATCCTACCACCTCTCTTCCGGTATTGTAGGATCTTGAATAGTGTGGAGGGAGTAAGGCACTATAAAAGGATGAGGGACGGATAGACTTTACACATTACTTAAGCATTTTTCCTAAGGCCCAGATCGTCCATGTGATTCACGTTTACATATCACATTAAATTATTTTCTTGTTCAAAAATAAAATTTTGGGTTGGAACAGAGGACGGGCTGAGCAGATTTTGAACAGGGCAGGTGAGGGTTGCATACTCCGAAACCCATGGGGTGGGACGGAGCGGGTTACAGGATTATAATTTTAGTGCAGGGTAGACTTGGGTGAGGCATGAACTCGCCCTAACTCACCCCGTTACCATCCTTACATAAGAGGCACATCTGATGATGGGTTTTGAGGAGAATACATTAGGCTTGTTGGCTTGACGTAGACCTCCTAAGCGTCAGAACCAAACTATCTTGTTTGCAGGACTTTCACCTGGTCATAGCTTGGCTTTTCCCAGATTTGGTTGTATTCACAGCAGGATTGATATGCGCACACTCCTTTTACTACACACATACCTCATTTTTGCCATTTTTTCTAAAATACTATTTTTCTCAAAATGCTCCTTGACGTATTCCTCCTACCCAACTTCTAGCTTCTATTTTCCTCCGTTCTTTTGGTCATTCTTTTCTTCCTGCTTCATTTTATCCACATAGGACTCAATCTAAAGCCATTTCTACCAAAATGGATTGAAATCCGTTGACTGATAAGAATCAACAAAAGAAAGGGGAGGAGGAAGGTTTTTCTGATTTCTTGAACCAATTCGAAGTCGATTCATCGATTTATTGAAGTATGTTGTTGATTTTGAGTTGTATCATTTTTTCATTTGTTTAATTGAATTTTTCACGCTATTGAGCTTAAAAAATTGAAGTTTTTTTGGTGTCATGTGGGTTAGTGACATGTCCCAACCATTTGAGGGAGCGCCTTATGCACGTCTCCTACTAAGTGTAAGACGTGCTTGGGGGCGCCTCTCACTTAGATGTTATTAATTTCATAAATAATTTTTTGTATGCAGGTATGGTTGATAGGGCATGAATATAAGATCGTAATGTCACAGCTTCATTTAGGAGAAGAGTACGACTCAGTATCGTATGGAGGATTGATGCGGCACAAACATCGTTGATGTACTTGATATCATTCAAGTGGACGATAAAGAGAACTTTCTTTAACAAAACTTGTAAACAAAGGAATACAAGGAACTAGCTGCTGAAACCTTTGGCAGCTCCTATGGTCTGTCAATATGAATGCTATATGTCTATTATCATTCTCTAGGCATTGATTCGTGCGATTTCTATTCTTGCAATACCTATTCTTGGTATGCTTATCTATTCTTGCAGCATCTACTCTTGGTCTACCTCTTTAGAATCCATGATATCTATTCTGGTATGCATCTTTAGTCTCTTTGGAATCCACAATATCTATTATGGTCAGCATCTTTAGCCTCTTTGAAATCCATAATGTCTATTCTGGTTTGCTTCATTCTCTCCCTCCTGGTTGGAACTTGCCCTCGAGTTGTCTTCATACCTCGGTTTTTCGAGGTGGTAAACAGTAAAGTTGGCAACATTAAATGTTTTAGAAATACCCATAGCAAGTAGGAGGTCGAGGATATAAGCATTGTCATTGATTTTCTTCAGAATTTTATAGGGTCCATACTTTGATTACTGCATTTTACCATGAGAGTCTTCATGTCTAGAAACTGTGGTATAAACAATAGAGAAGGGGCTTCACCTACTGGACAGATGCACCAAGTTTTATAGGCAAATTCAACATGTTCCAAGGCCAAGCCCCATCGTCCTTTCTTGTTGCCGCATATGCATCGAAGTAGGTTGCCCAAGGATTTATTAACAGCCTTTGCCTGTCCATCTGTTTGGTAATGGGTGGTGCTGGAAATTTTGAGTTCTATACCAATGTGGTGTGCATTTGTAGTGTGACGTGATAGAGACAGGAACCCTATGCAGCCTTCTAATCTCCTTAAAAAAACGTTTGGCGATGTGGTGTGCATTTGTAGTTTTACGGTAGGGGACAAAATGGGTCATTTTAGAAAATCTTTTGACTACCACGAAGATGGAGTCGCTGCCTTACTTGGTTATGGGTAGTCCCAAGATAAAGTCCATAGAAATATCTTTCCAAGGTGCGCTGTAAATAGGTAAAGTCATATATAGGCTATTGTTGTGTACATTTCCCTTACTTTGTTGACATGTTGGACACCTAATAACAAACTTTCCGGCATCTCTTTTGAGTTGGAGCCAAAAATAACAAGATTCGTGATTGACAATAGTCTTGTCTTGTCCCATATGACCGTTGAGTCCTTCGAAATGCATTTCCCATATAAGTTTGTCTCATAGAGAACTCGTAGGAATGCATAAATGATTACCTTTGAAGAGAAAACCATCTTAGACCACAAACTCACTTGCTGAGTGGTTTATGTGACATTTGACCAAATTTGATTAAAGTCTTCATCATCAGGGTAATAGTCTTTAAGCTCTTCCAAACTAGAAAATTCTGCATGAAAAGTAATTAGAAGAGTTGATCGTCGACTAAGAGCATATGCTACTCTGTTAGAAATTCCCAATTTATATATTATTATGTAATTAAATCTTTCCAAATAGGCTACCCATTAGGCCAACATACAATCCACATGCTTTTGATTTCGAAAGTGCTTTAATGCTTGATGATAAAAAAAGACAATGAACTCTTTATGTAATAAGTATGATTCCCATGTCTTGAGGGACCTAAAGACAACATAGAGCTTTTGCTGATACATACTCCACTTTTGTCACGCCTCACTTAATTTCTCACTAAAGAAGGCAATAAGTCGTCTTTCTTGGGATAATACAACTCCGATTCCTACAACACTTGCATAACATTTCAGTTCGAATGTCTTATTGAAATTAGGTAGCGATAGGATTGGGGCGGTTGATAGTTTTTCCTTTATTAGTTCTTAACTTTCTGTTGCTGCTTTACCCCAATGAAATTTTCGGTACTTGAGGCAGTTGATTAATGGTGCCATAATAGTGTTGGAATCCTTGATAAACCTATGATACAAAGTTGCTAGTCCACGAAAACTCCTTACCTCAGCAATAGATTTGAGAGTTGGCCATTCATGAATAGAGTTCACCTTGGCTTCATCTACATGAATTTCTTCATTGTTAACAACAAAACCCAAAAATACCAATCGGGTTTGCATAAAAATGTACCTTTGGTTGACATACAACTCATTCTTACTTGATATAGAAAAGACCTTCGCGATGTGTTGAAGGTGTTTGGTTACATCCTTGTTGTAAATCAGTATGTCATCAAAATATATGACCATAAAGTGGTTGATAAAGGATCGAAATACCTGATTCATTAAGTGCATAAACGTGCTAGGGGCGCTGGAGAGGCCAAAAAGCATCACCAACCATTCATACAAGTCATCTTTAGTTTTAAATGTAGTCTTCCACTCATCTCCTTGTCTCATCCGAATCTGATGGTAGCCACTTTGAAGGTCAAGCTTGGTGAATAACCTAGCACCCCTCAGTTGATCTAGCATGTCATCACGGCAGGGAATAAGAAAATGATACCTGATAGTGATATTGTTTATGGCTTGACTATTTACACATTCTCCAAGTTCCATCATTCTTTTGAGTAAGGCGGGTAATGCACAAGGACTGATGCTTTCTCAAATATGATCATTTGCCGATACTTTCTTCACTTTGTAGGTTAGGATGAGATGTTCCTTTAGGCTTATCCTATAATGTGATAAATTTAGTAAGGTGGATCTTGGGAGGAAATTGATTGGATGCTTGATATTCTACTTAGGTGTCAAATTGATTGGTTCTCCAAAGATGTCACTTAATTAAGAAAGTAGACTCCATACCCTTTCTCCTTGATTATTAGGTGCTTTCATACTTTCTTCAAACTCACGTGGGGTATTTGCGGTCGTGAATAGTATTCTTTCTGCTTCTGTGAGAGTGCTTCCTCCTAGTTGGATAGGCAAGATGACAATCTTTCGTTGTTCCCATGTAAATGAATAAGAATTATATCTTCCTTGACGTGTTGCATCCACATCATATTGCTGTGGCATCCCTAGTAGGACATGACAAGCATCCATTTCCACCATGTCCTCAATCCCATTCATGATTGACGTAATCAACCGTGAAGATTTGAAGTTAAAATGTGGATTGTGTCATTGTGCATTAAATGTGAATATGAAAAATTATATGGTACAAAGTGCTTTTTGAATTCAAATTTTCACTATTTATTTCGTCGATCAAATATGTTTGAAAAGATTTTAAGTGCACAAACCATAATATATACACACCTTGTTAGTCGACTACCCATAAAGTTTAGAAGATATCGATCAATTTCCCAGTTTCGGGTGACACCATCATGTAAAAGGAACAGCACTTCCAAGCTTGCTTGGCCCAACAAATATTTCTTCCTTGTAAGCGTACTCTTTGTAGTTGTGACAATCACTTCCATTTGTCAATTATGTGGGGGTGCCTCTTTTGTCTCTTATTTCACTACTTCTTCCTTGATTTATAGCTGAGGAAGCTATTTGAGACCATGATATCGATTCATGGTACACTTTTGCTTCTCTCTCTCTCTATCAATACATATATAGGAAAACTGGATTGTGTCTACTTTTATTATGATCACTTATGTTTACCCATTGCTTTTAAGTGATATAAGTTTAATTTAAAATTTTAAAAAGTTTTAAAAAAGTATTAAGAACATTATTATTACACTAATTCCACTTAGAATTAATGAGTGGACATGAGTATAAAGAGGTGGACATGAGTATAAATATATATATATATATATATATATATATATATATATATATATATATATATATATATATATATATATATATATATATATATATAAAACTTTTGTGAAGAGTTGTTTGACATAGGGATTGCGATCAAGCATTTGTAACCATACGCAATCAATAGATAGACCTACTGTTGAATCACACAATTAAGATAAAAGTAGGGACCTAGGCCCCTTCCTGACTCATGCTTTGTATTTCTTTGCATACGTCCATCTTAGAAAAGGGACAAAGAGCGCGTGTTGATTTGGCCATGCATTTCTTTTAAAGGCCTATGTCGCCATGCATGCTTATTCCATTTAGTCCTAAACCACCATCCCTTCAAGAAAAGAAAACCAATGGTTTGCATGCATGTTTAGCCCACGCTCCGACAAATGACTCCCTTTAGAAAGGATGAGGCATCCCCACTAGATTCTGTGAAATGGATCGCTACAACAAAATTACATTATGTTTTTTATTTGGCATACATCTAGACATGGCCGATTTGGAACCGGACTGTGCCAAGAACCAAACATAACCAGAACTGGTCAAACCTTCCTCGAAACCTGAACTGGTGGTTCCATTTACTTTTTATTTTTCTTTCAAAATTTCAAAATCTTTATTTTTTTTCCTGATCGCAAACTGTTTAGGACTCAAACCAGTATGGAGACCAGAACTGGAACGATCCCCATTCTAGTTTGGTTCTGGTTCACATCTACCCACTAGTGTAGTCTTGCTAACAAGTACGGGTGTTCAAAGAACCGAATAATTCAACTTAAACTAGCAGTCTGTTTTGGTTCTTTTGTTTAGTTTATGTTTGGTTTGAAAAGAGAAAAAACTTTATGGTCACGGTTTAAGAGTAGAAATAGAAATATCTAAGCCAAACCGATCCACACGCACGTGCATGCACACACACACATAAAGTGATACAACTCGATTAAGGACCACAACTGTGATCAAATATTGGCCTATGAGTAGTTAGAATTTTAATACCGTTCATATCTTAGTATTCAACTTTGGCAGTCGGATGATACAAAATAAGTACCAATATCAAATTAGTAATTGATTTGTTTTGTGCCTATAATTCATGGAGTGATTCAGAACATGATGTCTTTTATTTAATTGGCAAGAGAGGTCAAGCGAGAAAGAAGATATATTTAAACAGAAAGTCCTTCAAGGAGATGTTTGGAATTATGTTGGCACACCCTGTGATACGTGGAACAATATGGCTATACATATTAGGAAAGTGGCGAAAGATGTGTTAGGGGTATCTAAGGGAGGTGTACCGGCACAAAATGAAGCTTGGTGGTGGAGTGAAGTAGTACAAAATAAAATCAAGGCAAAGAGGGCATGTTACAAATTACATTATGCTAAGAAAACTAGTGAAACTTTAGAAGCTTATAAGAAAGCAAAGAAGGAAGCGAAAAAGGCCGTTAGTGAAGCAAAAGCTAAGATTTGGGAGGACTTATATAAAAAACTCAACTGAAAAGAGGGTGAAAGAGATATTTTTAGGATAGCTAGGGCTAGAGATAAGAAAACTAACGATCTTAATTATGTTAGATGCATAAAAGACGAGGATGAAAAATTTCTAGTGGCAAATGATGATATAAGAAATAGATGGAAAAACTATTTTTATAATCTTTTTAATGAAAATAAAGATGTTAGTATTAGTTTAGGAGATTTAGCTAAGTCAGAAAAGTATATAAACCACAATTTCTATCGACGTATTCAAAAGAATGAAGTCAAACATGCTCTTAAACATATGAAGGGTGGTAAATCGGTAGGACCACATAATATTCCTATAGAAGTTTGGAAAATACTAGGAGAAATAGGAATCACTTGGCTCACAAGACTATTTAATGAAATATGGAAAAACCAAAAGATGCCCGAGAAATGGAGAGCAAGTACACTTATACCCATATATAAGAACAAGGGAGACATTCAAAATTGTGCGAATTATCGAGGTATCAAGTTAATGAGTCATACTATGAAATTATGGGAAAGAATTATCGAACGTAGGTTAAGACAAGTATCAAGTACAACGGAGAACCAATTTGGATTCATGCCAAGCAGATCTACTATCGAAGCGATTCACCTTTTGAGACATCTTATGGAACATTTTAGAGCAAAAAAGAAAGACCTTCACATGATATTATTGATCTAGAAAAAGCTTATGATAGGGTACCGAGGGAGGTTCTTTGGAGAACTTTGGAAAAAAGAGGTATCCCATTGACATATATTAGTCTTATAAGAGATATGTATGATGGTGCAAAAACATGTGTGAGGACTCATGAAGGAACGACAGACTTCTTTAAAGTTAATATTGGGTTACATCAAGGATCAACTTTAAGTCCATACTTATTTATAATGGTGATGGATGAGTTAACAAAACATATTCAAGATGAAGTACCTTGGTGTATGTTATTTGCAGATGACATTGTATTAGTAGAGGAGTCTAAGAAAAAAGTTAATAGAAAATTGGAACTATGGAGAGAAACATTATAAAGCAAAGGCCTCCGACTTAGTAGAACAAAGACAGAATATATGCAATGTAAGTTTGATCATTTGGTTACTTCAGAGGACATAGAAATTAAAATTGGCATACATTGCATTACCCAAAAGGAAAGTTTTAAATACCTAGGGTCAATTTTTCAGAGTGATGGAAGAATTGATGGAGATGTTACACATAGAATTAATGCTGGTTGGTTAAAATGGAGAGGAGCATCAGGTATTCTTTGTGATAAGAAGATACCATTAAAGTTAAAAGGTAAATATTATAGAGCAGCAATTAGGCCTGCCATGTTTTATGGTTATGAGTGTTGGGCAGTTAATCATCAACATGTACAAAAGATGTCTGTGACAGAAATGAAGATGTTAAGATGGATGAGTGGTTATACAAGAAAAGACCGTATACATAATGAGGTTATTAAAAACAAATTAGGAGTGACACCAATAGAGGATAAAATGAGAGAACATCGTTTAAGATGGTATGGACATATAGAAAGAAGATCAAAAGAAGAACCTATAAGAAGGTTAGAAAAACTAAATTTGAAAAGTATTAAAAGAGGTAGAGGACGACCATAAAAATATTGGAAAAAAACAATAAAGAGTGATCTAGCTTATTGGGAGTTAACTGCTAACATGGCACATGATAGGGATCTTTGGAAACAAAGAATCTATGTACCCGACCCGGTCTAGTATGGGAAAAGGCTTAGTTGTTGTTGTTGTTGTTGTTGTTTGGCAAGAGAGGTCAAGCGAGCTCCTCCTAGACACATACAGACTTGAGTGACAAACTCATGACCTTCAACTCGCTTGGAACCAGGAACAGGAACCGAATTGAGGGCTAACTGATTTTGGTGTTGGTCGCAACCGGTTTAGGTCATAAATTGTTTGGAACAAAAAAATTACTTAAAATTTTTGAATTCTATGATTGATGTTATGGAGCCGGTTCCATGAGCGATTTGGTTCCGATTTGTGCCAGCCAATCAATTTCAAACCGACCATTGGTCTTTAATTAGATCTACGTAGTGTCACTATTAAGTTAATTTGATTCTGTCTTGTGGAATGTATTTACATGTATCCAATTTACTCAGAGCACCAAATCTTACTCTATTGTTTTTACTTTTTCTTTTAATTTGAAAATTAAACATAAGATTAACTTTTCAAACTTATCAAGAAATCCTACCCTATTATTTTAAAAAATGTAAATGTAAAAAACAAGTGAATCGTCTCCAACGAAGATTTATATATGTCATTTACCTCATCAGATCATTTGAGGGAGATCAAATGCACGCCCAGGTATCGAAAAATTAGATACTCATGACCATGGTTTCAAAATTAAACATAAGATTAACGGTTTTTGCTTTTCTTTTTAATTTGAAAGTTAAATATAAGATTAAGTTTTCAAACTTATAAGAAAAGCCATCCTATTATTTTAAAAACTTTAAGTGTAAAAAGCAACCGCATTTGAAGCTGACCCCTCCCAAGATATGGAAGCCGTTGAATTACCCTTTCTTTTCCCCCCTCTTTGGTTTCACGGCCAAGTGGTACTATCATGATTGAAAGTCTCAGTTAGGGCTGCCGATAGCTTCACCACCGCACACAGTAGTAGCATTTTCACGGCGTGAGTATTCTGTCGATTCTCTGCCGGTTCTTGCTTGCCGTCGGTGTTCCCTAATCTTCTTGCTCAGGTACGCACTAGCGAAAACAGGTATGAAACAGGTATGTGTTTTGGTGTTTTTGAAAGGTTTGCCTGAGAGGAAGGCTGTATTTAGAGTAGCGCCTACTCCTCCTTCCTTTCAAAATTTTTAGTGGGCTTTCCTGGAGCCCCTTATTCAAACACTCCGGCGGTTTCCGCTTTTGATAGCCGTTTTGATAGTCGTTTCTGTGTTGGGGTTGTCGAGAATGACCATGCACTACTGCCAACGCCGCCAACTCCAACTCCAACGCAACTGCCACATCTTTGGCCAACTCACGTCAACGAAGGGTCTCCGACCGTAAGCCATTGAACAAAGAGCCCCTCCACAGTACCCATGGACCAAAGATCGTCGTGCCACAATCCACCGGCTAACAGATCTTCTACAGAAAGGAATCACGAAGATCTCCGGCCTGGTTACTTGCAAGAACTGCGACAGAGTTTACACGATGGAGGTGGATCGTCAGAAGGTGGAGGAAGTTGGTGACTATTTCCTGCACAATGAAGCTAACTTGCACAACCACGCACCGCCCGGGTGGCTCCAGCCGAAGATGATGGACTGCAACAAGCGCAACGAGAAGAAATGCGTCCGGGCAGTGGTCGACGAAAGGAAGAAGCTGATAAAGTGGCTGTTCTTGCTAATGACGCAGTCGCTAGGCTACTGCAACCTTAATCAACTCAAGTACTTCTGCAAATACACCAAGATCGACCGGACCGGTGCCAAGGACCGACTTTTGTACCTTACCTATCTTGGCTGGCTCTGGCAGTTGGATCCAGAAGGACCTTTTCCTGATCCACAAACAATTGCTAGTCACTAAATGCCCTAATTATCTTTTCTTAATTTTCTTTTAACGATCAATTATCTTCCTTTCGTTGAGGATCTTTTTGCTTATCTAGCTTCTTGTTTTTCTTAACATAATGTCTTTTCTTCTTCTTTCATTCGTATACCAGCATTTGGGCTTTCTTGTTATAAATGTACGTAGTGTCTGTCTTGTGTTTTTGTTGTTATGTATCCAATTTACTCTGGAGGCCAAATCTATCTTATCTTAATTGTATTTGCCTTTTTTTTCAATTTGAAAGTTAAACGGCAGCTTAAGCTTAACAAAAACCTTACCCGATTCTCATCCTTTTTGTTTTAAAGATTCAAATTTCTAATCTCCTCGCCAACCGTGTGCATGTGTGGGTAATAGAAGTCAAGGGTCAGACAAGAAGTGCCCAACTAAACTTGCATAGTTTCAAACTGCCGGTTCCAGTTCTGCCCCGGTCCTCTCTGGTTTCAAGTCCAGTTCTGACGGTTTTGGTTCCAGCCAGTTCGTGGCTTAATTTGGTTTCGGTTGACCCACTGGACTGGTTTCGAACCGGTCATGTAGGCTTGAAGGTTCTTTTGAGTTGAACCCCTAACAAGGAGAGTCTTAGCTCGTAATGCTTAAACACTGTAGCTTAATTTCCTTAATAGGTTCTTGATATAAACGAAAAAGAAACGTTTTAGTTTTCGCTTGCTTGGAAATGATGCCATTAATTTTACCCTTTTTTCTTACAAAGGGAGTCTGGAGCCTAACACACATACATGCAGCCTCCAGGAATCAAACTCCATACCTACAACAAAGGAGTGTTGAGCTAACATTCCCAATTATTAATTTTACTTTTTCTTCACAAGGAGAACAAATCTTAACACACGCACCCCCACACATTCACTCTCCAAGAACCAAACTCCCCACTAGAAGCAATGGCGCTCTAGCACCCACCCATTGAGCTAACGCTCTCAGTGTATTAATTTAATGGTTTTAATATCTTCAGTCAAACCATGTGGAATGGGAGATTGAGCACTATTTATAATAATACATTATATGTACATGGTATATGTATATGTCTCTGTATGTGTATATACGTATATTTTGTTTCCAAATGGTATTGCACGTGGATGCTAAACTTCTGTTGGATCATCTTTCTCCAACTCGGATCTGACCGGAACTAAATTGGGCCATCCTTGAACGTGGCGCTGTTTTATTTTGTTTCCAAATGGTATTCATAATCTAATGAGTTCCTCAATTTCCCAATAGTTTTTTTTATTTGAAATCTCTTGGACTGGACCTATTAAATGTGATCTTCATTGCTCAATATGGAACGACCCTTTAGATTGAGTGATTATAATATTAAGGTGGTTTTAAGAAAAGCTGCTTTAAAGTCGAAAACTTTTTAGTAAAAAAAGAATTAAAATAAAATAACTATAGCAAAAAGCATGTTTGCTCGTATATATTCCTGATAAGCACATATTTTATATCAATAACTTTACATGGATCGTCCCATGCTATCCAAAGTACCAATAATGGCCTCAAATATTGACAATATATATAGATACTAATCATTTCTAAGTCCAAGGGAATTGATAGGTATAAGTAGGGGTGAGCATCATTCAGTTAATAACAGAACCAAAATATCTATTTCATTTAGATTCTACTGAAAATCAGTTCAATTTTGGTTCTCAATTTCATAAAAATTTGGTTTGGTTTCAGGTTTTAAAATCTAATAACCCAATAACCATATATGTATATACGTGTGTATGTGTTCATATGTATGCGTGTGTGTTTATATAGAGTTCAATCCTAGAGGCAAACCAAATAACCATTATCCATATGATTCTGTTCAGGTTCAGTTTTCAAATTTAAAAAATATTTAATTATCAGTTAATTCAGTTCGATTATTAAACCAAACAGACCAATGCACATCCCAAAAGTATAGAATGAAGCCCGAACAAACAGGGAGGGAGGGTTTTTTAACTCATAGGAACAGTGATATACATACGATCTATTTGGATAAGTTCCCAAAACAAAAAAAATTCCCCTTTTGGAGGCAGATGCAAAGAAGTCAAAAGTTAATTCTTATCCGGATGTCTCCAATTCCATGGAAGTTATTGCACCGATGCATAGCTGCTGTGTTTTTGCACCTATGAAGGAATTGGTGACCCCAGATGAGGGGTGAAATTCAACAGAAGAATTAAAAGCATCAAGATTTCCAGCTATCAACATGAGAATTTCAGCTGACAGACAACTGGAGTTTTGTTTTCCTCAAATTCATTCCGACACAAATGCACCCCTTTTACATGTGGGACATACATGAACGTATCTAAACCAAGCATTACTTATGGAGAAGAACAACAAGATGGGCTTGAACAAACTGACCGGAGTGCCACAAAGGATTCCATTTCATCTGGAGAAGCTCAACAGCCACAGTACGGGTCAAAGGAGGACGGCAGTAACAAAGCTGGCCCATATAACACATTAAGATGCAAAAACATTTCTCACCAAATTTAAAAAGGCTGAATTCTTCCAACGTCCTATTTAGCCTTTTTGCTAGGTTTCTTGAAACCCTTCTTTTTTGGCTTCAACTTGGATGAAGGTGTATGATTGGCCTCACGCTGCCAGTGCCGGTTCTGCTCTTCCTTCACGTTAACCATGGAAACAGCCTGAATAACCAACAGGATGGAACTTAAGTGATTAGTCCCTGATGATGGTGTAACATGATACTATTTTCAGTAATCTCCCATCCAGGCCACGAGAGAGAGAGAGATTCTTTCACTTTCTACCACTTAAGAGAGTCAGCTCCATAAGAGACACTAAAAGCAATTGACAACACAACTTCAGTTATGGAGGAGCAAATTCACATTAAACCCATCCCATGCAAGTGTAAGAGACTGGAGCTGAGTTCCGCAAGCTTTCTTTCATGATTTTGGGATGAATTTGTTTGTAGGTTTTCTGTATAGGTTTTTAGACTAGACCAACCTAGTTCATCTGAGGATGCCAAGCTATCTTTACTCCCCCAATGACCTATCAATAGCTTAGCTACCACCCCGTGAATAGGAGATGAATCCTTGGATAGCTACGATCCGGTCATACTATTAGTAACTGAACCACCTTCCGTGATATTCAACAAGTAAATTCTACCACAAACAATGAAGTTTCAGATTCTGTTAAAATCATATTCTTGATTTGAGTGATATGAGCACTCGTAAATCCACAATTCAACCTTTGGAAACAGTACCAATATTCTAATTCAAAGTGGAGAGGTGTCAACGGCCATGGTTTAACTAAACAAACTTGTGAGTCAGGGTATGGTAACAAGCACATGTATTCATTTACTTAACAAGGGTCTGACTGGGAAAACATACTAATATTTGGACCTCGGTCTAGTTAACAGAAATATATACTAAATGGAGATCCTAACCAATTTCCAATAAAGATCTGCAATTTGGAATGTGAGTAGAAAGTGTAACCTTGTTGACATTGAGTATATCATGGGAGCTCTTCTCAAGAAGCCTCCTTAAGATCTTCTCACTCTGTTGCCTTTCCTGTGCACCGATTCCTGAACCTTCAACAACAGGTAGAAACTGCAGAAGCGATGTAACAAATTATAATGGATAGATAAATCAAATAAAATGGGGATACAAAGTCAGGCAGCAACTATTTTAAGTTGTACCTTCCGGTGCTTTCCAGAGTGTTTAGCAGGTTTCTCCCCTGGAAGCTTCTTGTCAAACTTGCCACCACTTGCCGTTGCAGTTCCAGCTAAACCAGCAGTGTCCTCTAACTCGCGCTTCGTGAATTTTTTGGGTTGCTCTTTCGTGCCTGTAATGGGCAACGCCCTTGCTGCCAGTTGCACAGTGCTGCACAAATACAAAAGGTTTTCCACCATCATCAGAATTTCAGCTTATATGCGTTTGTGCATGTGTGAGAGAGAGAGAGTAGTTGAGTGCACGTTTGCAAATGAAATTACAATGCACTAATCAAGATAAGGAGTATAGGTGTAGGGAGTAAAAGTCGATTGAAAGCATCAAAGTTCATAATCGCAGTCAGATTAAATGCAGAAAAGCCAGGCTACATAGAAAACTTCTATTTTGAAAGAGAAAACATGAGTTAGATCATAAATTGGAAGAGATTAGCGTTTCTAGTGCAATCAGGTGATAACCTTGGTAAGGCACCAACTTTTGCTGCCTGCTTTAGATTCTGCAGCCGATTCTTTTCTTGCTTCTCGATCCGTCTTTTCTTATCAGCTTTTCTCTTAGTAAAGGGGTCAACTCCTGGCTCTGCAAGGAGTGAAGGAAGAAACGCTTTATGAAATAAGTCTCATTCAAGATGAACATTAAGAGAATAAAGTCAAGCACTTGCAAATAGCCTTCTGTCATTTCAACTTCAAGAATTTCAAAATTGAGTTGTTCGTACCACCTTGCCTACACAAGAATATAATTTCTGAAGCGATGGCTTCCTCCTCAGTTTCTTAAAGAACAACCAAACTTCATTGCACTGCAAATCTAATTTTCTATGCAACATTCATTATAAACTCAAAAGTACATTTAGGCGTACTTTCTTGAAAAACATCAGAAAAATAAAAATAATAATTTATGTGCAAATTATTCACATCTTTTTTAATGAAATTAACAACACATTAAAACAAAAGATGTTCACATTTGTGCTATTGATTCAACCTCCATCCCTCCCTACATATATAAAGTTTTACCATAACAAGGGAAGACAATTGGCATTATCGGACAAATACAAGTGTAATTAAAGAACACGGAGATGCTATGAAGAGTTGACAAGCAGACAAAACAGTTCTTCATAATCTATCACTTTTTTGGCTTTAGTATGCTGGAAAGGAATACTGAATACATCTATATAGAATGTACTCTTAAACAAGTAACTAAGACCAATGCCCTAAAAAATTGAATAGAGAAGTTTGAATCCCTCACATATACTGTGGAAAAATTGAGAGGTCCTTACTCATAACAAAATAGGCCCTTTTCCAAAACAATATAAGGAAATTCATATCAAAACAATAAGGCAAAGTACAAAATAAGTACCATCAGATTCTTTGGCCTCAATGATTGGTATGTTCTTATAATCTCCTGCACGATCATATCCATACCGTCGCTTCCACTGACGACTTTGAGCATCCAAAACAAGCTTGCTCTTTTTACGGTTCTTTATTCCTGGAATAAAGAGCAGAAAGCTGGTAAATTTATACAACAGATCTTAAGTGAAATAGTTAGATTGAGATTACATTTTCAAGCAACAAACCTTTCTTCTGAGCAAATTGTTCCCATTTTGTGGGAGGCTTAGTCCTTGGAATCTGAAACAAACATAAAATTACTGATGGTTAGAGCATTTTAGCAGACTCAGCAGTGGAATCAATGGTACATGCCATTAGATAGTTAAGTCTCTAAAACACGTCTCTCGGAAACATCTTGAATACTGGTCCTTTTGTCACTCGAACCAGATCAGAAGAAGTAAAAGAAATTACTTAATCAGTAGAAGCAGTAAAGTTCTGCAATTGATAGAACATTGTATAGAACCTTAGTTTTAGGAATCAAATGTAGTAATCCTGGATGTAAGCCATGCACTCCATACTTTTTCTTATCCATCACTAATTGAGTTGTTTTTGCAAAGTGATACATCAGCCAAAAATAGCTAGATCACCATAAAGGAAAAAAGGTTTTACAGACAGAATTAACGGTCAACATACCAATCGCAAGAAAGGTTGTCAAACTGTGTTTGGCTTATCATTGTAAACCAGAGCCAACTTTATAAGCAAACAATTAGAGGGCCCATATAATATTCCGTTCACCTTCTTATCAACAATAACAAGCATATACAGCAGCCGTTCAGACAAGAAACTCCATTTGATGTGGAAGTTCATATTTTTAAGACAGAGATGGGTCAGAGACTCAGAAACAGACCACACTAGACTCGTCTGATAAACAGGTTGGAGCATTAAAAAGATGAGTCAAACTGAACTACTTTTCATGGAGTGTCTTGATGACCAAGGTCCCTTGGCTTATCCAAGTTACATTCAGAACCAGGTTGGGCATCATTCAAATGGCCTCTTACCCTTCAAGTTGTGTAACCTTATTTTTCAGATTTCAAGATAAAACAGCTTCTAACAATCGCTAAGAAAGAAGGAATATTGCTAGTAATTAATTACATAAAATCTCAAAAGTCTACCAAAATTAGTTAGGGATCTAGTTAATTGCCTTATAACAGAAAGTCAAATTCAGTTGCCTTATACTAATCATTGTCCCTTCAAAACTATTTTCTCTATTCAAGCTGATGCCCATGCAAATTTTCACACATCGAAATGTGAATAAGATGGTGATAGCAGAAATAAAGATGTTGAGGAAAACATGTGCGGACACACAAGGAAGGACGAGACTGCAATTGAGGTTATCAGAGAAAAAGTTGGAGTGCCATCGATAAAATAGGAGAGAGCCTGTTAATGTGACTGAGACATTAGAACAGGTGGCCCAGTGGAGCTTCAGTGGGAAGATGCAAGACTAGATGGTGAGCACCCTGAGAGATGAAGACCTCAAAGCAATGTTGTACATATCGTATCGTACCCTGTACCGTATGGGGGATTGATACACTTGTATTATACCATACATGTGATTTTTAAATTATTCTTTAAAATTCATTAAAAAAATTTGAAAACACAAAAAAAATCTGCAATATGCACCATACCAAGAAACAACAGACTCAACATCAAAACAAACTAAATCACATGCATACATCTCTCTCGGGCCTCATTTTCAAACTTAAGATTGATGACTATTAATGGATGTCAAATACATATGCGATTTTTAGAGAGAAGAAAGGATAGACATGCAAGAGAAGCCAAGGAGATCTAAACACATTTAAACTATGTTTTTTTTAAAATATGGATTTTGAAAACTTGCAGTATATCATACGATACAGTGACCGTATCACAATGTGTTGTACGATAGGCCCTGATACGGTGTGATAAATGCATTTTACGATACATGACATGCATTTTGTATCGATATGTTTTTATAACATTGCCTCAAAGTGTTGAAAGAATGATAAAACATGACCTTGCTTTTCTGAAGTTCAACACTAAGATGATACAAAATAGAGCACAACAATAAACAAGAATCATGCACATGAGTCCTCCCAGTACGGGATAAGGCTTGGCTTTGATGTGGTTCTATAGCAACAAGAAATAAACTTTAGATCATGGTTAGCTCAGTGATTGCTTGATCAGCAAGACCAGACATATAATTGATAATACCATGACTGTACCAGGAGGATTTGCTTGTCCAGGTTGCCAAAAGACAAATTACAAACTTGAAGAGTATCAGTAATTGAGCATCAAACATAAGAACACGAAAAAGCAGCAATAGCATGCACCTTTTGGAGATATAAGTAATCACTTATTAAACTAAATAACAAGCAAAATAATTTTTCGGAGAACCACACCATGCACAAGAGATTACTACAGCAAAAAAAGGAAATGCCTAACCACAAGGATTAGGGTAAGATGAATTATCTCAATATATTTACATGAACTATAGTGACAATCATACCCTTATCTAAGACTTAATCCTACTTGAAATCAGCATTGTCCCTATGCCTCATCACACCATCCACGCCCATTTATAACTGATTCTCAACAAGCAAAATGATAATTTCCCGCTGAAAGTTTTCCATTTAACAACCAGCACAATATGTGGGAAAAAGTGCAAAGACTTAACAAAAAACAGCCACTTAACCACCTTCCACAAGAAGAAATACAGTTTGGCTTCCTTGGCTTTAACTTCTTCACTAAAGGATTGGTTCACTGGCTCTACATGGCTTATTTTCATGTTGAATAGAATTAAATAAAATTAGAAGTAGCTCCCGCTACCCTAACCTGCTACAGTCAAGAATTTGAGAGGGCCCTATGATTGCAATGAGGCGATGATTCCCCAATAAAAGTATGTCATGACAAGTATGTGTATCCACTGCGACTGTAGCCATCACAGGTGCTAAACCTCCACAATAGTGTATAAAACCTATTTTTTACCTCATCACAGCATCAATATGAAGCTCAAACTAAACTTTTAACCTTTTCACAAATGCCTTAGCATCTAGTATCTGAATCTTCTTGCCAAATGGACCTCCAATATACATGCACCCCGGCACACACATGCATGCAAATGTGAACTCCAAATATGAACTCTCCCACCAAAAGGTTTGATTTAATGGTCTAGCAAACATTTAAGTGAACACAATCGAAATGTAAAGTGTTATATTTAACACCAAACTGTTGTGTTAATGGAAGATTGTGAAATCGAAATATGTGTTAAATGTAAAGTGTTAAATATTAAGTAAACCATTTATATTTAACACACATGGAAGATTGTGTTAACGGTCTAGCAAACATATGCAAGAGCTAACAATAATGAAGGAAAAAGAAAAATGGATAAAGCAAGATATATGGGCAAAAGGAAGTACATGCTTCTCCCTGGGGAGCTTGGTGGTGGGAGGAGGAAGATGAACCAGTGGCCCATCTAGATCAGCTGTTGGTGGTAACGCGAAGATGGCATCCACGATCACCTGAACCAACTCCGTTCCCTTCCGGAGACATTCCTGAATCGCCTCTTCCCTGTACAAGAGAGGAAGAAGACATAAGATAGATAGACAAACAGAGAGTGTGTGGAGAGAGAGATGCTTACGGGGTGGGAGGGGGGGAGAAATGGTAAGAAGGGTGGAAGGCCATCAGATTTCCCAGGTCAATTTGGTTCTGCTGACCCTCCATCTCACTGCTCTTTCCTCTCTGTAATGCATGAAGAGCAGGGTTTTAAATTTAATGTTGTATAATTATATATGACATTCTTATATTATTTCATTTGATTTTTTTTCTAGACAACTGCAAAGAGATACAAGAAGGGCAATATAAGGTGCATATGACCAAAATTAGCCATGAGAATGTTGATATTCTAGAATAATATCTGCAAGAATGTCAATTCCTGAAGGGCAAAGAGTTTCATACTAATTTTCTCTGTCATCTTAGAGTTCAACTGTATAAGCAACAAATTGCTTCACACCCACCGCTAGTTGAAGAAGTCATGAACATGAATTTACTGCTCTATGTCCAGCTTCAGTGCTGACAGTAAAACCTCTCTGTTGTTCATCACCACACCAAGAAACTGAAACGATCCTACCCTGAATGTTATCAATCAGCAGATTTGGGCAATATCACAGGATAGCACAGTACTTTGTCCGTACCATACGGTGTGATATGCATTGATAAATCATTTAGTATGATATACCAATTGAGGTAACTATATACAACAGTACGCATATATATAATGAACTCATACAATTTGAGAAATATCACAGGATAGGACAGTACATGGCATCGTACTATAAAAAGTGTGATGTGCATTGATAATTCATTAATATGATATACAGATTCAGGAATTGACAGTATTTCTATCATATTCTAATTCTACGATAAGAAACATCTTTTATCTTAGGTAGAGAGGCTTTACACCCATGGACTCGGAAACAAAGAAACACAGATGCGATGGAAGATGATGGTGGCGGCGGGAGAGGAAAGAGATGATGGCGGTGGCGGGAGAGAGGGAGAGATGGTGGTGGTGATGGGGAGGTGACGGAAACCGCAGGAGAGAGAAGGGGGAAGGAGGGAGAGAGATGGTTGTGGTGACGGGAGAGAGAGATGGTGATGGTGATGGTGGTGGCGGCGGGGCGGTGATCGAAGACGTAGGGTAGAGAGAGATACCGATGGTGGTGGTGGTGGGCTCGTCCGTTGCCGGTGGCAATGGAAGGCACGAGAGGGAGGAGGGGGAATAAAAGGCACGAGACGAGACACAGAGAGAAGGTTGACCTAATTTGTATTAGGTTGGAAAATTGGTTCGGGTCAACTCATATTCATTGGATCGACCCGACCCTGTACACTATCAATAATACAGCGGATCGCTATTATCGCTCTTAGCTCTTAACGGTACTATCAGCGTTGTGCGTTCATTAAGATTGGACTGTTATAGCAGTCAGAACCGCGCTAATTCGATATAGCATTTATTGATAACATAGGTTATTTATGTTTATACTCTTTTATTTCCTCTGAACTTGGTTCAGTTAACCAACTTATTTCAAGTTATATGCTCGTGTTCTTCTTCATTTCTTATTCTTAACTTTGTACTTATTATTAATTTAAAATATTAATTAATAATACTTATTAGCTATTTAACTTGTTACCACTTATTAATTCATCGTCATTGATTGATGATTTGATTCAGTGTTAAATTTTTAATGTTTTACTACATGATGTATTGTATTTCCTAACAATCTGTTAGCTTTATTGATTAATTTCAATTGTTCTTGTTTTGTGTTTTTTAGGATATTTAAAAAAAAATTAATTATGAATCACACACCTATACAATATGTTTATCGTGTGTCAGTTCCATGTACATTATGAGCTAATTACAACATTGATTCGAACAAAACGAGAAAGTGAATACCCTAAAAGAAGTAATTTGGTTTGGATCTAAAGAACAATCAGGTCATGGATAAATAAATCCAATGGCATGGAAGATGAGATGTAAACGACAGTGTCAAGTCAATCAATCTCTCGGATCTTATAGGTGGATGAAGGGAGTGATGATTTCTTTCACCTATTGATTTTCTCATTAAGTTATAAGAATCCAAAAAATTAGTCATTGTCACATACGATCTTTCTCGTAGTGTTCGGTCTCCTAGAAAATGGAAGATGATATTTCTTGACCTTTCTCTCTCTAATTCAAACGCTAGATAAGGGTTGTGAATTGTTCTTTTGTTTCAAGGATTGCAGTTGAGTTTGTCTTTGAATAAGTGATGTACGAGTAACAAGTTTTAGTTCAAAAGTTGAATGGGTGCGTTGGATCTAAAGCCACAAATAGTCTTCCAATATTTGCACGAAACGTTATTTGGTTGACTTTAAAGAAAACCCAACATTCCTTATGCTTAACTTCTCTATAGATTGTTAGTTTCAAAATTGCACGATACTTGCCCGAAACGACCCTTTAAGGGAATACCACTTTAACTTTTGGGAGCACAAAATCACCATTGCATTTGTGTTGAGAAGAAGTATTTGTTGTATGATAGTGAAGTAGAAACAGTGATAGCATGTGTAAAATGATCCCAACAAGTACACGTAGTAAATTTGAACCTCCTAATATTAACTGAATTGCTGGTTTTGCAAGCCTTATATGAGGGTTGACGTATTGGGTATAGCTAAGGGAATATATGATCACTTGACTGCAAACAAACAATAAACATAAAGAGCTGGTTATGCAACATAAACATAACTCTTAACTTACAACCTACTTTGCATGGATACGAGAATGATACTAGTATCCGATATGGGCACGTGATATGTGAATTTTAGAAAATTTAAGGTATGTGTACACCACTACTAAAAATATAAATTTCAATATATATTATACATATTTTAAAATATATGAAATTCAATATGATAATTCATAATTGACAACACAATATAAGAAGATAAATTTAAACAAATGAATATAACTCCAATAACAAGTATAGTATAACAAAACAAGAACACTGAACAAGAGGCAAACATATCATAATCTCATTTGTCTACAATATGAGGCAATAGATTGCAATATATTATCAAAATAGGGAATCATATGTACTTCTACCGAGTATCGACTCCTTTCCTTAACAAAGGGAACTCTAGAAGATTGTGTTGTGATTGGTACTAGATATTAAGAATATTCAAACGAACGTTATAAATATCATGTCATATCCTATGAAACGATAATATCGTATATCGCTAGCTGGTTCGATACGATCCAAGTATCTATATCGTTGGGCTTCATTTATCGTTATGTATCATGTGTATCACTTGTTTATCGTACTACTATATTAGCGATATGTAATGTATAGTATAGATATCATATGATGTTTTTAAAATAATATATTTATTATACCACGCAACTATAAATACTATAAGTTTTTATCTTAGATTTGTTGTGCCTACTATAGGACAAGTTATGTTGTATACTAACAGCAGAGTGTACAGTTGTTGCAGCTAGGCTAATTAGGCATGTTGTACAATAATAGGAGTACATGCTTTGTACTATCTGTTTATATTATATAAGCAAGGTCTCTATCATCCTAAAAAAAATACAGATTTTAAAAATGTAGCTTAATGTAAAGTATTTTTAACAAAAAAAAGTTACAAGTCATGATTTTAAAATATTCTTTAATAAAACAAATTATGTATCATACAATATGGTACTATTGGTCTCTCTTTCGATATGAGACCTGATACAATATTTATAACATTGTTTCAAACAACCAAATATCTGGAGAGGATGGATAAGAATCAACAAAGAGACCTTAAGATTCTACTTGTAATGACTTCTAAAATTATACTAAACAAATTCTTATACTTGCCCGCCACAAGTTTCCGTAAACCATCAAAAACATCTTTCGATCAAGAAAACTTAAAGGGTTACTGGGATGATTTAATAGTTGAAAATTAAATGACCATATTTAGAAACTTTTATTATTTTGAGAATCAAAGAGAATCTTCATTATTCTTTTCTCTTTTCCTCTCGTATGTTAGAAGACCTATCAACTCATTACTTCATAAAGTAATTACCTTTTCTTCAGCACAATAAATTCCACTTGATCACTTCGTTCATATAATAACATATGTAGGATGCACACATACTAAACTTTATTATCGCATTAATTTCTTACTTTTATACTGCTTGAATCCTTTATATCTATGGTATTTCCTCCTCTACCGATTCACACTAGTCACATAATGTTTTCTCATGTACAAGTTGCTTCTTTTATGTGGGTTAAGAACACTGAAACTATCCTAGAGAGAGACCATTGAGCCTTGCTAGTAGAGAGAGAAAAAGAGTACCACAGATGGATGTCACCATACTGCCACCTCCTTGTCAAAACTAGGTCTCTCAGTCGCCAACTTGTTGCTGAAAAATATAGAGTTTTCACATAGAGAAAGAGAGAGGATATCATGAAAGGAAAAGGGTATTAGGGATTCCATGATTTTAACTTGGGTTTTAGATCATGTTAACCTATTTGGATACGATTTGGCTTGATCCATTCTTATAAAACTGAGTAACGGGTATGGGTACTCAATGTACCCAAATGTGGGTACGTGTGCCAAAATGTACCTGCATTTTGGTCTTAAAAAAAACAATCTCGCACCTAATATGAGTACTCTACCCTAAGTTGTGTATTCGTGCTTCAGAGCATGCAACTAATAGAATAGCTAACAACCAACTAATAATAACAAAGAAAAGACTAATGTAGGTTATGATGGTGCTTTAACTGACACTAAGAAGGAGAAAACAAAATAAGTATTACTAACGATTAGATGAAAAGTAAATGAAACCGTACATTCTATACAACAAGCTTAAGAAAATTTTGTGTTGATCAAAATTTTCATCCTAGAACTATTTTAAGAGTACTTAAATGACACAAATATACTATGTGCAGCAAAGTAAAAGAAAAGAATAACAAGATGTAACTAAAAAATAATACATTAGATCATAATCACAAATGAGAATAAGTAAGAGAAATATGATCTTGATGTGATGAACAAAAGTTATAACCCTACAGTAATGATGTGAGAACCAACATGATAAGATTGATAAATTAGACAAAAGCTATATGAATTGTCACATTCCAAACTGATGATAACATAGAAGAAGTAACAAGCCATTTTTGAGAATGACTCAAAAAAATGCAGGATACAAAGCAAAATCTATGGGACACAAGATATATATATATATATATATATATATATATATATATATATATATATATATATATATATATATATATATATATATATATATATATATATATAACATAAAGTGAACTAGGTGCAAAATGACAAGACTAATCATAATTTAAGATTAACTTGAACTGTTACAAATGAAAAATAACGGTCATAAAATATGAGAAGCAAGTGATTAATGATTAATAGCTTGGGGATATAAATGATCAAACCTGATACAAAATAAAACTGTGATGAAAATATAAACTAAAAGAGATATGCTTATGCAAATGATAGCTAAACAAATAGAACCTTTTAATAGAAAACTTATTAATAAAAAGAAAAAGTCATATTAAAAACTAAAATAGTAGAAAACCTAGGGAAGTAGCTTAATTAAAACAAATTTAAGTTAAACTTAAAGTACACCAATACAATAAATTACCTCTTCAACATACTGTTAGAACTAGCCACATTATTATCAGAATGGTCCTTGTAAACGATTTGAGTTATCAAAGTTAGTCCGATTTTATAAATAAGAAATGAAAATGATAATATTGAAAATTTATAATTACTATTTTAGAAAACTTATTTTTGGATAGTTTTTCACATTATGTTTGTTAATAAGACTTTCAGTTGTCTATTACTATCATATTATGCACACAAATGATAATGAGTAACTTCATTTTAGGGTTCTCATACATTATTTCTTCTGTCATTATTTGACTCACATGCAAGAATGAAAGTAGGTAAAGCACATGTAACTATTGAAATATGCACTTGCATATGATATGGATATGAAATTTGAGATTTTAATTTGAGAAATCATGTTTCCAAAGACTCTAAATGCATGTTCAACTATAGTTCATAGTGAGGAGTGTATATGGTTGAATAACTCTTTTTTATATGAATAGGATTAGCATTAAGTTTATTTATTTTAGATAAGTGGTATCTATTTTAGATAAGGGAGAAATCCAATTATTAGTAAGTATCCTCCATCAACAAAATGATATTTACCTACAAAAGATGATAAACATTATTAATATACACTAGGTATACTTCATGAGTTGTACTAAATTGTCAATCGACATATTACCTTCTCACACCACAAATAGATTAATAGCATCTTCAAGTGTGCTCTCAAGCACTCATGCATGTGTTGTACTTCCTTTCTATCCCACATAGACATAATAGAGGTGCATGTCAAACCCAACAACACCTAACAAATTTTGTGATATTATGTACTTTCAGTTGTAGTAATGCAATTGATCACAACTTGGTAGACAAGTAGGAATATGTGTACCATCAATCCCCCAATCAATCTTATAGAATGATGATAGTCCAAAGAATTATGACATATTTTATCACTAATATATATATATATATATATATATATATATATATATATATATATACATAATTCACTATAGGAAAACAAATATACTTTAAAATAAGGAAAGAACATTAAGTCTTTCGCGATCTTATACTATATAACATATACTTGTTGTACTTTGTTAATACTCATTTAATGTTTGACCCGATATGTGATAAACATATAGTGTATTGTGATTAGATGCTTGTTGACCTAAGGTCCATAGCATCATACAAACTTGATTTCCTACGGCATCATGTAGCAAACCTCTATCTTATAGATTGTCACATAACATTTATGGTTACATGTGTAAAAGAAAATGACATAATAATTGGTCTCTATAATATGTTCTAAAGAAATTTGTACCTTTATCAGTAGAATTATACATGAGTGAATGAGTTAATTACATGCATGTTCATACAAATATAAAATATCAACAAGCATACTCTCATAACTATCTCCTCCAAAGTCAATGTTTCTTTCTTTTAACTGTCATATTAAAATATGAAAATAAAATTATCATATAATGTATTACAAGTACATATAAGAATATAAAATAACTACATGCAACTTCATTTAATCTTCAAAAATCTACATAGTACTATTATTTACATATATAAACACATGTCAAGATATGTGAGATATTGTAAATTTATTTATTCCTCAAACATCTAAATATGGAATCTATACTGTTAAAATCTAAACATAGTTAATGATAGATAATGCAATAACACATTATAAATAAGAGTATGAAGTAAAATAAATTATAAACCATAAATATCCAAGGCATACATACCTAATTTATGAGTCAATAAAACCAATTTTCATTATTCTTTAATATTATAAAAGTATCTAGCAATATCTTCTAAAATAATCATTTGCAATTATGTAAAGTATTTCTCAATTTTTTATCTCCTTACAGTTAAGATACTCTCTCAATATTTTGTTACAAACTTTTATAAGATTATATTGTGTATATAAAATTATCAATTGTAGTTACAAACTTATCAAGTTCTTTAGAGAAAAAAGTCACCAACTCTTTTATATTTTCTTAATATTCCAAGAGTGTGCTCTAGTAGGAGAATGCCTCTTACTTAATACATGGCTATCTAAAAGTATGTTGTCATCTACATCCAAGTCCACTATTGGCACGCTAGGTATATTAGAATTATCTTATGAGTAGGCATTGGGGTGATATTCCTCGCCCATTCCTTGACTTACAACAGTCAACTCTCCAAAAATTTCAATGACTTCATGATACTTCCAATATGATGCATGTCGAAAATCCTTGTGATTAGTACGATACTTCATATGTTCAATCGAAATATCATGGTTAACAAGCAAATACTTTTTCTTATAATCAAAACTGAAACAACTCTTGAAAAGCAAGTTTTGCAAATCACAAGAATTGCTTTTACTTTTTAAATTTGTTTTTTATCTTCTCCTTGTTAAATTGTGTCTTGTACTTCTCACATATATTCATTTCTACTTCTCTCATTGACTAGGGCTTCAACATTTCCCTTGCTTTCATGCTATGGATGCATGATTCTTCTAGTAGAATTCCAATATATATTTAATTATTCATCCCTCCATTTAAGGCCTCCTTATGATTCTTTAGCATTTTCCATACTAGTATGGATATTTTCTATGTAAATATTTTAAATAGATATAAGAAGGCACTATATAAGTGGGTACAAATATAGTTAAAAGGTAAAGAGCTTCGATACTACATATAATCCTCATATCAAATGAACACAATGGACAAGAACCAAATTGAAAACTAATGTATATAACAAATGAATGACAATATCCATATAAAGAGAACCAAAGATTATTGGTTATGAAAAAGAATAAAATAGATAACAATAAAAAATAGTATCAAAAGTTTAAACATGCACAATAGTGATTGAGGGAATGAGTAAGCAAGCTAGATAGAACCCTATGACATAACACAAAAAGAAAATTTGAACATAACTTCAAGAACATGAGTAAACTTTAATCCTTCCATACATCAATGTAAAATAAAAGTCAAAAACAGAGATTCGAGCATCATCATAAAAAAAAAAATTAGCCTATATAGTGACTTTTATGAAATATGGACTCGATCAGCCATAATGGAGTGATTATATTGAAAGTTCAAGTTATTCCAAAAAGCATATCCCATAATATGCTTTATATGTATATTCTTTTCTATAAAACATGGTAGCATTCTACTACGATAGAATATTATTTTCTGTAAATGATATTTGTTTTGTTCCATTAATTAATCCATTTTATACAATTGCTACTTACTAATGCCTTTTCTCTTTTACATGTTCACATGCACAGAAAATACATTGAGAGAGAAAGTAATGTTAGCTTATGTTTAAGCATAACACTTAGGTTGGCATTAATGGAGGGCAAGGGATGAGTTAAATTGGAAAACCATCTATAAAAATCCCACAAACAGGTTGTGGAAAAGTAGCTTTCTATTAGGAATCCCCAAAAACAGGTTGGGATTTATGTATCACTTTCACGCATGTGAATGAGGCGTTTGTACAACCATAAAAACATGCTCAAGATTCCAACATGAACAGGGGTGTTGGATGGCCTATGTTATGGTGGTGTAAGAGATGAGTGAATGTGGATGGAAAAGGAAGGTAGAGATAACTTCATATTGTAGAAGGCCATATGCAGATTGTTGGCGTTTGTTTGTAACAAACCAGGTAGTGGAGGAGAAAAAGAAAGAAGCAAAAAAAGTATTGGAGAAGATGATGAAGAAGAAAGAAGAATGGAGTAGATAGAAGAAAGAAAGAAGATAAAGAGGAGATGGTCATACTTGAGCAGCAGAGAGGCAATGATTCATGGTGAGGGCGATCGATGAAGGAGAGAGCTCTGACATGTGCCACATTTTGTGGCCTTAAATTGGCCCATGGAACTATATTTCCATGGGCCTAATAAGTTTGTGGTTTGATTCACACTTGAGTTTGATACCATAAGACCCCGAAACATAGGGTCCAGTTACCTGATATCATGAATCAAATATACCCTAGGGAACCATCTTAGGTTTCAAATTTTAAACTAGTTATAGTATCAACTTTAAGTTCTGAGATTTGGGCTTAGGCCCCATATTTTGAATTGACATATAGTGTTTTATTTTCACTTTAGGCCTCTCATTGTGTTGAGTGACCCCTTGGTGGGGTAGCCGATAACGTGCCTTTTTGCTTGAAACATATACAGCTTAATCTTATGGAAGGTTGGAGGTTGATGGATCACAAATGACAGCACTCCATGGCCTTTAACCTCTAAGAACGTAGTTTCTTCGAGAAGAATGTGATGAATGCTGCCCTTTGATATTGAAAGCCATGTCTGTATCCTGAGAGCAAGGTCTGAAACACTGCCGAAAGCAAGATATATTAGCAATAGCTTCAAGATTTTGGATGTAGGTCCATTTAATTTTTGGTTCGCAACTTTAGACACAATAAAATTTTAATACTTCCACAAAAAATAACATGAAAATAATAGGATGTTCAATTGACATGCCTTTGACACAAACACAAACTGACATCACGTGAATGCAACATGAAGTCTGATAGGACTGTATTGAATTAACATGACTTTGACACAAAATCGAAATGAAATGACATGACATGAACACTACCTGAAACATGAAATTACATCATGATATTAGAAGATTATGAAATTACAACATGAAATTAACATGACATGTCATTAGAACCCATCAAGTAGGCAACGCAACGAGTTCACTCTCAAAACAACATAAAAGAGAACAGGTCTATCTTTGGGGATGTCCTACTTAGGATACAAACACAAGTGGTAGGACACATGGTACGTTATGAGAGTTCACCAAATAACATGATGACAAACTCAAATGAAATAGATTATGATATTGGAAGATTTCATGTGAAATAAATGTTATGGAGCTACCACAAAGAATAAAACACTTAGAAACAAAAGAATTGAATATATATATATATATATATATATATATATATATATATATATATATATATTCACACACATAACCAAATCACCATCTAAATATCATTGTGCTCACGTAGAGTTGGTAAATGAGCATAACAAACGGAACAACCTATGTTCATGGCTTGTTCGTAGGGTGGTTTGCTCCTATTTGACTCGTTCGGTATACGACCCGCATTGTGTTCGCACGTTTACGAACAACGTGAATTCAAACATATTCGCCAAGTGCACGTTACCTCATGACCAACCTACAATGAGAAAAATCGCACAATTGAATCACCACGAAAAAACACACAACTTAAAAGAAGATAAAAAGAGAATGCACAAACAGGAAAAAAATTAGAAAAAAAGAAAAGAACAAATCTGGGAAAAATAAGAAGAAATAATGGAGAAAAAAAGAACAGAACAAGGAGAGAGGGTGAGTCCTAATTCAAAATATTGAAATGTGGTCTTCTTACTTTACAAGTTTTAAAAATTAAAAATTATCAAAATTTATTTAAATTGAATCATATTAGATTTTTGAAATACACAATTTTAATTAGTGTTATCATAAAATTCTTCAGATAATACTTATAAAAAAATAATTGATAATGTAATATGGTTTTTTATATCAAATTCTCCATCATTTAAATTAAATTCATAAATTTCTAGGATATTTGTTTTTAATACTTTTTCTGACATTAGGAGTGCGATTATTTAAAAAGCACAGAGTAATTATTAAGCAAAGAAAATTTTCACTAAACAAGGAAGAGAGATAAATGACATTATAAAGAGAACTAATTAATATTAAAGTTTCTTATTAATACGTATCAATAGTAATAATAATAATAATATAATCATAACCTTAATAATAATAATGGTTTTATAGAATTGGTTGTATGTGATTTAAATTTTTCGGGCCGTGCATATGAGACTTGAATGAAGTGCAAGAAATGTTTGAGCCTAAGCTAAAAAACTAAATCATAAGATTTTGGAGCTAGGTATTAGGATAGTAACTAAAAATTTTGTATTACCGGAGATTGCTCGAAAACCACAGGATTTGGCAGAGCGAAGCAGCCAGGGTGTTCACGAGGTGCATGAGTTAAAGGAGGGTCGGCCCATGCCAAAGTGGTGCAGTGTACCGCTTTCGGGAACTTTTGGGACCAAGTGCAAATGTGGAATGGGTTCCGACCTCCTGAGACTGGCAATCAAACACAAGAGAAGGGAGAGAGCTTCGGGAAATGGACTTTTGTGACACTCTAACGAATATCCTTGCAAACGGTGGCTTATGGGAACCGCCTCAGATCTCAAATTTTGAACTAGTTGTAGTATCAATTTTAGGCTACAAAATTTTGAGCTTAGTCCTCGGATTTTCAATTTACATATCACCAAGAAAAAAAATGCCCAACCGAATCACCAAACGAAGGGGCAGAAGACAAAAGGAGAACACGCAAACACAAATTTCATATATTTTCAGAAAGCAAATTTTTTAACGAGTCTTATAGACTTCATCATTGCTATTTTTGTAATAAAATTAATTGATAATATATATTCAAGTTCTACAAAGGCCCCTCATTTTAAGAATCTCTAAAACTGTTCCTGAGCCGACTTGAACTGAATGAGAACAGCTCGATCTCGTGAAGCTTAACGAGTTAGCTCGCTCATGTTCGGCTTGTATGCCTTATCAACTGCACGGAACCAGCCTGTGATGGGCTGAACCACGAGCAGTTCGGTTCGTTTTCCAGCCCTACGTTTGTGGGGATGGCAATATCGGCCCAACTCATAGACCCGACCCAATCTGAATTGTCTGGTTGATTTGAGTTGGCATGGGACATGATGAGATAAAAAGTACCCGACCTGAACTACATAAATGTATAAAACCATTTAGAAAATAAAAATCCATATATATATATATATATATATATATATATATATCTGTGTGTGTGTGTGTGTGTCTCTCTCTCTATATATATGATGTTAGAATTTGCATTATATCTGTGATTTTAATCTAAAATACTTTGAATATTAACAGTTATTGGAGTTGGTGTATAGGGTGCCCCGTATCTGCCGTGGGCACAAAATTGAGTTACTATGACCATTGGAAATTAATTATGCATATTCATACGAGGCATCTCGGTTATTTGGTCTATGGAAGATTCTAGAATTTTCTTTAAGATGGGGTGATCAGTAGCCTTCTGAGCTTTTTATGTAGGGCAAACAATTATCTACCATAGCCCATGGATTCGACTGTGTGGTATAGTTTTTTCTGGTGAATTCAAGTATATGGTGGCTGTCCCGACCCAATGTAGATCTGCTACTGGGTGTGACACGGCATAGATGAGAATGGTTTATGCATAACCTCAGGTAGGCATGTTGCTCAACTTATTCATGGAATGCTAATATGCAAATTGAAGAAAAACACCATAAACACATTTGTCTCTATATGTGAAAAGTTTGCTCCTCAAGATCTTGCATTCACATCGCTCTACTTTCCTTTTTGTTACATCGGGGAGGCTGAAGCCAAATTGCACACCCTGGATATTGAACTCGTGCCCTTCAAGTTGTGAGTTGACCCCCTAGCCGGATGAGCTATTCTTGTTTGAGTCCAAAATTATTCGGATCTTATTAAAAAAGTTTGAAATTTATATGATTTTTTAAAAATACTGAAACTTATGGTTTGAAACGACGAGTTCCAGTTTGAATCTGGTTCCAATTTTGTAAAAGGTCAAACTAGAACCGAATGGGATTAGCCCTACTTCCGGGTCCAACCGGCTTGGTTCGAGTTGAAACCACGGGCCGGTTGGGAACTGGTCATTGTTTATCGCAAGGTACCTACTTCAATATCTTGACGTTGGATGGGACCTCATCAACAGTTAAGATGAAACAAATAAAAGATTTGGTATTGCATAAACTTAATACGATCGTATTTAAGGGGAAGCTTCTCTTCCACGCGTATAATCAATCTCGTTATGACAACAACGAGAAAATAGTAGGGAAACAACAGAAAGTAAATTACAATGTAATTGCAGAATACCTTTCAGTTAACAAGAACTAAATCCGATGATAGAAATAATTTCTCGTGTTGTTCTCTGTCTGTTTATCTACACAGATACACACGAACACACACACACAAACACAAAGAGATACATATATACTTACTGGTGCTAATACAGAATAATTAGCTAGTACAAGAGTAGCGAGATCACTCGAATTCGAAATTATGCTTTAGTAGCTTACTCCCAAAAGAATCGGTTACAAGGTTATAGCAGATGGACTTGCGATTTATTTCTCACATATACTTCCTTCACCTTTAAATCCTGCCGGAAGTAAAGGAAAACTTGAGAGAGAGTGATCTTACTGGAGATATTCGATGTTGACTCGGGCGTTGGGGAAGCGAGAGATCGACTGAAAAGCGTTGTTTGACAAGAGGAGCGTGGAAGGGCAAGGACTAGTTCTGCACTGGTCAACCACTGCAACGTCTACGTACCCATCCTTGCATGGCCTAAAACCTCCACCGATGCACCTCACCCTGTATCTCCTCCCGCACGCCCCGCCATTTTCCCACACGACTTCGCTCGCGCTGGCAAACATGCTGTTCGCCGGGAACCTCGACGGATCGTTTCCCCAACACCTCGTCGCTGAACCAACCAATGCAAAAAACAGAACTTTAGGAACCAGACTGATATCTCATTAATCATGCCATGTCTCACACAATTCTGGAGTTAGACTCGTTGGATCAAAATTCGCTGATGGCCTTGAAGGCATTCGAAGGATCAAGTGAACGAATTAAAGATAAACTGAAATTTCAAAACTTAATTTGTTAAAACTTCACTAGCAATTGATGTTTTATTGAAGACTCAGCACCCTATAAACTCTAAAAGCCTTCTCGATAATGTAAGCTTCGAATCAAAATATGCCTAT
Source organism: Brasenia schreberi (assembly GCA_036023115.1). Lineage (NCBI taxonomy): Eukaryota > Viridiplantae > Streptophyta > Magnoliopsida > Nymphaeales > Cabombaceae > Brasenia > Brasenia schreberi. Next base: position 9,777,878 of record JAYKKT010000080.1, on the reverse strand, counting down.
ACAATAGGGTTCAATTCAGGCTATTGTCGTTAAGCCTAGACCGTCGGATATAATCAGAAAACATAATTCCGGCAACGACAGTTTGACCTTCAAATATAATCGAAAACATAATTCCGTTCAACTTTCTTATTGATTCGAATAGTAAAAAAAGAGAATTAGCGAAAACGTTCTTATCAAATAATATTTTTTTGATTGTTGTAACAGTCGTAAGTCTCATGCCAGTCAAGATATGTAATAGACTCAAACAACCGTCGGAATAAGATAAAAAAACTCGACACAAACATTTTTACTTATGCTTTGGATGAACTCACGCTCAAACCGAACCAACCGCAGCTACGGCCGCCAGCCTGGAGCTGGTAAAATAAGACACGAAACCCCCCAACACAAACACAATCTACAAAGTAAGTGTCCCTAAAGTAGAAACAAAAGTTAGGGTTATGTTAGGATTGACCTGCTTGTGATACAAACACGAAAAGAAGTGACCTAATACAAAATTACTTGCAATAGAACCCTACACTAGATAAGGACACTGTTTTGTTAGAATTAAATGTTAATTACTGATGGTTGGATTAATTAAACTTATTTGCATTAATTACATTTAGTTCAATTCATGTTAAGTATCCTTAAATATTTATGTGATACATCTTTCGTAAATCTAAAAGTCCTAAGTGTAAAATCACATGTGAGCGAGGGACTTGTGCTTGAGAAGATTAAGAGACAAAGTTTAGCCTCATATTAATCGGTGGAAGAATGTCCTTTTATATAATTGGTAGCTCATGAACCTTAGTTCAAAGAGTTTGAAGAGGACATCCATCACCCCATGCACATGTCGGGTCAGACCATGTTCGGGTTTGAGAATTATCTTCAGTCTATCCTTTTATAGGATTTTTTATCTAATGGATAAATGGTACTATGGTTACGAGCGAAGAGGTGCATCGTTTGGATAGGATGGAGTAGAGGGATAAAACCATATTAGGGAAACCCTAATCTACAGTTACCAAAACCACACTCTCTCCCCTCTCCTTCTGCTCCATGCATTTTCCCCTTGTAGTGACTCCTTTCGCTCTCTAACTTGCTAGGTGACTCAGGCATGGTTGAGAATAGCAAAGTTCAAGTATGTGCTCTCGATGTGGATCATTTTATCATGAGAAAAAGACATTTGGTACCTATGCATACCTAACAGTGGGGTGCTGATTTCTCTAAGGCAAGTCTATTGATTTTTGTTTTTGCTTTCCTTGCTTCCTATACTATTTGTAATGGATTTCTTTAGATTTGTGGCTACTAGTGATATCAACATATTTATGATTGTTGCATATTATCTATTTATGCATGTAATCATACAATTGTTTCCAAAATTCTTAGAGAAATTATCATCTATAGTAAACATATCTTCATCTGCTACTCTTCGACCAAAGATCGACTTGTTGTCAAGCCCATTTTAAACATTGGTAACAATGCATGAAAATCTGGTTGACAATCTTGGGGTTGCATATATTTATTGAGTTAGATTGTCCCCAACATAATAATAATGACCCCAAAAGCTCAAATATTTGGATAAAATCATCGAGTGTAAAGAGAATGACTCTTTATGTTATTATTGTATCTTATCGGTACTATCAAATGTATTATTCGACGTATATAGCTTTTTTCTTCCATGATAGTGAAAGATTTATTGGTTGTCTTATATCATAATACAATACTGAAGACATCGATCTTAAAAAGTATTTCGTAGCCAAATTTTTGAAGTATCTAATAATAGAAGAGAAATTTGTGATTGAGCAGGTACATGAGTTCAAGTTTCTATACCATAGTCTTAAGGAAGTCGAGATGAAACTTCTTGATAAATTTATTGTTATGTTTATTATTAACAAATTTTCTAAGTCTTGAGAGCTTTGGTCTAAATCTTAAGCACAAAAAGGGTAAGATGACCCTAAATGATCTTATGATCGATATACTAATAGCATAGAAGTGAGAAACTAGTTTTGCCTATCGATAACACCCTTAGGCTCAACCTAATGGTCATAAAGAAACAATATAATGATCCTAAGGAAAAACATGCAAAGTACAAACCAAATGCTAAGATTCAAAAAAATCTAAAGACAAATCGTGTTAGATTTATGGTGAGGTTCGACATTGAGATATGGATTGTCCCACAAAGAAAGCCAAGAAACCGGTCATGGTCAACATGATGATCACTACACCTAGATCTAGGGATGAGTATCAATCTCTTAAACCCAAAATCTTTTCTATTTATGAGTATCAATCTCTTAAACCCAAAATCTTTACTATTTATGAGTTACACTACTAGATTGTAGTAAATATGACAAGTATACATGTTTGTGTTGATAGATTTCTGTTTGTGTCTTATGAGGCAGTATATAGCAGAATAATGACTTTAGAGGATCATTTGACTGCTGAAGTTAAGGGTGAAGGGCGTGTAGATTTAAAGTTTCCTTCAAGAAAGGTCTTTACTCTTTGGAGAGTTAGGCATGTTACTACTATTTGCCAAAATATCTTTAGTGGTTCAGTCTTAGTTACAAGGTTTATGGTTAGACTGCAAATATAGTAAAATCGTAATTACACGATTTGATATTGAGTATTTTTTTAGAAAGAGTTATTTGTGTGATGTAAAGGATTTATTTAAAATTCATGTAGAACATCTTATTGATTCTTACTTCTTTTGTTGTTTACAATATTGAATCATCTAATGTATGACATGTGACACTGAGTATGTTAATTTTTATTCTATGAAACGAATGATAAATTTGAATATTATCTCTAACACTGTAATAGACAGAAAATATAAATATAGTATTTGTGTACAAGAGAAGCAACTTAGAAAACTATTACTATGGTTGATAAAAAATCTAAATTTTTTGATTTGGTGCACATTGATATTTATGAATTTAATGAAATGATAACTAGGGATAACAAAAGATATTTCATTATGTTTATGGATTATTGTAATAGATACTATTATATTTACTTGCTTAAAATTAAAGATGAAGCCTTATAAAAGTTTCAAATTTTTAAAAATGAGGTATAAAAACAAGCTAGTAGGGTAATTAAACAATTAAGATGTGATAGTAAAAGAGAGCATAACTCAAATATTTTTCAAAAATATTGTTAAAATAAATGTATTGTTCATAATGTTATCGTTCCTTATTAACCTTTCTCCAATAGGATAACTGAATGACAAAATAAAAACCCTTGTGATATGATTAATACTTTACTAAAAGGTTGTAGGTTACCTACCATTATGTGAATGAAGCTTTGAATATAGATTGCTATATTCTGAATAGAGTTTTTTTATAAGCATCTGAAAAAATAGTTCAATTGAACTTTAGAAGGACCTAAAAATCATTAAATATCTAAATGTGTGGAGTATTTTATAAAAGTACTTATGTTTGAACATAAGAAAAAGAAATTAAGACTTAAAATTATGGATGACATATTCTTGGGTTATGTAGAGACTAGCTATATGTACCGATTCTTGGTCATATGATCTAATATACTTGGCATAAAAGTCAACATGATTGTAGAGCTTCGTGATGTAATATTAATTGATAGAGTGTTTTCCAGAAAGACTAATATTTCTCAAAGTGTTTCTCTTATGGATCATAACCCTACCATTGATTCAATTACCGATCATGTAGAAAGGATGACTAATATGGGGTGATCATGATTGTAGTATTTTATATCAGATTACTTTAAGAAAATAACTGAACCGAGTTAAAGTAAATGGCATAGGATATCCAAAGACTTTAAAAGTGACTTCTTCACATTTAATGTTGAGGATGATCTAATTACTTTCAATAAGTTATTACCATACTTGAGGTTAAGTTTTGGAAGGAAGTTGTTAATGATGAAATTCAATAAATTCTTTCTAATAAAACTTAAGAATTGATTAATTTACCTTATGGTTATTTCAAAGTATATTTTAAATAGATTTTTAAGAATAAACTTAATGCAGACAAGACAATCAATAAGTAAAAAGCTAGATTAGTTGTGAAGGAATATACACAAAAGAAATAAATAAACTATTTTGATACTTATTTTCTTGTTTCTCGGATGACAATAATTCGAGTGCTTATAGCACTAACTTTCGTAGTTGAGTAGATACACTAGTTATCTAATAAAACTTATTGAAAAACTCTAGAGAGTACTATTTGAAGGAAATTGTTTCCTTTGTGTTGTGTTACAGTAAGCATCCTTCTATTCTTTATATATTTATATGCATATAATCTTACGACTGTTTCCAACATGTTCATGCCTATGCAAGGCTCTAACACGAAAAAGATATGGTTGTGTTTAGGTTGAGGACTGACACAGAAAGACACAAACATGACACGGACACGAGATCACGACCTTTAATTTACCCGATCAGACCGGCAATCGCGAGCAGAATGCTGAAGGATATAAATCAACGTTTAGTTTCCGTTGAGGAAGAAAAGAGAAAGGGTGGTGGACTTACGTATGTAAGGGAAGCTTTAGGAGGCTACCGTGCCAACTTCAAACTAGATGTGAAACTCAGCGCGGATCCACATTCACCCGACTCAAAGCATCCGGCTCACCTCAATTATGAAAGATAGTCCACAATTTATCAAGTATTGAAAATAATATAACCTAAGCTCATGGACTATGTCTCAAAATATATAAAAAGAAGGTCAGCAAAGTAAAATATGTGTAGATGTAAATGACAACAATGGTTCAAACCGGGTGATCCTCTGATCCAAATAAGGTGGGCGGGTGTTACTCGACTCGAGCAGCTTCATATTAGGGTTCGGACCAGGTATGGGATTGTACCAAATAGAAAGTACCCAATCTGAATTAAAACTATGTGTTTCTCTCGAATCAATAAAAAGATGTGAAATTTTCGAAAAATGAACAGCTTAACCATAAAATGTTTATCAGATTCATATAAAATGATATGATTTTGGAACTTAAGGACAAGTATGTGAGTGGGATGGAGATTAGGCACCCTGTACGAGCTCCCTTACCCACATAAAGGGTGTTTGGTTTGGGGTTTTTCCTGCATGTTTTACGGAGTGTGTTTGAGATACAAGTTTCATGTTACGGAAAGGGACCTGTGATATGTACTCATCCCTAACCTACCCCATATACAGTGATTAGATCCTCCAGACATTGTCTACTCATGCCCGATAGCTTTTTGAGGGTACGAGTTTAATTTGATTGTTCTTCGCAATTTTTCAAATCCCTTTTGACTTTTAAACTATAATCATGTTTCAAAAACCAATTGTGACGTGTGAGTGAGCAATGTTTGGTTGAATAGGATTAGGTTATATACATAAAACACACATATATATATGACAAAATTTATATGGGTGTAGTGAGAAAATGGAGAGGTATGAGTCTAGTGTGTGAATGTAATAATATTATCTTTTATTTTTCGTAAACTAAATTTTTTAAATTTATTAATGCTACCAAAAAGCAACAAATAAATATGTTAGAAGTAGGCGGGATCCGGTTTTCCTATATACTATTAGGATGAAGTTGGAATTGGGCCAGGGAACTTTGTATGAAACTTACCTTACGGGATTGTTTCCTACGCATAAATGATCATAGAAACGCTTACTTAGAAATGACTATGCAGACGCATAGGTTGCATGGACACAGCCACTTACGAATTGGTTTGCATATAGTGCTTCCAAATCATCTCAAGTAAAATTCATGGCATGTGACATGAATCCTCTTTTACTTATCCCACCAGGTCGGAAGCTTGCAGTTTCTATAATAGACATCACTCAGTATCTTTACGGAGTATCAGCCATAAGATGAGAGCAATAGGAGAGAGCAGAAGCCCCACGGCGTAGGTCACGATGAGTACTTTATGAGATCAAACGATTCAAAACACGGAAAGATGGTGAAAAGTAACCTATGACATGAATCACAAAGCGTTCACCCGGTGCCGTGCACATGCGAAACTCCACACAAGAAATTAAAGTTGAGATTTGCTTCAACCCATAAACTAATGCAGCCACTAATGTATTGAGTAGTATATATATTTATGCAAGTGGACTTAGGTAGACATCCCACCAGATGGACTCCTGTGTATTGATCTCCTGACCTAGCATCAGAGAGAGAGAGAGATTGCCAATTTTCTCATTTATTCTCTATTCAAAATTCCAAGGTAAGCTGCCAACAATTATTGAACCTCCAAATATTGACTTAAAATAGATATGATTCGATAAATTCAATAAGAATTTATTGCAATTAGAAGGCTCAGGTCCCTTGACTGAATATGCAAATTAACTTATTTAAATATTCAAATAGAGCCAAGAGAAGAAATTTTAATAGGGAAATGGCATTTGAGCATTGTCCTCAAAATAGCGATGGTACCTAACTGCCTGCATGTATGTAGGAGTCTGCATCTCTACCAACCGCGATATCTGCAGTAATACCAGAAATTGGATTTTAATTAACACAAGGAATCATTTATTTGTCAAGATGCATGAAGGATGCTGGCTTACTGCTCGTCCGAATGCAAACATCTCTTCTTTTCCAGATAAAAGTGAGAGAATTTCACTAGGTATCAAGTTTCCGGTTACCCTCCCTTCTGCTAGCACATCCCGTCGAAGCTTTCCTCCTGTCTCTGTCTCAAACTGGAAGCTGCAGGCACCAGTCATCGTGCAAATCAGCAGCAAACCCAACAGTTTTCTTTATATGGCCCGATTGTCTGATAGAAAAAAAGGTGCTTGCTAAAGTTTTAGTTGCTTGTCATATACTGCTGAACAGGATTTTCATGGGGAAAATATTGTATATGCTCTCTCAAGCACACAGTACAATGAAGAACACACATGCCATTGGTTGAAAATCCAGAAAATCAACTTGGTGCCACAAAAGAAAAGTTCAGCAATGTAGTATAGCAAAACGAAAAATAATTAGCACCAGGTATCAGAACCCGTACCACAAAACTTAGAATCCAGTTATGAAATAACACAAGTCCTTGTGGTAATTTTTAAATGCTCTACATGCTGATAGTGGCCGTATTAACACAGATGACAACCTAAGGCACGTTTAATTCAATCACAGGTATTCTGGGTCAGCAAACCTGTGGTCTTTATTCTTAGGATTCCAAATCAGTCCCTCGATGTATTTTGCGGCCACAAGCTTCAAGGGTTAAATTTTCTAAAGGAGATGAAGAATCACAGGGAGCTTTAAAATATTAGGTTGTAGCCATTCTTGGCCACTCAGCATAGGTAATGGCTGGACTGACCATCCAGTCGTTACATGTATCTCGGGTTGAAGATATGGTGGCCATAACAGCCGGACCGTTACTGAGAATCTTGGTAACAATCTGGATAAGAACACCGCTCTAGATGAGAGAAGTCCAGTAGGAATAACCGGGAAAGTGGGAGCACATGCTGCTTTATAAATCCGGGAAAGTGGGAGCACACGTTGCTTTATAAATACAGAGCAATGTATATGGGAACATACACCATGAGATAAATCTTTCCCCGGAATACTCCACTGCAAGAAAACCTCAAAAAACCGAACACATTTACCTTATTCCGCTACAGGCGTACCTGAGAGAACCCGAAAGGAACGAAACCGCAAGCTCCAGAAGGCCGAAATCAAGTGAGAAGAAGCATCATTTGGTATCAGGGCCTTTTTGTTGACCCTACAAAAAAAAATAGGTACACTTACAGTTCTAAAAAAAAGAAAAAAAAAGAAGGGGAAGAAGAAAAGAAAAAGAGAGAGAAAACAGATTCGGAAAGCCATGAAAGGCCAGAAATAGGCAAAAAACCATGAAAGGACGGAAGTCGAGAAAAATCTTTTAAAGGCCAGTCGACAAAAATCCGTGAAAAGCACAATATCGGCAAAAAGCCGAGAAAGAACCGGAGGGGTGCAGGCCAAAAGGTGGCATCAAGCCACGAAAGGTCAAAAAACCGAAGGGCCGCAGGCCAAGAAGCGGAGCTCCGCCTGCCTCACCCTGTCCTCTCTCTGAGATTCTCTCTCTCTCTTCTGTTTAACTCTCTCAGAAACTGCCAGGCAGTTTCAGAAAACCGTGGGGCGAAACCGCCTCGGGCAGCGAACTAAAAGGTTCGTTTTGCCCCGACTGGTTTTCAGATTTTTCCTAACTGCCCCTGATAAATTAAAAATATCCAGATATTTTTGAGTAAAATGACTGTTCTTCCCTTATTAAACCGAAAAGTTTGTTTTACCCTTTGGCGATTTATGAAAATTACAAAATACCGAGTTGTTGGTTTACATTATTACCCTTTCCAGTTACATTATTATATTTCTGCCATTACGTCAAAAGACAGGTTTGTCCCTATACCTTTTGAGAAAATTACTGATTCGAGCTGAGGGCTAAAATTATAATTTTAACCCCGATCAATCACGAATTTTATAGAAATACTAAAAGAGTAATTATATGAATCTATCCTTAGTCTTTTTTCAAAAATTTCAAAAGAGGACAGATAGTTAAAATTATAGTTTTACCTCTGGTATTATTTGAAAATGCTAAAGGCAGAAATTTTTGAGAAAATTATAAATTTATCTCAAGTTGCTTATAAAATATTTTTAGTTTGTTTTTATGATATTATGCATCGTTCTAACATGATCCTTGCTATGTGTGCCTGTTGCTTATTGTTTATTTCTTTTTTATACCGTCTAACTGTTATAATTGCCAAACACATAAAAATGAGTTCAAGAATATGTGTGTCTGTGTCTAAATTAGTAAAAACTGAAAAAGTTAATGGTCTGAACTTCCAAACATGGAAGAGAAGAATCTCACTTGCTCTAATACTTGAGGGTGTTGAGTACATATTAAAAGAAACCATGCATCCGCCACCACTAGATGCAACTGAGCAACAAATAGAAATGTATAAAACATTTCTAAAAGATGACATAATAGCAAGGACAATCATGTTGACCTACATGGAGGATGACTTGATTAAGGTCTTCGAAGAATACGAGACCGCCAAAGAGTTGTTTGACTCAATAACAACTAAGTATAACATAACTGCCAAATTACATGTGCAATTGTTACAACAAAAGTACAACTCCTTCAAAATGAAAGAAGGAGATAATGTAGTAGAACATATAAACCACATGTTAGTAATGGCTAAGGACTTAATCATGGCAAAATCAGTCATCCCAGAACCGATGCAAATATCAACAATATTAAACAGTCTGCCCCCGTCATGGAACATGGTCACCACTGCCCTCAGATTAGGGCCTGAGATTAACCTTTCTGAATTTTCCCTAAAACTAGTAATAGAGCAAGAACATATGATAAAAAACAAGAAAGAAAAATTGCTAGTGGTTCAAGATGAGATAGGATCTAGCTCAAAATCCAACCAGAAGAAATATAAACCAAATAAGAAGTTTAACAAGAATAACAAGAAGGACGATCAAAATTTTAAGAAATCGTAGGAAACCTCTTCTCGGGTCAAGTGTTTCAACTGTGGAAATATAGGACACTACAAGAGGGAGTGCCGCAACAAGAAATGTGAGGAAACAACTTATAGCGCGGACAGTTAGAGAAGTAGGACATAATCTACATGATTTTAGAGTGTTTGTACATGCCACCCAATGACAGGTTGGTGGATCGACTCCGGAGCTATCAGACACATCTCAAAGACCAAAGAAGGGACAATGGATCTAAAGGAATACAAGTCAGGTGAACATCGAGTGTACATGGAAAATAACACATTTTCAGATGTTTTGGATATTGGGTCATTTAGAATTTTTGTACAAGGCAAACTTATTGTATTGACTGATGTATTAATTGTGCCATCTATAAGGCATAATCTGGTCTCGATCCCTACCTTAGTAAAGAAAGGTTTTGAGGTCAGGTTTATTCTTGGTAAGGTGATTGTAGGAAAACATGGAATAATATTATTCTTTGGGGAATTTGATGTAGAGCATGGACTCTTTAAATTCTGTGATAATGAAATTGGTATTTCTTCTACTTATATTGAGTATACCTTTAATGTTGATGTGAATATATGGCATAAAAGCCTTCGACATGTAAGTTTGGAAAAGTTTAGGAAATTATCCAACTTTGACTTACTGCTTGGATTTAAGGAAAATACTTTCAACAAGTGCGAAGCTTGTATACAAGGAAATATGATAAGAAATTTTTTTTCCAAGGAATCAACAAGGGCAACAACCCTGTTGGAGGTTATTCACACAGATTTATGTGGACTATTTAGAGTAAGGTTACATTGTGAAAATATTTATTTTATAACTTTTATCGATGATTACTCTAGATATATGTATTTATATCTTTTGACACATAAATATGAGACACTAGATGCTTTTAAAGAATATAAGCAAGAAGTAGAAAACCAATTAGGGCATTCAATAAAAGTCTTAAGATCAGATAGAGGTGGTGAATATACTTCTACAGAATTTCTTAAATTCTGTAAAGACTTTGGTATTGCAAAGCAAAATACAATGTCCAGGAGACCTCAACAAAATGGTGTAGCTGAGAGATACAACAAAACCTTGTTGAATATGACAAGGTCAATGTTGATCGATGCCTCTCCACCAAGGATATTTTGGGGAGAAGCAGTAAGTATAGCGGTTTACATACTCAATAGAGTACCGTGTAAAGCTGTATTCACTACACCATACGAGATGTGGTTTAGAAGAAAACCCAACCTAGGTCATCTCAAGAGGTGGGGATCTGTTGCACATGTAAAGATCCTTGATCAGTCTAGAGATAAGCTAGACAGTAGGTCCTTAAAATGTATATTCATTGGATATCCGAAAGGTTAAAAAAGATATCGATTTTATCATAAAAACCACGAACTAATTAAAGTAGAGATGTTGAATTCTTAGAAGATACTAAGAATGACATCTTGAAAAATAATGATAAATGTGCTGATGATCTAGTAGACCTACATCAATCATCTTTTGAGCCCATACAAGATCTTCCTAGAACAACCGAAACCTTAAGTGGACATAAAAAGTCAAGGGTCACTCCGTCATACTTAAAGGATTATCACACTTATCTTACAGTAGAAGTATATAATTTGGTGGATTTAGATGAGTTGACTGATAACTTGACTTATCAGCAAGCTATGAACTCATCAGAAGTATCAGATTGGGAGAAAGCCATGGATGAGAAAATTGAATCAATTGAGAAAAACTAAGTCTAGGAATTGACTGATTTGCCAAAAGGAAAGAAAGCCATAGGCTGTAAATGGGTTCTAAAAAAGAAATACAAGGTCAATGACACAATCAACAAGTTTAAAGCAAGGTTGGTTGCAAAGGATTTTTCACAAAAAGAGAGGATAGATTATGTTGATACATATTCTCCAGTTGCGAAATTTGCATCTATACGAATAATCTTGGCAATATCTGCATATTGTAATTTGGATTTACATCAGTTAGATGTAAAGACAACATTTCTAAACAGAGATTTAGATGAAATCATATACATGCAGCAACCCGAAGGATTTGTGGTTGAAGGCCAAGAAGATAAAGTATATAGGTTGAGAAAATCCCTATATGACCTGAAACAGTCACCTTGTCAATGGTATTTGACTTTTCAAAATGTCATTATAGAATTAGAGTTTGTGGCTAATAAACTTGATCACTGTGTATATGTTTGGAACTATGGGAGTCACTTTGTCATCCTATCATTATATCCTCAAGAAGTTCAAAATGGGTGAATACAAATCTACTGATACACCTGTTACAAAAGGGGTTAAAATTAGTAAAGATGATTATCTCGGTGAAGAAGACGATAAGCCTAATGTTATTTATGCACAAGCTGTAGGTAGCTTGATGTATGTTATGTTATGTACAAGACCTGATATCAGTTTTGTTGTTGGTCTTGTAAGTAGATATCAAAGTAATCCTGGATGGTAGCATTGGATAGCTGTAAAAAGGATTTTAAGATATCTAATAGGAACAAGAGACTTGAAATTGTGTTTTCAAGCAAATGAACTAAAAGTGGTAGGATACTCAGATGTTGACTTTGCTAGGAGCAAAGATGACAGCAAATCAACCTTGGGTTAAATATTCTTATTTAGAGGTGGTGTTGTTTCTTAGGCGTGCAAGAAATAGGGTTGTGTAGCTTTGCATACATAGAAAGCTGAGTATTTAGCTTGCTGTATGGCTGCAACGAGTGTTGTCTGAATAAGTTGCTTCATACATGATTTGAAGTTGGAAATAATCGATGAGCCAATTATCATTACTATGTTCATGATATGGTTATGAGAAAGGAAATATTCATCTCATACATGCCAACAAATGATATATTGGCAGACCCCTTGACTAAAGACATAATAGAAGAACTTTTCTCAAATCATGTTATAAACATGGGTTTGAGGTATGTTTGATTGTTGTGTAGCAAAATAACCACACAACGGATAAAATGTTGTGTAGGGAAATAACTACACAACAGGCAAATTGTTGTGTAGGTAAATAACCACACAACGGGTATTAATTATAGCAACAATCATAAAAGGATAATACTAGGTAAACTCTGTAAAAGTGGGAGGAAAACCACTATGTTAGTACACTTGGCTCGAATGGCAAGTGGGAGATGTTAGGTTGTGGCCATTCTCGGCAACCAACGGTTGGACTGGTCATCCAATCTATTACCAGTATCTCAAGTTTAAGATACGGTGGCCATAACAGTCAGACCGTTATTGAGAATCTCGGTAACAGTCCAGATAAGAACACCGCTCTAGATGAGGGAAGCCTAATATGAATAATAGGGAAAGTGGGAGCACACGCTGCACTATAAATACATAGCAGCTCATATGGGAACATTATCTTTCTCCGGAATACTCCACTGCGAGGAAACCTCAAAAACCCGAACACATTTACCTTATTCCGCTGCAGGCATACCTGGGAGAACTCGAAAGGAACGAAACCGCAAGCTCTAGAAGGTCGGAATCAGGTGAGAAGAAGCCGTCATAAAACTGCCATAATTTGACAAAAAAGCACATTGAAACCACACCAGCTTTACATCTTTCAATTGACATGCCTGCACATCCCTAATCTCGCATGCATGTGCAGGTGCCTATGGTTCACAAGCATAGGGAAGAAGATTATATAAAGAGAGCATTTGCATTAGAAACCAACTTTAACTATCAATTCTCTTAATCGATGAATCTCTCTTTTTCAAATTTTAGCAAATTGATGGCCAAAACCAAAACCATAGCCAGAACTGCTGCACTAAGTGGCATCAGCAACATGAATTCTTTGTCACCCTATGCTCAATCTTGTTCCACATTATTATTTAACTCCAATGAAACACTATGCTTTACTGTTTCCTTCCAACACTTCCTGAGGCCTTCACCTGTCACTTTTGAAGTTTCACCAGCTAATTCTCATAAAGCTTCATTGAACCACGTCTCGAAATGTTCAAATCACTTGCCTCTCTCAATTTCTCTAATCGTGACACACCAGCTTTATTTGTAATAACCTTGTTACATATCCGGTCCTTTCTATTACGATGGCATCCACCTCGACATCTTCACTTCGACCATAATGGTTAGCTGCTATAAGGTTGCTCTTCCTACTACCTAACAATATTTTTCTTTCAATTTTTTTTCACAGAAAGCACTTGGTAAACCTCCGTATTCCAGCCAAAACATGTATTACTTCTATGTCTGACATCTCCATGATTCACAGTCTTGTTGGATGACCCCAGCAAATCACACACATAATTATATTTAAATACTATATAATGAGGGTCAAAAGTGTTAGGTAGAAATAATAAAGCATGATATTGATCCTTTTAAGTTAAATGCAGTTTTGGTTTTGGTACCCTAACCAATTTAAGTGAAAATGCTAACACAACATATAAAGCATCATAAGATGCTTCTTCAAGGAGCCAAATAAACTATCATGTATGAGGAAAGGAAAAGCGTGCCTTTCTAAATCAAAGAGTGTGCCTTCATTTGTTCCTTGAAATAGATCATCAACTGAAGCTGCAGCACCACAGATAAGGCAGCACCGACGGTTGTATAGCTCATCAACAAGTGTGATGAATCTTCTTGCCTAAGAGAGAAGCACAACAGTGTAGCATGGCATTCCCGTCCTGAGAAAAGAAAAATAAGGAACAATATGTTGGACAGGCCATATTTGCTCGTACTTACAGCAACCAATATGACCAGACATGCTTAGAAATAGTATCAATAGCAACATGCACCTACTCAATTTGTTATTGTGACCATCTGATAAATCAAATACTACCAATGTGTTCCACAGTATAATAGTTTGAAACAAACCAAATAAAAGTCGGGTGAAAATTTGTCATAGACAATATGGAAGTTCTTGCATGGAGATACCCATTTCTAAAAACCTCCAACAGCCAGATATTTTTGGATCACCAGCAGACATGAATAGGTTTTCCAGAACAACTACCCGCTATGGGAACTACCAAATCCCGTTATATGGCACAGACATATGAAGAACCTAACCATCACCTAGAAACAACTGATAATTTAACATAAGAAAAGTCAACAAAATAACAACTAAGCCTTTTCCCATACTAGACGGGGTCAACTACATGGTTTCTTTGTTTTTACATAGCCCTATCTTGTGTCATGTTAGTAGTTAACTCAATATAAGCTAGATCATTCTTTATTGTTTCTTTTCAACACTTTGTGGTTGTCCTCTATCTCTTTTAATACTTTCAGAATCTAGCTTTTTTATACATTCTTACAGGCTCTTCTTTTGATTCTTTATATATGTTCAAATCATCTTAAATGATATTTTCTCATTTTATCCTCTATTGGTGTCACTCCCAATTTGTTTCTAATAACCTCATTTTGCATATGGTTTTTCCTTATATGACCACTCATCCATCTCAACATCTTCATTTCTTCCACATACATCTTTTATACATGTTGGTAATTAACTGTCCAACACTCAAAACCATAAAACATGACAGGTCTAATTGTTGCTCTATAATATTTACCTTTTAACTGTAATTATATCTTCTTGTCACACTGAATGCTTGATGCTTCTCTTCATTTTAACAAATTTGGATTAATTCTATGTGTAACATCTCCATCAACTCTTCCATCACTCTAAAAAATTAACCCTAAGTATTTAAAACTTTCCTTTTCGGGGATGAAATGTGTGCCAATTTTAATTTCTCTATCCTCTGAAGTAACCAAATGATCAAACTTACATTCCATATATTCTGTCTTTGTTCTACTAACTGAGAAGCCTTTAATTTCTAATGTTTCTCTTCATAGTTTCAAATTTCTATTAACTTTTTCCTTAGACTCCTCCACTAACACAATGCCATATGAAAATAACATACACCAAGGTGATTTATCTTGAATATGTTTTGTTAACTCATCAATCACTATTATAAATAAGTATGGACTTAAAGTTGATCCTTGATGTACCCCAATATTAACTTCAAAGAAGTCGGTCATTCTTTGATGAGCCCTCACACATGTTTTTGCACCATCATACATGTCTCTTATAAGGTTTATCATAAGAAAAGTCAAAGACAACTAAATTATTGCACACATACATTAAACAACAAAGTGAAACATGGCCGATTAGCTTCAAATAAATGTACATTTACTTTCCCTATTTGATCATAGAATGCATGTTATATGAGCATCAACTATAACCTCGCACACCAACTCATTCCTCTTGACTCTAGTGAAGGTGTCAATTGTTCCTATAAATTAAGGGATATGATTTTTGCATCACAATGATACTTCCAAAGTCGCAATTATGTTTGCATTATTGCAATGTACAAGGGAAAATTTTGATTGCATGATCACTTATGTTTGCTCTATCGATAGACTATATTTCCCTTTTACATAGGGTAGTTTCTTATTGCCTTTAAGCTCCTCAAAATCTATTACTACAACTAAAATCTGTATGGAGGTGACGAGCTTCTCTTTCACATTTGCCAGTCAATAAGATCGACATGATGCCAAACTCAAGTTTTTCTACTTTATGAATGAATATAAACAAATGAGGCCCATTATGAACATAATTATATAAAGCACATAAAATGGTAGTACTACAGTACCTTATCCCTGACACACATACTCAATGGAATGCCAAAGATAAACACAGTATGGTAGTTCTGTGCTATAGCTATGTAATCAGGTGCACCCACCTGAAATAATCATGGAGAAAAGATTTTATAATTGGCAAGAAAGAAGTTAAGCAGCTAAAACTATTGCAACAAACAAAATTGAAGAAAAACATAATAGAATATAATGTCCTGCAAAAGAAAGTGGTTATGAAACTTAACTACAGGAGTATTAAATGGAGATGCATCATTACCTATAAAGTTATGCCTCATAAAGGATAACTCTTTTCTATAATATCGAAAAACTTAAGTTTCATTGACGAAACAATCATGTACTACAGAAACATTTGTATGAAATATACATAATTCTTCATTTACCAAGATGTGGTAGGCAGTTGCTTCTCAGAATAAGAACTTCAAAAGGGTTGTATGGAAAAGGTCATGTTACAAGAGGCAGTTGCATCTTGAAAAAGGCCATATTACAAGGGGGAGTTGCATCTTGGAGTAAGAGCATCAAAAGGGTGGTATGGAAAAGATATAAAGAATAACTCTTCAACTTATACCAAATCATACTCCAAGAATTTTCAAATGATAATATGCCAAACACTTGGTGTTCAAAAGTGGTGTGGCAGCTAAGTAGAGAAGGCATGGTGTCGACATCTGCATGTGAGCAGATTGGAAAGTTTTTCTCCAATCTACTGAAATATGTAAGTCTTTTCATTCTATCAATAAAATCAGTATTTAGAACATAGTATCAGAGCCTATAAGGCTTCAAATCACACATTTTGAGAAAACAATCCTGTCACAAATCACTGGGAGACGATTGTAAAGGTGGCATGTCAAATCTGACCATCTGTCGCAAACCTCTAATTCAAGCCTTCATTGCATCACTATTTGTTACATTGCAGAACTCCTTAAAAGCTCTAAGCAATATAAGCTGCTATGATTCAATGTCATGTGTTACAGCATCCTATGTTACATCGCAAGCTCCTTGCCTACACCTGCAAAGAGAGCCTCAATCAGTACATTCAAGCCAAACGTCAACATCTATATGGTTGGAAAAGGCAAAGGTATTGATAGTTTCTTCATGGTTCCAAAAATTCCCATGAATGAGAAATAGAAACCTTTTAGATTACTACAATGAGATTGGATGGAAAAAAATTTGGAGTGGTCATAGTTCGTAGAGTTGATACTACTGGCGAGGGGGAGATGGGCTCACCTAACTAGTCAAGTCCCCTATCCAGCTACTCATGACCCACAATACCCTAATTGGATGAGGGAAAATACATTAATTTCTTTGTGGCTTCTTCAATACATGCAGCCACCTATTGCGAAAATATTCATGTATCTTGAATCAACTACTGATATATGGCATGTAGTTTCTAAGGCGTATTCTAGAAAAAAAAATGTGGCAAAGGAATATGAAATATCATAGAAGATCAAGAAATGTAAATAGGGCACACGCTCAATCATTGATTACTACATTGATCTTTGTGGATTGTGGAATGAACTTCAATTCTACACAAACATTAAATGTTCAACCTATTACAGTGAAAGGAATGTAAAATGAGAAAAGAAGAAAGTATTTGACTTCTTTTGGAGTGTAAACCCCGAATATGAAGCCATAAAGATCAATGTCCTAGGCCATGAAGAGCTCCTTTTGCTTGGGACAGATTATTCTCTATTAGTTAGAGAAGAAGATCATCGAAGTCTCGAGAAGGATAACACATCTCTCACCAAACAATATGCACTTTTAGCTAGGGTAGACAGTCCACATTATCGTGAAAGAGGTGGACAACACACTCGTGGAAGGGTTCATGGTGGTTTCTATTCCAAAAAAAATGACAAAATAGTATACTCTCACTGCGGAAAACCACGACACTTAAATAAATAATGTTGAAAATTACATGGAAGACCTATTATCTTAGATTACGCAACAATTTTGTTCATATTTCTAAAAGTACATTGACTGGTTCAAATGGGATTCATGAATTAATAAAGATGATCGAAGGTTTGGAAACCCGACTTCGTGATAATCAACAAGCTTCTACTTCTCAAGCTATAGTAGCTTTGGCTACACATACTGTCAAGGATAACAAATATTATCCCTCTCAATCTAAAACTTGGATAATTGATTCTAAGGCTACTAATCACATGGTAGATGAGACATCATATTTTCTGATTACCAACTTCTTCCAAGATAAGAGTCTATCAAGTTAGTTGATGGATCTCTTTCATACATGATTGGGTAGGGAAGTATACACACAAATTTGACATATCTGAAATTTGTTTATCATGTTCTTAGTTTTCCAATAAACCTTCTTTCAGTGAGCTCCTTGACTAGGACTCTAAATTGTTGTGTAATATTCCATCCCACTAGCTATTTTTTCTAACATATAAAGACAGAGAAATCTTTGGTCATAATAATTTACAAAAAGAATTATACATCCTAAAAGATAATGCTCAACATGCTACTTCATATGACACTTCTTCCACGATTTCACAAGGCGAGGAGATTCGGCTATGACACTTTCATTTAGGTCATCTCCATGTGTTAAAACTTAACTATGTATTACTTAGTCTTAAGATTGAGTCCTAATAAATTCCATCCTGATTGTGAGGTGTGTAAACTTGCTAAACACTAATGTGTATCTTACCCTTCTAGTGAGTCTAAAAGATCTCAGTCATTTGAACTTCTTCATTCAGATATATGGAGTCCAGTCTTGTTACATCTCTCTTTGGTTAAAAATATTTTATCTCTTTTATTGATGATTGTACACACCTTACTATTATTTATCTAATAAAATCAACGACTAAGGTTTCAACAATCTTCTCTATTATCCACAAGTTTATCCTCACTTAGTTTAACTCTTCTGTAAAAAAAATTCGCTCAAATAATGGGAGAGAATATGTAAGTGGACAATTGCAGAAATACCTATATACACCTCAGCAAAATGAAATTACTGAAAGAAAAAACAGGCATATCCTAGAAGTAGATTGTACACTTCTTATTCAAAATAATGTATGATTATCTATATAATAAACAGGATGCCCAGTTCAACACTCAAGGGTGAAAGTCCCATAAAGTATCTTAATGAGAGATAAAAAAAAATTCATGTCACTCCTTGCATATTTGGTTGTACCTTTTTTGTTCATGTCCACCTACCTACCAAGCAGAGATAAACTTGATCCTATAGCAAAAAAATGTATCTTCATTAGTCATTCGAATTCCCAAAAAGGTTATAAGTGTTATGATTCTATTCATCGAAAAATCTATGTATCCATGGATATTACCTTCTTTGAATCTACTCCCTATTACTCCCTATTATGATTTTTAAGGGGAGTCGATAACCTCTCAAGTCATATCTCCACATGTTCTTCCTCTAATTTCTAGTGAGACAGAAGATAAGGAAGATAACAAGAAAGAAAAACAACTAAACAAAAAGATGTGGTATATAAGCAAGGACCAAGGAAAACTATCATTAACCAAGATCAAACCGCAGAGACTACATCCAAAGATCTTTCCTTACACTGAGATCCTCAATCTATAGAAGAATATAATTTGAAACTTTCTATTGCTATTCGCAAAGGTAAACGTTCTTCCTCTCGGTACCCTATTTCTAATTGTGTCTCTTATATCAATATATCTTAAAATTATCAAAACTTTATCATTAATGCTGAAAGGTATAAGGTGCCAACAAGTTTTGAAAAAGCTAACAAGTGATTCTTATGGAGAGATGCATGGAAGCATAACTAGATGCTCTTACAAAGAACAATACTTGGACTACTCTTAATCTTCCTCCTAACAAAAATATGGTGGGTTGCAAGTGGGTATTTACTATAAAATATAAAGCAGACGATATACTTGAAAGATATAAGGTACGACTAGTTGCCAAAGATTATAGTCAATTGTATAGGATTGACTACAATGAAATATTTGCACCAGTAGCAAAACTGACCTCCATAAGAGTAATTCTAAGCAGGGCAACCAAATGGGGATGAGATCTATGGCAACTTGATGTTAAAAATGCATTTATGCAAGAAGACCTAAGTGAAGAAGTGCATATGGAGCTACCTCCTAGAATAAATAATAAAGCACATGAAGGTAAAGTTTTTAAACTGAATAAAGCTATCTATAGGCTAAAATAGTTTCCAAGAGTATGGTTTGAAAAGTTTAGTGAAGGTGTGTGCAGTTTGGGATATCAAAGAAGCATAAATGCCCACATATTATTCTTTAAGAAAGGCACAAAATTATCTATCCTTTTGATATATGTGGATGATATCATTGTAACAGGTGATGATACGGAAGAAATATCAAAATTGAAATGAAATATTCACAAGTTATTCAACTTAAAAGACTTGGGCAAACTTTACTATTTCTTAGGAATCGAAGTATTATACTTCAGCTAAGGTATTTTCTTAACATAAAGAAAGTACACTATGGATCTACTGCAAGAAATGAATATGACTGATTGCAAACATAGTGATACTCCTATAAAAGTGAATCAATAATTATGTCTTGGAGATAGTGAAGAGTTTAGAGATATTCGTAAATATTATAAATTAGTTGGTAAGCTCATCTACTTGACTATTATACGTCCTGATATTACATATGTTGCTGGAATTGTGAGCAGATTTGTGCATTCACCAACCAAAAACCATTGGATGATGTGTATCAAATTTCTCTATTCAAAATCATGAAAATTTAGTACTAAAATTTATTCCGATGCAAACTTGGCAAGTTCTAAAGATGATCGTAGGTCTACTATAGGTTACGTAACTCTACTTGGTGAAAATCTTATATCTTGAAAGAGCAAAAAGCATATGGTAGTTGCTAGATCCACTGCAAAAGCAGAATACAAAAATGTCACAACAACAGTGCAGCGATTCAAATGGCATTCAATCCGGTTTATCACGAAAGAACAAAGCATATAGAAATTGACTGCTAATTCATAAGAGAAAAGATAGCCAATAAAAAATTTAAACTAGAGTATGTTAAGTCAGAACATCAAAGAGTTGATTTTCTAACATTTTAAATTGTATTTAAATATCAATTCGTAAAAGATGAAATTTTAGAAAAATCCTTATATGTAAAGAGAGGATTTGGATCCAAAGTTTGCAAGCCATGGTGTTGCATGTGCCCTACCCAAAATTAAGAAACTCAAAGAGAAGAAGCATATTGATTGGTTGAATGAATAGCTACACATAGATATGCCTGGTTTTGGTTAGCCCAAAACCTGGAACCATAACCGAACTGGTCAAGGGTTGGTTCTGTTACGGTTCTAGAACCACATGGAACCAGTAATTTTATTAAAAAAATAAAATTTATAAGAAAACTTCAAAATAGAATCGGCTATTTGGAACTACCGGTTCTGGGCTGGTTCTAGTTTTATAAAAGGTGAATCCAAAACAGAACTGGGTGGTCCTCGGTTCTAATTCTGGTTTCACCAGTTCCGAGTTCAGGTGGATCCTAACATGGTTTGGTTCCGATTGGAACTGGCCATGTCTAGCTACACGGTTCACAGCACTGAAATGTTTTCTAGTACTATGTTAGAATGTGGTGATAGCCATGTTGATGGAGCTCACCCTAAAAAGTTCGTAGACCCACCATTGCAGTGTGGTGATCACCCAAACCAAAATACTTGTACAGCTTGATAAGACTGGTCTATTGGTTTGTTGGGATGGAGTCTGAATTTCATGCCCGGTCAATTTTTGGTCTGACTACAACCAGCCTGTAAACTGTTTAAATTATCATTTGCATGATTATGAGGGTGAGCGCATGAACTTAAACATTTAAGTTTAAACAGTGAGGTAGCTTTCGAAACTAAACGCCAAACAAGGTCTTCTCTCATGTTTAGCACAACAACCAATAGCTCACCTTGGTAGGGAGTTGTAAAAGAACATGATCTCACCGCCATGGATTGCATTTAAAAAATAATAAAACAAAACTGATCTTCTCTCACGCTAGGTGGAGTCGTTCACATTCAATCGAAAAACAAAGCCATGCCTTCTCCGTGTGGGGGGCTAATTCGTGACCGGGGAGGTAGATGACTGCGGGTTTCTCGCGGAACCCCGGTTGGTGCTCCTCCGTTCAGGCAAAGGCATGAATGAAGGAATTCCTCATGAACAATACTTGGTATGAAGAAAATAAATAAGTTGATCTATTTGGTTCATGTATTGTTGGCTGATAGCATGGTCATTGCGTTTCCCAGAGGATCTTAAACCCTAACCAGGGCTCCGGCCCTCCATTGTACCCAAGAAGAAGAGAAAAAGAATATGGCTTATCCGGCCCTCCATTATATATATGTTGATCATTAACTACTCAATACTAAGAATCATAAGGCATAGTGAGTCGAGTTGTTGGTATATAATATTTACCTCTCAAATGAATGGTATCTTTTTGTCACATAAAATACATAATGCACCTTTCTGTTTTAACCAACCTCTTTTTAATTCTTTATGTAACATTCCCATCAATTTTTACATCATATGAAAAGTTGATCCTAGGTATTTAAAACTTTCCTTACAAGGGATACAATGAATATCAATCTTAATTTCTATATCATTTGAAGTAACCAAATGATCGAACTTACATTCCATATATTTTATCTTTGTTCTACTAAGTCGAAAGCTTTTCTTTTTGATGTCTCTCTCAATAGTTTTAATTTACTATTAACTTTTTTCTTAGACTCATCCATGAATAACATACACCAAGAAATATCATCTTGAATATATTTCATTAACTTGTCAATGACCAAGGCAAATAAATATTGACTTAAAGTTGATCATTGATGTAATCTAGTATTAACCTTAAAGAAATATGTTAATTTTTCATGGATTCTAACATATATTTTTGCATTATCATAAATGTCTCTTATAAGATTGAAGTATGTCAATAGAATATCTCTCTTTTTAAAAATTCTCCAAAGAATATCTCGTGACACCATATCATAAGTTTTTTTTATATCAATAAATATCATATAAAGGGTCTTTTTTTCTCTAAAATGTTCCATAAGACGTCTCACTAGATGAATAGCTTCAATAGTAGATCTTTTTGGTACGAATCTAAAATGGTTCTTTGTTTTACTGGATATTTGTTTAAATCTACATTCAATTTTTTTTTTCTAAAATTTCATAGTATGGCTTACCGATTTGATACCTCCATAATTTACATAATTTCTAAATGTTTTTCTTGTTCTTGTATATAAGTATAATTAAACTCTTCCTCTATTTTTCAGGCATCTTTTATGTTTTTATATTTTATTAAATAATCTTATAAGCAAAGTAATGCTTATCTCTCCTAAGATTTTCTATACTTTTATAAGAATATTACCTGGTCCTAGAGATTTACCAACTTTCAAAAGTTTAAGAGCCTCTTTAATTTCATTCTTTCAAATACATTGATAGAAATTGTGGTTTATATACTTTTCTTATTTAATTAGCTCTTTTAAACTAATATTAACACTTATATTTTCATTAAAAAGCTTATGAAAATAATTTCTATCTATTTTTTATATCATCACTTGTCACTTCGATAAGCTTCCTAAGTTTTATTAATCTTATTTGTATAATACAATTTGTAACCTACCCTCTTCACTTTGATCGTACTTAAACCACTTCACTTCACTTCATCACCAAGCTTCCTTTTGTGCCTATAGTCTCTCTTATATTCACCTAACACATCTTTTGCTATTTTCCTAAAATGCTTAGTCATATTATTCTATATATTAGGTATATTTATATAATTCTAAGCATCTCTTTGAAGAACTTTGTTTAATTATATTTTCTTTCTTATTTGTTAGGTCCATCATTTAGTTTCAGTAGCTTTACGTATTCTTTATCTCTTTCTCCACTTTTTTACTTGTAAATTCATGTGTAAAAATCAATGTTTGGGTAATTAAACTTTTTCTTAGAATTACATTATAATCTTATAACATGATCTATTCTTTTTCCTATAAGCAAAATAATCAATTCGTGTTTGTGACAAGTCGCTCTTATAAGTAATTAAATATTAATTCTTTTTCTAAAAATTATATTGACTAAAAAGATATCAATATGCCATAGCAAAATTTAAAAAATTCCTTACCTTCATCATTTAAATATTCAAACTCATAGTTGTCATGATTGCATTGATATCTAATGCCTCTTTATTCATATGTGCATTTAGATCTCTTCCTAACCAAATCATCTCTCTTTATGAAATCTTTCCTTCAGTATCATAATTTAAAACTTTTATTCTCATCTCTTTTATTTTTTTTCCAACCCACTTTGTCTCTTCTAAACATAGAATGTGAATCTTTCTCCTAATCATAGTATCTACCACCTCTATTAGTTTGTCAGTAAATGTTTTGATATTCTAAGTACCAATGCAATGTGAGCTTACTTTTCATTGCATTTAGGCTTTGTATTGCATCACTAACGCTGCAATATAATGCTTGTGATGTTCAAAATCTATGGTAGATAGATAAATCCGATAAATTTTACGCTAGCTATCAAAACC
The DNA here is from genome assembly GCA_036023115.1 of Brasenia schreberi. NCBI lineage: Eukaryota > Viridiplantae > Streptophyta > Magnoliopsida > Nymphaeales > Cabombaceae > Brasenia > Brasenia schreberi. Next base: position 9,753,372 of record JAYKKT010000080.1, on the reverse strand, counting down.
CTAACATAATTTTTCTCCTTTATCCGGTCTTGAGACCAGCCATGTAAGTGTGACTGCAAATTAATATTGCTAACCATCCCGTTTTTAAAGAGTACACTTGGAGTGGGTACACTTGGGACTGGCCATATAAGGATGATTATATTTGAAGTAAAAAAAAAGTTTTTTTTTGAATTAATTATACTTGTAAAGAGTATATCTTTTAAAATTTAAAGATCAACCATCGAACTTTCAAATTTGATGGTTGAGATTTTGTTTGAATATATTAAAATGTAATGTTGCTAACATATATGAAGTTATATATATATATATATATATATATATATATATATATATATATATATATATATATATATATATATATATATATATATATAGAGAGAGAGAGAGAGAGAGAGAGAGACTTGGTAAACTCTAATTTAACTATTTGGAGAGACTACTACATGGAGAACCGTTGAGAATGTGCGAGAAATAAGATTGGTCATCGCTTAAAAAAAAAAGAATGCCTCAAGTTGAAGGAAGAGATCAAGATCGACCATTTTTGGTGTTAAGTGCTACTATGAACCACATCGGGCTTGATGGTGACTGCAAAAGCGTGTAACCAACCCTACTAAGTGTGAAAGAAAAGAAGGTTTGGTTTTGGTTTGCTGGACATATTTAGAAAGAGCTATCAGGTAGGTAAGCCAAACTTAAGTATCTTCATTGAACTCGAAAGCGAAAAAAAGTATACAGCGTTTATTGAAAGTAATTTCTTGTCTTCCCATCTAACTAACTGGGTTAGGGTGTTGTTCTAACAGATCTAAACTTGTTAGTACATACTAAATTGCATGAGCCTATATGAGCCTGGCCAACACGAGCCCAACCTGGTTGCGGTTGGTTGACCTAAAATGGGGCAGTCACACGGTGCGGTCCGACTCGGTAGATATCAAAATTTATATGGGTAGATTTGGTCGAGTTCCCAAATTAAAATTGTCTGGCTCTGCTCCTGTTGCTGATCAAAATGAATGTGCTAAAATGAACCCGGCACAAACCTAACAAGGCAAATGACGGGCAGCTTTAGGTTGACCCTACCTGATCCGGTGTTCTAGTCCGGTACGGGTCAGTCCAAATGCGGAACAAGTTTTGTAGTGTTGCTGTGAGATGATCTTGATCCAGGATACATTGGGCATGTTTGATACAAGGTTTGATGCTCACAATTCTAAGTTTCATTATGCATTAAATATAGAAACCATTACTTGCCTATACAATTGCTTTAGACGGTCTTGATCCATGATGTGTTGGGCGTGCTTGATACGAGGTTCTATAAGAATCAGACCTCAATTTATAGTGTTCATAGTTTTGAGTTTCATTGTGCATCAAATGTAAAGCCTTTTACTGGTCCATAGAGTTGATTTGATCTGATCTTCATCTAGGATGCATTCAACTTATTTGATATAAGGCTTCATAAAAACTGGAGCTTGAATTTTTGTGCACATAATTCTAAATTTCATTATGTATTAAAAGCAAAACCTATCGCTAAGTAGAATTGTGGTTTTATAGTTTCAATTTGAGTAAAAAACTTCAGCACCAATAGGAAGTAGGTCACAGTAATTAGATTAAGGTTTTTACACGAAAACCTGAATACTTCTTTTTCTCTCATGTTACTCTCTCACTTTGTGTAAAACCTCAAATGTTAATACTAATTAAGAAACAAACATCATGATTCATAAAATCATGAGTGCAGACCTACCATTCTAGAAAGAGAGGCCTGGCACCACGAATCAAACATACTCCAAACGCCGGTCTGGGACCAGATTTTAACGTTGGGTCCAAAATTGCCACATAATGGCAAAAGGACTTCCCTGGTTTTCTTCTTTCTTTTGAAATCGATTTCCCTGGTGTCATTAGAAGCACATAAACTAAGCATTTGTTATTTGTGGCATTAGATTTACTTTCTGACCCCCACCAAAACCCATTAACGTGGCATTAGTCAAGTTTAACCGTCTCGGCTGCTCAGTCTGTTTAGTCATAAACGGTTTTGGAATTTTAATAGTTTCATAGAGAATTATTTTCTTTTTGGGTATGATGGGGAGGCCAAAACCAGATGCACACCTTGGGTATCGAACACAAGACCTTCAACTTGAGAGTCGAGCTAGTTAAGCCGTCGACACCCTAATACTACGGATCTTGTCCCGAGAACAACTCGTCTCAAACTTGATCCAAATATCCAACCCGAATCCTATATCCACCCTTTCCCTTTTTTTTCTGCCTCATGAGCCACGTTAACGCATCGCGGACTCCAAACCCTCATTCAATTCTACTTCATCCATCACGCTTACGTTTTCCTTCCTCCCTCTACCCCTCCCCGTCCTGCGCCCGCACCCTCTCGCCTCTCTCTCTCTCTTCACGCAAAACGTCTCCTCACCTCTGCAGGTCTCTTCCTTTCTACGATCCCTGCCAAAAGGAAGGAAGATCGAAAGAGAGGAGCTTAGATTCAGAAGCAAAGCCAATCAAGAAGGAAAAAGAGAGATTTTGAGACAGGAGATTTTTTGCTTTCGGTCTTCTTGCTGTTGTTGCTTGAAGGGACGACGGTTTTTCTTCTTGATCTTGTGTTGCTATTGTTGTTGTTTGAGGGGGCGGAGGGGAGGGGGGGGGGGGGTGTGGAATCGAGGAGAGGGAGAGAGAGGAGACGAAGATCGAAATGGCGAAGGGCGAATCGACGGTGAACCAGAGCGTTGCGAGGAAGATCGTGCTGAGTTACTTGTACGTGGCGATCTGGATCTTCCTGAGCTTCGCGGTTATCGTTTACAACAAATTCATCCTCGATCGGAAACTTTATAACTGGCCATTTCCCATCAGCCTAACCCTGACCCATATGGCCTTCTGCTCGGCCTTGGCTTTCCTTCTTGTTCGCGTCTTCCGGGTCGTCGAGCCCGTCGGCATGTCCCGTGAGCTCTTCGTCTCTTCCGTGCTCCCGATCGGCGCGCTTTACTCACTTTCGCTCTGGTTCTCCAACTCGGCCTACATTTATCTCTCTGTCTCTTTCATCCAGATGCTCAAGGCCCTCATGCCCGTCGCCGTCTACTCGATCGGCGTCGCCTTCCGCCGTGAATCGTTCAAGTCGGACGTCATGCTCAACATGGTTGCCATTTCGGCCGGCGTTGGTATCGCAGCTTACGGCGAGGCGCGGTTCGACACTCGCGGTGTTGTCCTCCAGCTCGCTGCCGTTGCCTTCGAGGCTACCAGACTGGTCCTTATACAGATCCTCCTCACGGCCCGCGGCATCACGCTCAATCCGATCACCTCGCTTTACTACGTCGCGCCTTGCTGCCTCGCCTTCCTCCTCGTGCCCTGGATCTTCGTTGAGCTCCCCCTCCTGCGTGAATCAGCGTCGTTCCAACCCGATTTATTAATCTTCGGCACGAATTCGCTCTGTGCGTTCGCTCTCAATCTCGCGGTGTTCCTCCTCATCGGAAAGACATCCGCGCTCACCATGAATGTCGCTGGCGTCGTAAAGGATTGGCTTCTGATTGCATTCTCCTGGTCAGTCATTCGCGACGCAGTTACTACCATCAATCTCACCGGATACGGCCTTGCATTCCTTGGCGTCGCGTACTACAACCACGCCAAGCTGCAGGCACTCAAGATGAAAGAGGCCCAGAAGAAGTCAGCCCAGACCGACGAGGAATCCGGGTTGTTGATGGAGCAGAGGTCCGATCGGGACTGCAGCGACGGTGCCAGGAAGTCCCCTGATTCCCAGCCCTGAGATCGCTCTCATCTCTTTCCGATCTCATCTACGTCATCTTATCTCTAGTCATACGTTATTCCCCTTCTTCCTTTTTCTCCTCCTGTTCCTTTTTAGTTTTTTCTCTTTCTTCCTTTAATTTTGGGTCTCATAATTTACAAATGGTCCGTACGAGCAGAATTCGATGGTTTTCTTCTTATGTTTTGGTTTCCGTATTTGTTGTTGTAGGGTCGATGAATGATCGGTATACTGGCATGGACATAATGATAATCTTTTTAATCGTAATGATATTTTGTTGCTTGATCATCACTGAGCTTGTGGCGTACTTGACTATAATTCTGTACCATAATGAGGAGCCCCGGGTCCTGCATTAGGAGAAGTTCTGGTCCCCAATTTGTTATGACGGTGGTCGTATTGTTCTGTGTGAAGTATGATCTGATCCCTCTTTCCTTTCAGTTTTGGTTACTCTGGCTTCTAATGAAGTGGTTTAGTGTGAGCTTCTGCAGTTACATTTCGCTTCAGTACTAAGCATAGAAACTATGTTAAAACCCTGTCTGAGGCTGTGCTTTGATCGATATTGAGTGGAGACTACTTCATACTCATGGTCCTTTTCTTCTTAATTTGTTCTTTCATTTGCTTTATGGGATTGATAAACTAATTGTTGGAATGATATAATCTGGCTCCCTTTTTCCTTGTAGACTTCTGTGGCGTTTCTATGGGTGTGAACCTTATCAAGTTCTATTGATTTTTACAATTGCATTCCTTGGCAATGGTCCTCTATTTCCATGACATACAGTTTTGAGAAATCCGTCAGAATTCTACAACCATCGCTCCTGCTTAAAAGCAGCACAGGCTATCATTTTAATCTGGAAGAGAGAACCCCCTACAATGCATGTCACAAGTGACCTACTAACCGAAACCTTGTACTGAATGTGTTTTGAATAATAGGCGAAGTACGTGTGCGAAATTGCACTTTTTTTATTTGATAAAATACTGTGGCTACTCAATCTGGTTGTTTCATGGTATCGTCTCAACTGCCACTTTGGCAATCAGAAGCATGGATCCATCTTTGTTTTGCTATACTTCAAAAGCTGTGCATTTCTTGCAACGTGAATTCGGTAGATGTGCAAATTTAAGCCCATGATACGGACTATGACAGTTCTTCCAGTAAAGTTATATGCATGTGGTTTTCTTTATCATGCATTTGTGAACTTCATTTTACTGGGTTACTTGTTTAATGCTTTTGCATGTGCTCATGTGCGGACAACTTATAATGGAAAAGATACAGCTTCTTCCTTAGTATCAATAGAAGCCTTGTTTGTCGGGGTGTGGATAGACCGTATGGATAGTAGGTTACTTGCTCATTGGCCTTTATCAAAGGTAGCTGGGATGTATTCGTTAGTGTTCTCCAGTTTTTCCAATTTTCAGAGCTCTTTTGCCCATGTAATTAGTTAATGGGCATTACTCATATTGTTCCCAGTGTCACTTTTTGAAGAAACATCACGAAGCTATAGAAGTTTTCGGAAGAAGTTGCATGTGCTCATACACATAGAACCAAGACTGTTGCCTTCCGTTTGTTTCTCCTACGTTTTGTGGTCCTGTTCTTTTGTCATATAAAATTAGATGGTGAACATTTTCAAAGGCAGAGAAAGGCCTCAGAATTGTTGGAAGGAAACAACACGATGCAATTCTTCTTCTTCGTTGGTGTAAGATTGGAGTTGTCTCCTTGATTTCTTTTCATTATCTAATGAAGGCTAGCTTTTGTTACAAAGGAAAAGCAAAGGTCATGCTTGATGATGAAAACTCGATCAAAATAGCATCCCAGGCATATAAAGTACTGACTTCATGTCGTCAATTATATGCTTTGATCTTAGAATATCTTCGAGGTACTTCCTTCACGTGTCATATAATGTGTTTAATGTTGGTTATGTGCCTTTCTGCAACTTGTTAATGTAATTACAGTTTTAATTGATTCTTGTGGATGAGTGGGTTTTCCCTGTGCGCGAACCAAGTGATTTTCGTCATAATGTGGTACCCAAATACGTGTTTGATGTCATCTGGGTGATACGGTCGTGCTGGGATCACAAGAACGACGTGCTCTGGTGCTAGATCACCTGATTCAACCCTCTGCGGTACAATGGCTAGGTGAAAGCTAGATGCAGGCCCTGGGTGTCGATCTGATGACTTGACTTGTGACTCGATCCCCTAGCCAGGTGAGCTATTGCTCATTATGCATGGTTAGTGTTCTCTTATTCACCTTAGTTGTTAAGATGGTATAATCTGGGGAAGGCTGAAAGCAATGAGAAGAGAGCGCTTTGCCAAGATCGGATGCTTGTTACGCGTATCTTGATGCAAACTGTTGGTTTGGACCGGACTGCCGTGCGGTTTTTGTAACACCGAGAATTGAGAGAGGCCAAAAGAAAATCAGAAACCGAGCTTCATTGGGTTGAGTTTTTATCTAGATTCTGGTTTCGGTCTCGACGTTGACATCCTTAGGCGCAAGTTTGGAACGAAACCTAATATTTAACTTAATTATGGAACACTCAATGTTTCAGTTTTTACGTACGCCACCTCATATTTGTATAATCTTAAAAATGGTGTTGTATTTCTCCACCCTCGTAATCACCAAGTTTCACTATCGTTTTCATTGACTCCAGGAAAAGTTCAAGAAACTGAAGCCACGAGAGAGACAGAGAGAGTATGGAATGTGTCAATGCTGAAATAGACCAGCAAGAAACCCGTGGGACTTGCTAAAATGGAAATATTTATGACGAAAACAATTTACAAGAAATTGATATGAGAGATCTTGTCCACGATCAACGTGTTAAAGAAATAAGTTGTGAAAATATGAGAAATTAATCTTCTAGAGCTGCCTCTAGTGGTTTATATAATGGGAGCAGGGGGAAGTATGTTAAAATTTTATTCCATAGTTTATCTTTTAATTTCTTTCCTAGTTTAAATTTTTATGTTTTGTGTGAGGTTTCTTTTCAAGATCTTCTCTTTATAAGAATAGTTTTCTCTCTTTTTTGTTTGTTTTTCTTTTAGTTCTCCATATTTACAGTTGGAGTGAGGCCTTCCTCCTCCATATTTTATATCTTTTTTGCCGTGCTTTTAGGATCTCAAGGAATTGACTAGGATACTTGTGCAAGGATTCTTAGGAGCTTATAGAATCACGTGAGGGCTCTTTTTTTTTTGAGAATTGTGTAAGCTTTATAAACATTTTGATATGAAAATGGAGGTTGATATTCTCTAGGATGCCTGTGCCCCCTTTGTTCGAAATAAGTTATTCAAGAAGGTTTTGATATCAAGTTCAAGTGTGCTTTTGAAACAATGTTTATGTCCGGAGCCTATGTTGAGAATTTCGGTGGTTCTTCTAGTTTGATCCATGGTTCCACGGTACAAAAAGATTCATCTTTTCTATCAGGTGCTATATCACGAGTAACTTCCATCCGTGCCGTGTGTAATATGTGTCACTCCAAAAACAGGTCTAGCCCAGCTCTATTATATGCTTCCCCTTGGTACTTTTGGGTAAACACTGAAACAAACTCTCGGGTTGTACCTGTGTACTTTCTGTGTTAGTGTCTTCGGTGCGAGCATTCATCATGCTGGGTATAAATGGTGGTAGGGGGCTCGACTCACAAGTTGCAGGTCGTTAAGACGTCTCGGGTGCATACGTAGCTTCGGCCCCCCGAGAGTTCCAGTTAGTTAGGAATCTGAAATCAGAATCACCGAGACGGCTTGTGTTTGAGTTTTAAAACGTTCATAACCGACAAAACTTTTAAAAATTAAAAATTTAAATGAAAAAGAACTACGGCAAATACAAACTATCGGCTTTAATTTCATAAAAGATAGAGCCGATACAACTGACCTTCAGTTTTGGGCCTGGTTTCACCACTTCCGGTTGAAACCGCAGGGATAAGTGCAGCGTGAGAAAAGTTTTCAACATGCTGGTTGAAAATGAGAGGCTTTTCGTCATGGGCGTGTTTTAATTGGAGGCGTTTTATGTCAGTATGAATAAGCGACGGGCTTACCTTTACATATTCAATAAGAAGGAGGTTTATTTGGGAAAGACTTTAAGTCGTTTCCGAGTCCGTCTGCACATCCGGTAATATCATCAATCAAAGACGGGCTAATTGTCTCCTCATTTCTCCTATCCTTTACCATATCCGAGGGGGTAGAGGAATTGCAATCTCTTCATTGGTCGTGATCGATCATCTGGCTCTCTCTCTCTCTCTCTATGTATCTATCTATCTGTCTATATAACTCTGGTTTCGATTTCGAGCTGTTTTGGGGAATTTGTTCTTGGGGATCTGTTTGACTCTTTGCATTTTCTAAGCAGGGATTTCCGATCTTGTTTAGGTTTTCTTGGGGATTCATTTTGCATTTTGCTTGCGCGATATCGATTGTGGCTAGGGTTCCCAATCCCCCAAAGTGGTGAATTTCTGGTTTTGCGGAGATTGTGGGCGTTGTTGATCGATTCGGTGTCTCTTTTGCCAGATCGGACGGCGCGATCATGGATGGGAACAAGGATGAGGCTCAGAAGTGCCTGAAGATCGGTCGGGAAGCCCTTGACTCCGGCGACCGCGCCAGAGCCATCAAATTCATTAACAAGGCTCGCCGGCTTGACCCGACCTTGGAAGTTGATGATCTCCTCTCTTCCTGTGCCGCCGATTCTGGTGGTAACCGGTCTCCGCCGCCGCCGGATCCCTCTTCCTCCGGCCAGTCCGGGCTGCCACCTCCCGCGTCACCGGAGGACGATCCGCCGTCGAAGGCGTACATGGACGATCAGGTCGCTGTGGTCAGGCAGATCAAAAGAGAGAAGGACTACTACGCGATTCTTGGCTTGGAGAAAGGATGCTCCGTCGAGGACGTCCGGAAAGCCTACCGGAAACTGTCGCTAAAGGTTCATCCCGACAAGAACAACTCCCCTGGGGCGGAGGACGCATTCAAGGCCGTCTCGAAGGCTTTCCAATGCCTCAGTAATGAAGAAAGTCGCAAGAAGTACGATCTCTTGGGTACGGAGGAGCAGATTTACGACCTCCGGCCGGCGAGATCGCGCCAATTTAATGGGTTCTACGAGGCGGACATCGACGCGGAGGAGATCTTCCGGAATTTCTTCTTTGGTATGCCTCAGGCAGGCACCCCCTTCGGCGTTTACAGGTTCCAGACGGGCAGAGGGGCCGCGAGCCATCGTGCCGAGGCACAGAGCTCCGGAGGGTCCAATCTTCGGATTTTAGCTCAACTTCTCCCTGTGATTCTCTTGTTGCTCTTTAATTATCTGTCGTCATCGGAACCTGTTTACTCTTTGCAACGCACTCATCCTTATATTCATCGAATGGACACTCCAAAAGGAGTTCCTTATTATGTCAAGTCCGAGGCTTTCCACCGGGACTATCCTCAGCACAGCTCAGAGCGCACCAGGCTCGAGAATGGGATTGAGAGGGAGTACTTTTCCATACTTTCGAGCAATTGTCGGGCCGAGTTGCAGCGTCTCCGTTGGGGTTTCTCGTACGAAACTCCGCATTGCGATATGCTTAAGAAATTTGACACAACTTGATGATGTTTGGGCAATAGTTCTTAGGAGATGAATATGGTTGATACTAGAGGGTTGCTATACTGTTATTATCAAGATGGACTTTTCCTCTTGTGAAGAAACTTGGTATATCATTCATAGTTCTTACTTGATGCTAGCGCTGTATTTGTATTTGAATGATCTTTTATTTTCTGCCGTGTTTGGAGATGATGTTAAACTTCCTGTCTCTGGATCTGTGGAAAAGAAAAGTGCCCATTTTGTTCATGCAGAAACTTGTGATCTGGGAAGTGGGAAGTGTTCTATTAGGTCCTCACGAATGTCATGCTCTTTTATCATATATAGTTGTTCCTTAATATTCTAGCGCTTGATTATGCAAGTTTCGCTTGTGTTGGAGATATCTCTTTTTTTGATGAACTTGCTGTTTGGATTTTGGTTTCCAATTGATGGCTTATCCTTAGAGCTCTTCTGGGTATGTTGATGTTCTATGAGGGAACAAGCTCAAACTCTTCTTGCACTAATGCTCTTCACCAAAGAATGTGGGTTTAAAAAAAATATAATATAGGGCACCAATATGTGTGTACATGTGATTTGGGTAATTTTAAAAAGTATTAAAAAATAAAAACATATTAGGAAAACATATAATACGATTTTGTAACGTGCATAATGTCATGCATCACATGCATGCATGAAAGATAACACTATGTTAAGAAAGAAAAAGTTGAAAAAACTACGTTAGAGTTATAGATCGGGAGAGTCATAGATTCTCAAAATTTTAAACTTAAAAGTAAATAAAACATGGAAAACCTAGCTATTTTCTTTGTTTTTCTTCTTGTGCGCCTAATGTTCCGTGTTCTTCTTTTCTTACCGTATATCTTCTATTTTTTTTAGCATTTGCACCTTGACTTGTTGAGGCATAATAGAGCAAGGACATATGTTCACCTTGATGTCTTTTACAAAAAGAAATGGGGTTGTCAGTCATTTGCTAATATAAGAAATTTGAGGTTTTGACTTTAGAGGAGAAAGATAGGGAGAAAGCAGAAAGCATTAGAAGGTAACCTTAGGGGGTTTAAAACAATCTCAAGCCTCGAAAGTTGAAAAGCAAGGCCTCCAAAAATCTACATCCTCGTATGTTACGGTGATACGAATCAATAAATTGTAGATAGCGATTCAGATACAGCTACTGATACGTGATAAAATTGAATTGTATCGTGCCGTATGATTCAATATGATTTTAATAACATTAATTTAAACTCCGCTATTGTTTGGGAGTCATCTTGTGCATTTTATCTGCGTTAACTTTCTTTGCATTATCTCGAACATGGATTAATGAAACTGTTGCCATTTAGCTTCTGAAGTTTGCATTTGTTTCCTTCTTTTTAGCTCTCATCTAGTTATGGTTGCTTCTATCTGATCATAGTTACAAGTTAGTGGCATTTTGTCTGCTTTAAGTGTGCCTTGTCTAGGACATGGAAAAGTGTATCTGTCACCATTTAGCGTCTGAATTTTGCTTTTGTTCCCTATTTAGCTGTTGTCTCTATATTGTTACTTCTATGTGATCACTGTTACAAGTTAAGGGTAACTTTTCCTGTCAACGAGAGCTTCCGTTCAGAAAAGAGTCGCTATCACAACATTCCAGTTACTTTGCTTGCACTTCCTTTATTTATTCTCTGATAAATTTTAACTACCCCTTTCCGTTAGACTACATTTGTTTACTTTCTGAATGGTTACTGAATATATGGAATTGAACTTAGGTATTTTTACTTTTAACCATTCTTCAATTGGTTCTTTTTGTGGAACTTTCTTCCAGTATATCTGCGCTACTTAGCATCATTTAGGTGATGATGTTTGGGTACCACCATGCATCCAGCAGTAAGGTGGACCAGGCCTCTATGTTAATTGCTAAACGTACCTATTCCACTATTTCTGCTTGTCAACCCAAGATTTGTTTTCCTGTCGATTTTCTTGAATTTCCTGGATATTAAGGTGTTTCAGCATCACACCTCGGGGTGGATGCATGTCAAGATTGGCCTTTTCAGTTTTGGATAGCTGCAAGCATCTCCTTCGTATGGTCATTAAGTTGAAGATGAAAGGGAAGGAACTGAAATGGAATCCATGAGTTATTCTGAAGTTTTGTCATCTTTTCAATTCTTCAGATTGTTGCACTTAAGTACTTTCTAAATATTCATGTCACCTTTATGTTATTGATTATCTAGAGTATCTCATTGTTGTGGACATTTTGAGTCCTTCAGCAAAGCTATAACAATTAAGTGATGCACCTTTCATATGATAACACTTGATGCCTCGCGCTCGGTGGTGTTGTGTTTTATGGTTTTACCATCCCTCTTATTAACATTTTACCATGCATATCTTTATTTGACCATTTTTATGTATTTGCTGCTTGACAATAAACTCATTTTATGATTGAAAAGTTTAACTGAAAGGAGTCCACCTCATTGATGCCAATCATGTCTATTTGATGGTATAAAGGAAAAGAGTACATACTGCATATGTTATCTCCTCCAGGTCCTGTTTCTAGGTGCAGATATAGGGCTACAATATCATCAATGATGCTGCTTCGTTCCAAGTATGCAAGTGGATTACCTTTCTAGATTTTGTTATGCATGAATGTAAGAGTTCAAGTAGGAGTCCCATTACATTTATAGACTAACATGGATATTGGAAGTGACCAGACACGTTTGTTAGATTTTTTATTGAAATAATCCAAGTGATAGATATATTGTAATATGGACCATGGTGATTGCAGTTGTGAAGCACCTTTCATATGGTAACACTTGATGTCTTGTGCTTGGTGGTGTATTTTATAGTTTTACCATCCCTATTTTTTAGCATTTTTCCATGCATATATTTTGTTGACCGTGTTTAATTGTTTGCTGCTTGTCAATGAAATTCATTTTATGAATGAAATGTTTAACTGGAAGGACCCCAACTCATTGATGCCAATCATGTCTATTTGTCATCTCTTGGTTGCAAATGCCACCATATAACCAGTCAGCTTCTTACTCGGTCTCTTATACGATGGCATAAGGGAAGAAAATACACAACACATATTTGGTCTCGTCTAGGTCTGTTTCTAGCTGCAAATATTGGACTACATTGTCATAACGATGCTGCTTCATTCCAAGTATCCAAGTAGATTTACCTTCTAGATTTTGTCATGCATGGACATACGAGTTCAAGTAGGTAGAGCCCGAGTTTCATTTATACTTTTATACACTAACATGGATATTGGAAGTGACACAGGCACGTGTGACACTTTGTAGTGTTGATTTAATCTGGGTGGTAAGATATTTTAATATGGACCGTGGTGATTGCAGTTGTGATATGGAAGAGTGTGCAGCTTTCTTTTGTTAGGTGGCATCAGTATAGATAATGACGGTGTCTCCCGTGGAGATGCATCCGGGTATTAATTTCTCTGATTTGTGGCTTGCTGATCTTTTCTAATATTGTCCTCTGTTCTCTTCTCCCTTGACTCATTTTGTGCTGAGAACTACTACAGAAACACGTCACTGATATGAATGCCCCTGTTTGAAATTTGGCTTTTATCTTACTGATTCTTGCTATGCTTAATCATTTTCCCATTGTTTGAGATCCTTGTTAGATATTAAGTTCTTTGCTATTTTAAGCGTTCCTGATGGAGTACGTGTACTAAAGGAGTTTGTATGTAATAACAAACAAACACCACATTTCAGCTAGTAAGAAGATTGATACAGTAAAAATAGAAGATCCATTTAGAGAACTCATAACACTGATAGAACCAGAAGAGTCAAGATACACTGAGAATTCAGATAATGAATTATCCATTATCACAGATAGATTTACAAATCCAGCAAGTACAAGCAAGACTATGGACATAGTACCAAGCCTTGCAGTTGAATCACCAATTGAAGACAATCAGTTCTTCATACAAGGAATCATAAACAGTAAGTCATATCCAATCTTGATAGACACAGGATCAGGAGAAAACTATATAACACCTATATTGTTACAACCAGGAGATCTTATCATCCCTAGTAATCATTATTATAAAGATTTACAAGGAAACATATACCAAAGTCAAGGTATGATAGTCAAAAGTATAATTATAGAAAATGTTAGACATGATATACTTTTTCAGATACAACAAGAAAGAGTTGATAGAAAGATAGACATTATACTAGGAACTAAGTGGTTAGATAGCTTAGCCTATTACAAACTAGAAAAATACATACTAGAAATAAGACATCGAGATAAGACAATACTCATCCCTAGAGTATACAGATCAGACAATGGATAAAAACAAATTTATATATATCTTAGCAAAGATAAAAATGCCAGGATATCAAAACAGATACTATACACCTTACATAGATACAGGAGCACAAATCAATATTTGTAAAAAGAATTGCTTACCAGAAGTTAAATGAGAAAAACTCAGAGTAGAAATTATAGTAAAAGGTTTTAATTGTGAAGGTAATACCATAAACCATAGAGCAAGAGATATAGATATACAGATATGGGATAGAATCGTAAAGATAAAAGAAATTTATGCATTCGAAATAGAAGGAAAAGATATAATCTTAGGACAACCTTTCCTAAACAGTTATTTACCAATCACAATTACAGAAAAATACTTTTATTTAACAACACCATGTAAACATAAGGTTTCAGCCCTTATAACTCACAACTCAGAAAAGAAAGAACAGAAATGGATTAAGGGAGATGACAAAGTCACCCAAAGAATGGAAACCAGTAAAATACATTTAATAGATTTGCATATTTATGCAATTGATAAGTTAGAATCCATTCATGCCAAATTAGAAACCCTCTACTCAGAAAATCCATTGAGACATTGGGAAAAACACAAGACTTATGTCAAGATAGAGTTAATGAATGAGGACAGTATTGTTCAGCAACCACCGCTGAAGTATGTCCCTCATGACTTAGCAGAATTCAGTATGCACATTCAAGAGCTATTATCAAACGACTATATCAGAGTTTCAAACTCAAAACATAGTAATCCAGCATTCATAGTCAATAAACACAGTGAGCAGAAAAGAGGTAAATCAAGAATGGTCATAGACTATAGGAACCTTAATGCTAAGACAAAAACTTATAATTACCCAATTCCTAATAAGGTTTTGAAGTTAAAACAGATTTCAGGATACAGCTACAACAACAACTACAAACAACAACTAAGCCTTTTCCCATACTAGACGGGGTCGGCTACATGGATTCTTTGTTTCCACATATTCCTATCTTGTGCCATGTTAGCAGTTAACTCCCAATAAGCTAGATCGTTCTTTATTGTTTCTTTCCAACACTTTTGTGGTCGTCCTCTACCTCTTTTAATACTTTTCAAATTTAGTTTTTCTAACCTTCTTAAAGGTTCTTCTTTTGATCTTCTTTCTATATGTCCAAACCATCTTAAACGATGTTCTCTCATTTTATCCTCTATTGGTGCCACTCCTACTTTGTTTCTAATAATCTCATTATGTATACGGTCTTTTCTTGTATGACCACTCATCCATCTCAACATCTTCGTTTCTGTCACAGACATCTTTTGTACATGTTGATGATTAACTGCCAACACTTAGAACCATAAAACATGGCAGGCCTAATTGCTGCTCTATAATATTTACCTTTTAATTTTAATGGTATCTTCTTATCACAAAGAATACCTGATGCTCCTCTCCATTTTAACCAACCAGCATTAATTCTATGCGTAACATCTCCATCAATTCTTCCATCACTCTCAAAAATTGACCCTAGGTATTTAAAACTTTCCTTCTGAAGAATGCAATATGTGCCTATTTTAATTTCTATGTCCTCTAAAGTAACCAAATGATCAAACTTACATTCCATATATTCTGTCTTTGTTCTACTAAGTCGGAGGCCTTTGCTTTCTAATGTTTCTCTCCATAGTTCCAATTTTCTATTAACTTTTTCCTTAGACTCCTCCACTAATATAATGTCATCTGCAAATAACATACACCAAGGTACTTCATCTTGAATATGTTTTGTTAACTGATCCATCACCATTATAAACAAGTATTGGCTTAAAGTTGATCCTTGATGTAACCCAATATTAACTTCAAAGAAGTCTGTCTTTCCTTCATGAGTCCTCACACATGTTTTTGCATCATCATACATGTCTCTTATAAGGTTAATATATGTCAATGGGATACCTCTTTTTTCCAAAGTTCTCCAAAGAACCTCCCTCGATACCCTATCATAAGCTTTTTCTAGATCAATAAATATAATGTGAAAGTCTTTCTTTTTTGCTCTAAAATGTTCCATAAGACATCTCAAAAGGTGAATCGCTTCAATAGTAGATTTGCCTGGCATGAACCCAAATTGGTTCTCTGTTGTACTTGATATTTGTCTTAACCTACGTTCGATAATTCTTTCTCATAATTTCATAGTATGACTCATTAACTTGATACCTCGATAATTCGCACAATTTTGAATGTCTCCCTTGTTCTTATATATGGGTATAAGTGTACTTGCTCTCCATTCCTCGGGCATCTTTTGGTTTTTCCATATTTCATTAAATAGTCTTGTGAGCCAAGTGATTCTTATTTCTCCTAGTATTTTCCAAATTTCTATAGGAATATTATCTGGTCCTACCGATTTACCACTCTTCATATGTTTAAGAGCCTCTTTGACTTCATTCTTTTGAATACGTCGGTAGAAATTGTGGTTTATATACTTTTCTGAGTTGGCTAAATCTCCTAAACTAATACTAACATCTTTATTTTCATTAAAAAGATTATAAAAATAGTTTTTCTATCTATTTCTTATATCATCATTTGCCACTAGAATTTTTTCATCATCGTCTTTTATACATCTAACATAATTAAGATCTTTAGTTTTCTTATCTCTAGCCCTAGCTATCCTAAAAATATCTCTTTCACCCTCTTTTGAGTTGAGTTTTTTATATAAGTTCTCCTAAATCTTAGCTTTTGTTTCACTAACAACCTTTTTTACTTTCTTATAAGCTTCTAAAGTTTCACTAGTTTTCTTAGCATAATGTAATTTGTAACATGCCCTCTTTGCCTTGATTTTATTTTGTACTACTTCACTCCACCACCAAGCTTCTTTTTGTGCCGGTACACCTCCCTTAGATACCCCTAACACATCTTTCGCAACTTTCCTAATATGTATAGCCATATTGTTCCATATATCACAGGGTGTGCCAACATAATTCCAAACATCTCCTTGCAGAACTTTCTGTTTAAATATATCTTCTTTCTCGCTTTTGAGGTTCCACCATTTAGTCCGAATAGCTCGATGCACTCTTTTCTTCTTTGTCCACTTTTTTATTTGTAAATCCATAACTAAAAGTCGATGTTGGGTGGTTAAGCTTTCTCCTGGAATTACCTTACAATCTTTACAACACACTCTATCTTTTTTTCTACAAATAAAGTAATCAATTTGTGTTTGTGATAAGCCACTCTTATAAGTAATTAAATGTTCATCTCGTTTTTTGAAGATTGTATTGACTATAAAGAGATCAAATGCCATAGCAAAATTTAAAATCTCCCTACCTTCCTCATTTATATCCCAAAAACCAAAGTTTCCATGAATCCCTTGATATCCTAATGCCTCTTTACCGACATGTCCATTTAAATCTCCTCCTAAACAAATCATCTCCCTTTGTGGAATCTTTTGAAGCACCTTATATAACTCTTCCCAAAAAATTGTCTTTATACTATCTTCTAGTCCTACTTGGGGTGCGTAAGCACAAACTATATTCAAAACCTATGCTCCTAACACTAATTTCAACGTTATGATTCGGTCACCATATCATTGTATGTCTACTACACTCTCCTTTAAATCTTTATTTATGATAATACCAACTCCGTTTCGAGCCTTTTCTTTACCTGAGTACCATAATTTAAAACTTGTATCCTCTATCTCCTTTGCTTTTCCTCCAACCCATTTTGTCTCTTTTAAACATAGAATATGAATCTTTCTCCGAATCATAGTATCTACCACCTCCATTAGCTTATCGGATAATGTTTCGATATTCCAAGAACCAATACGAATCTTATTATCTAGGACTAGCTTCCTTACCCCCCGCATCCGTCCATAACCAAAATGCGGAGACCTTCTCTGAAAATTTTTCACTACATTCGGGCGGCAATGTAGCGGGACTAACTTCTTTACCCACACCCGTCCATGATGTGGGAACCCTCTCTGCAATTGATTCACTACATTCGAGCGAAAATGTAGTGACCCTTGCTTACTTCTTACTGCATTTGGGCTCTGCAGCACGTCGCTAGGCGGGGACGCTCCAAAACAATGCTCATAATTTTTGTAATCCATGTTATAAAAATCCGACGAAGTTTTACGCTGGCTGTCGGAAGCCTAACACAACCCTCCTCCTTTATCCGGGCTTGGGACCGGCAATGCAAGGGTAATCCTTACATGGGCGGAGTTAGATTTCAGGATACAGCTACTTTAGTAAATTCGATTGCAAAAGTGGTTTCTATCACTTAAAAATTGAAGAAGGTAGTAAACAGTTAACAGCGTTTACAGTACCTAACGGGTTTTACGAATGGAATGTATTACTCTTTGGTTATAAAAACGCACTAAGAAGGTATCAATGATTCATGGATGAACAATTCGAAGATTTACCAAATTGTGTAATCTATATAGTTGATATCTTGTTATACTCATATGATCTAGAATCTCATTACAGATTACTAGAACAATTCATAGGCATTATAGAGAAATCAGCTATAAGCCTTAGTAAGAAGAAGGCTGAATTATGCAAAACACATATAGAATTCCTAGGTATATCAATAGACAAAGAAGGAATTAAGATGCAATCACATATTGTACAAAAGATTGCAGAATGTGACGAGAATTTAGATACAAGAGTTAAATTACAATCCTTCTTAGGATTAGTAAATCAAATTAGGGATTAGTTAAAGATTTACACAGTAAACTAAGAAAAGATAAGGAATACATATGGACAGATGAAGATAAGATATACATTCAAAAAATCAAAAACCAATGTAAGGAGTTAACCAAACTCATGTTTCCAGACGAAACAAAAGAGTTTATTTGGATCATTGAGACAAACGCAAGCCAACATAGTTATGGTGCTATCTTAAAATTCAAATATACAAATGATAAAAAAGAGTATCTTTGTAGATATCATTCAGGATCATTTAACCAAGGAGAAATGAAATGAGAAATAAACATAAAAGAACTCATAGCAGTTTATTATGCTTTACTACATTTTGAGATTTATGTTGTTTATACACATTTCTTACTTCGCACAGATAATACACAAGTGATATATTGGTTAAAACATAAGTTAGATGATAGCATTGTCAAGAAAGAGATTAGAAGATTAGTTAATGACATTAAGATGTTTGAATTTACTATTGAACATTTAAGAACTGACAAAAACAGTTTTGCAAATAAATTATCCAGAGATCCAGCTATATTTACGTAATTATATACTGTGATGTACATAGTAAGTTGCGGCATTTTGCCAAGTCTCTTACTATTAATAGGCTTAAAGCCAATACAGTGGGAATAGAATATGAAAAGATCTATTATCCCTATAACAACTTGAATGATTGATTTACAGGATGAAAATTCAGAACAGCTAGATGAACTACTCACAACTGAAGAACGGTTGGAAACACAGGTAAGACATTTACAGGCTGATATGGCCTTAGTAAAAGAAGAACTATTTTTCATGAAAAAGCTATTTGAACAATTTATAGCTACTATAGCATTGTCTAAAGACAACATTGAGCTTAGTCTCAGGCCGAAAGGCAAATCAGGGGTTACACCCAAGCCCAAAGGGCAAGTTAATATGGCAATAGCCCATACACCTGCTCAGCAAACCACTGAGTGTATTAGACAGGAGAAGCATGAAACCAATGCTTCAACTAGCCAAGTCCAATTACCCAGTTTACCAGACAACCAACCAATATCCACTGAGACCAAAAGTCAACCCAAGACAGTTTAAAAATATGAACTTGGTGAGTAAGTTCTTACCACCAAGACATAATTTGAAACCAATACAATTCATACCACCACAAGTCCAAACATACATCTCTGCAGCCCAAGCTCAGAAAGAAGCCAGCTATACACATTTGACTACCCATTACTTAGTCAACCTGAAACAGGTTATGGATCACTTAAACACTAAACCAAGACAGGAAGAAGTAGTAGAAGGTGAGGGTTACACCACCCAACCTCACATTGGATACAATAAACTTATAGCTTATCCAAAGACTAGTCCCAATCTAGTTAAAACAACCTACAGTTATGGATTGCTCCATACTGTCTATAAACCTCTGAAACACAAGCCCATGAGTTATCAGAGATACCAAAACTATACAAGATAGCTAGAAAATACCTATCTGTAACAAAGTCAGAAATCATATACATAAGATTTTATAGTACCATGGCTGAAGTAACTAGTGAAGACATCTTAGCCCCAATCCATTGCATTAAGCTAGGAGTCACTAGAGGCATGATTGCCACAGAACCAAAAAACCAATCCATTATTCCTTTGCTGGAATTAAAAGACTTCCTATAAGACAAAAGAGCCTTAGGACTCAAAGTCATTTTTGATGAATTACTACAGCAATATACTGAAGAAAAACCATTTTGGCTTTACCAATCCTGTAACTACCAAATAGTGTATTCACAGTCCCAAACAACCAAGCCTGGAACCCAGGAAGAAATTAAAAGATGGAAACCCAATGCTTTCTAAAAATAATATTTTATTTCATTAAATTTGATATTTTTGAATATAGAAATGGTTTTAAAGAAAGTTTTTAAAACCATACCTGTCATATATGAAACTCGTACTAGAAAGAGGCAAATTCCTCAAAAAGAGGAGATGATATGGACCAAAAAGGCAACGACCAAGCACTTGCCAATTTTGGTATTGTTGGGCAAGGTAATCTGACAATTTTAGTTCCAAGAAGTTCGGTGCCCAAAAAGGAAAGTCGACGTTCAAGAATGGAAATGAGCATCTAAAAAAGGAAAGTCGGCATTCAAGAAAGAAAAGTCGTCATCATCTAAGAGAAAGTTGTGATACTCGATTTGGCAAGCTACCAAGAGGAAACTTACCAATTTCGACATAAATTGATCGTATGACCTGTCATAGGTGACCTTGATATACAATTTGGAAAGTCACCAAGGCATAAAAGGCTGGCCAGTTTCACCAATACTTACTTGTCTAGTTCAGCATCAAAGGATTAAGCAACTTACCTTCTCAAGCTTCATCAAATGGGCAGGTCACTTACCGATTTTAGCCAACAAGCTTGAGTCGACTTCAGCATGAACAACAACATCAATGGGTTAACTTACCATTCCATGTTTCCATAAGGGAGCAACTTACTATGTTAAGTTCCAACCGGCCTGAGCAAAATGACAACAGGCTAGCAACTTACCTTCCCAATTGCAGCCCGACTTCAGCAAATGGGACCCTCCACTTACCATTTTGACTTCAACAAATGGGACCAGCCACTTACCTTTCCTTGGCCATGACATCAACCCAGTTTGAGTCAACAAGATTTGGCACCTCTTGATTGCTGAAACAGGTTCGGTTAATTGCAGCAAATCCAATTACCTTTCACAACAGCTTGGTCGAACTCATCAAATCCAATTACCTTTCACAGCAGCTTGACTGAACTCATCAAATCCAATTACTTTTCACAACAACTTGGTCAAACTCATCAAATCTACTTACCTTTCATATGCCAGCCGATTTTGGCAAGTGAGTGCAGTAGTCCTTTCGATATGATCCACCTTCTTTACAAACAACTCAATGTCATGCCTTGACACGTGTGTATGTTTACAATGCTATCTTCTGGACTATAAATGTAGTGCTTGGTGTTAATTTTGGATTCTTCAAATAACTTCTTCAATTCTATAATTTGTAACTCAATCAATAAATGTATATCTCCATATTGTATCGAATCTCCTAGTTAAGCCTTTCAATAGTGTGTGTGCATTCTTGACACTATTGATCATCATAATGAATCATGTATCTGCTTATGTTGGCGTTGCTCTCCTTATACAAGTCAAACCACTTTTCTTTACCGTATGAGAGCGTGACAAGAATTTTTTTACTTTGCCTTCATTATAGCCACACCTCATTATAACTACTCTCATTTTACAACTAGACAACATTATTTCAACTCACACCAAATGCAATGATTATATCTTTATTCCTCATCAATTTTACAATATATCCTTCAATATTTTAGCAATATTACATCTACAAAAAATATATATATCACTTTTAAGAATACGATCTAAGCAACATTTATTAGTGTCAAATCATGATTGCTGCAAATTACATATGAGAAGTTGTTTAGGTGTGCATAACCCTGTGATATATCACTATATCCAAACATAATTCTCTTCTTTTTATGCACTCATAAAAGCAAATGTGAACCCCACAATCTAATGGAAATTAATCTTATTCCAACAAATTTCATAGTAAAATCTTCGTTAGTTAATGTAAATCCTAACATTGAAAACAAAAGAAGGCAGAAACTCATACATATTTGTCTTATTCATGCTATTAAACTCCAATACCCTTGAAAATGCATGTAACAATTGAATTGAGTAGGAATATATAAACACAATGTTGCGACAATATCCGTATATGATATTTTCTGATGTCATGTGTAGTATTAGTGATAGTCTAGATCATATCATTATTGTAGAACAGTTTGACAGCTCATCTTTGTTTTCCTAATTTTCATTATTATATTGCAAATATACTTTGTCGTGCTAACATTTGACTCATCAACTCACTTTAAATGCGACATGATATTCTTGGAATTGTAATGACTTGGTTATATAATTTATAATACTATATTAGGATTCACTCAATCTATCAGCAAATACATGACCTTCAAGATACAAAACTAGAGGATAATTATGTATCACATTGACCACATTCAACTTCCATGAACCATTGTCATCAACCACTCTTATCTTTTATAAAATTTATAGTACAGGCAGTGACAAATGATTGTTTAAGGGAGTGAGAGATGATCTTTGGATCGGTAAGATGAATACAAAAGAATGCTCTAACCTACAATAAAAATAAGCTTGTTTATTTTCATATGATCACCTCCAAATCATCATTGTTAGTCTACTTTAATATTATCCCAACTAGATCACAGGTCTCTATCCAAAATGAGTTGGATGTGATATAGGATGAACTTGAAATACATAGATGACATGCAACTTAACTTCTGTATAGAATTTCATTCAATAGAAACAAATCCATCATAACTATTATCATTTGATTTCATCTCACATCTAAAACATGAATCATGTGTATCAAACAACTCAAATGCTTTCTCAAATTTTTTAGCAATACTCAACATTTTATATATGAAATTCGATTTAGTCACAACATCTAAGCACAAGTGACTCTTGCATTGTACATTACATTCTTTGAACTTTTGTATCTTCATTGGAGACTGCATAATATATTTAATAGCTTTCATTAACCAAATAATAGAGTTATTCACCTCCTTTAAATCATCTTGTACAACCAAATTTATTATATGTAAAAATTATAATTTGTAGCACCAATTTTCTAACTTGTAATTTTTAAAAAATATGAAACAACAACCTCATTTGAACTAACATTGTCAATTGTAATCGTAAATTCCTTTTTAATACCCCACTCAAGTAAACAATCAATAAGAAGCCTACCAATAGAATCACCCTTATAGCTAGATATTGGACAAAAATTTAATATTTTTTTATGCTAGTATCATTCATCATCAATAATTCAATAAATTATGAAGATCTGAAACAACTTACTAGGAAGCTTCTACGGTCTTCCCTTTCCTAGGGATTTAGTTAAGAAGTTCGCATGAAGATTTTATCGCATCTCTTATGAAGTGGCAATCTATTTCGATATGCTTTATTCTTTCATGATACACAGGATTAGTAGCTATCTGAATTGTTGCCTGATTGCCTCATTAGAATATAATTGATTTTTTAGAATTTTTAGTTTTTGAGTTTGTATTGTTTTCTTTGTTCCCTAATTTTGGTCTTATGTATTTTGTTAGGGAAATGCAAAATCTAAGTGTAAGGAATTTGATAGTAATATATTTTATTCATCTTTATAATCCTTTCCTTGGGCTTCTTAAGGTTTAATTAGGCTTCATTAGAAGTTAGTTTTGTTACATTTTATGATGATTGAACTTAATTGGATCATTGAAGGAATTATTGTTTGAATTGACTTTAATTTGTTTATTTAGCGAGTGTTCGAGTAAAATGACTATAATTTTGAGTTGTAAATATCTGGTTGATGTGATTCTAATCTTGTAGGGAAGTTAAGACAATTCTCTACCCATAACTTTCATGAGACCTCAAGGCTAAAATCACACGTTTGGATAATTTAAATTAGAGTTAAAAGCAAGATCCGAGAGTGCTTGATCTTGGCGAGCTTGACACCTTTGTGCACTCATCAGCCCGATACCTTGAGGCGTTAGGAGTGATTTATGGTGAAACTAGTGGCATTGGAAAGTTAAAGACTCAAATCTACAACTTTCCTTGAAGAACACAAAAGCTAATTTGGATAGCTTGGAAGTCGGAAACGAGGAGAGTTGTAGTGAGCGGGCTTGAATATTGTGCAAAGATTGGGCCATATCTTGAGGTACAGCCAAGAGTGATATTGAAATTTGAAACCCGGTTGACATTGGAAAGCTAAGACAAAAGCTACTGATGACCACTTTTCCAAATTCATAATGGCAACTATGAGTTCAGCACCTTAGAATCATTTGGGAGACAAGCATCTCAATAATTTTTCCACTCATTCTACCGATTATCGAAACAACTCACTTGGCATTTTTCAACTCATTATCAAACAACTCCATTGTCATTTTGTTTTCCTCAAGCTCTATATAAAAGGGAGCATTAGTGCTGCTCACATTTTTGGCATCTTGGCTTAGAGATCAAAGATCATGCTATTTATGTTATATGTTTACTCTTGTGATAGTTTTCTTTTGTTCTAAATAGAAGTTATGTTCGTCTTTTTCTTAACTTTTCTCTTTCTTTCTTCTTGTTCACGAGTAATTAATTTTCATTTTACTTAGGTGAAAGGAGTAAAGCCTTTGGTAATAAATTAAGAGTTAAATTAATTTCTTTCTTGTATGAATGATGTATTATCAAGTGATCATTATATGTATTGCTATTTTATTTTCAATCAATTTAGAAACTTTCCTTGTAAAATAGAGATCTTGATTCATTGTGGACAAGAGGTTGACACAGTGAGATGCTTGAACCTATTCCTACAGAATGTTGGCGTTAGTGAATAATTAAATATACCATAATATAATTACATATATAATCTTAATTAAACTTTGAATGTTGTATTTTTCAATTGAAACTTAAGTTATGTATGTGTATTTCAATTGAGTTATAGAAAAGAAATAATATATTTTTAATTTATTAGTAAAGTATATCTTCCAACCTAAATAAATCTTTTTTCATTTGTGAATAACTTTTTATCACATTTATTGTTATGATAAATTTTTTCTTTATTTCAGAAAGAATTTTTTAGTGATTATACGTAAATCGGCTTATAGAACTCCCAAAAATTTATTATTATTTGAAACAACTTTATATTTGAGTTTACAAACATAAATTGCATCACATATGCATGCAATTTATTGAAACTAATCATTGTAACCATAAAAAAATGAAATATGCATAGTACTCATTTCCAAATTACTTCACTTTAGTCGAGGGAGAAAAAAAAAATCTACTTTAGTTTGGCACTTTTGCCAATAGATATCTGTTAATGTAATTTAATTAAGTATGGAATTTATTGAAATTAATTTATGTAATAACTATAAAAAATAAAAATGACAAAAGTGTCATATGTACATCAAAATAAAAAAAAAGAAGACAAAGTGTCTGTATTTACCTTTATAAAAGACAAAGTGTCATATTTACCTTTACTAAAAAATTTATTTCTATAGTTATTTTTAATATTTGCAATTAAATATAGTTACCCTTACGTACCAAACTATAAAATCAAGTATGACCTTTTCTTCTTTAAATAATCTGTAATAATACAAGCGAATATTGTCAATTAAAATTACTTCACTTTGGCAAGTTTGCTAAATAGATATCTATTCATAGCAATTTAATAAAGTATGCAATTTATTGTAGCTTCCTAATTAGTTTTTTTTTTTAACTTTAACTCAATGGGTTCAAATTATGTTATCAAAACATATAATGAAGTGTAGCCCTTTTTTAATAAGTTGCTTAAAAAATGTCAAATAGTCTATTTTCTTTTTCAAATTAGTTCATTTTAAATTTATTGTAATTAAAAATCAAATTTATACCTTATTTTCTTTAAATGATCTAAAATATACTCTACTGATTTAATATTCTAACGGATCTTTCAATATGCCCTTTTAAGTTATTGATCTAATATAATATATTACAACTAAAATAACTTATTCTTATCTGTTTTCAATATGCCCTGTTAAGTTATTGAGTCTAATATAATATATTACAACTAAAATAATATTCTTATTTGTTTTCTAATTGTTAATTTCTTAACGACTTGGTGTTTGGTTCATTTTCTATTTTTTTTTTTTCAGTTAATATGTTTTTACTAATATAACAGTGATAGCGCTTTCAAAAGTGGTTCATGGTTTTGATTCATTGGTGCAGAACCTAAACGTATTGTCATCCTGGATATTGTGTTTTGTTATATACAATAATTTAATTTATTTTTATAAACATGATATTATAGTAAGTCATGTATTAACAAATTATTTGCTGCCTATAGTAATGGATTCTTATAAGGTTTCATAACATACAATATTTACTATCGATTTTCATTTCAACACTATTTGCTTTTTAAATTTTCAACTAATTATAGATTGTGTTAGTATTAACTTTGAGCTGATATAAACTTAAAGGAAGAAGGTGAAGCCAATGTTTAAGTGATGATAGAAAATTAGCAGATTAAATTGTAAAAAAGAATGATTTAGGGAATGACTCATCAAGTTTTGTTATTGTGTCGATCATAATTGAATGTAGTCCAGAACTCTGGTGCTTTCTGGATACCCAAGTGATGATAGAAAATTAGCAGATTAAATTGTAAAAAAGAATGATTTAGGGAATGACTCATCAAGTTTTGTTATTGTGTCGATCATAATTGAATGTAGTCAGAACTCTGGTACTTTCTGGATACCCAAACTTGCAAGGAAGAAGGTGAAGCCAGAGATGGTAAAGTGTCAAACTTCTCAAGCAATAAAGAAGTGCAATAACAATTGAATATGAAAAATGTTAATAATTCAACTCTTTTGGACACTTCTATCAATATTTGCTTTGAAACTACTTATTGGCTCATCTTATATATTTGAAAAGATTATTAGGAAAAAAAATACTATGACTGTATGGCTTTGAGACCAATAATAAAGTAAATATTAAAGAAGTATCTAAAATTGCTAAAATTTCTCATTGAAATATAGAAGCAGCAAAATCTTAAGTCAACTTTTTTATGCTATCCAATAGGGCAAATAGTTGAGATCTATATTCATAAGCAGCGAAATCTTAGGTCAACTTTTTTATGCTATCCAATAGGGCAAAATAGTTGAGATGTTATATTCATAATTATGCTATTGTTGATGCAAAAAGGATGTAGTTAACATGTAGCAACAAAACAAGCTCTCGAATCACTGTGGATTCTTAACATGCTTAAGCAACAAACAAGCTCTCGAATCACAATACAAAAGAGGATGCTTATGACGAAAAGGTATAAAAATTTTCATACCTTGTGAAAGTGTCTATACTATTTCAATTGGAACTTATAGCAAATGTGATAATTTTAGTTTTAAATGTCTGCTTAATGTGTCTCATAGCAAATTTGTTCTTTCAGATTTGTTGTTGATTTGGTTTAAATGACTTTATCACGAATATGATACAAAAAATTGTAAGTTAATGACTTTTTAGCATTGTTTGAGGCTAATGCATGCACTACAGGGGTTAAAGTCCTTCATTAGCTTCAACGACTGCTGTATGTCATTTATTACCTATAATATAAGTGATTCCATTTGAAGAAAAATCTTGCTTTTCCTGCAATGCTCTGCAGTGCAATTTCGTTTCAATCTATTATTCTTCATTTTATGCCATCTTTTTGTATTATGTTGGATAATTGATTCGATCAGTAATGTTGTGTTTCTGAATGGTACAAATGTTTCTAATGTTATTATTGTGCTATTATATTATATTTTTCCTTTTTATAATTTAAAACTATTTCTAATTTTATTATTTAAATATACTCAATGACCAGTGTTTATTCATTCCTCATTCTTTTATATTCTCTTTCATTTAATTAAAAAATAAAAGAAAACAAGCAAAGAAATTTATACATGAGAGAGAGGGTGAGCTGTGTGAGAGTGACTGAGGGAGCTAAGGAAGGAGGAGGCTGCACAGGAAGGAGGAAGACATTATAAAATAGACGAATTAGGACAAGCAAACTATTTAATAAAAAAATAAAAGAGAACAAACCAAGAATTTTATATCTAAAAGAGAGGGCAAATAGCAAGAAAGAGTGAGTTAAGGGAGGACGAGACCGTGAGAGAGGACGACATTACACACGAAAGAAGAGGACAAGACCGTACAGGGAGGAGTCATGGGGAAACCGTCACCAGGCACACTGACGGGCTCTCTCGGGATCAGCGTTTGGCCTCGGGGCCAAGCAAGCTTTAGCAGATTTCACCTAAGTATTATAATTGGCTACTGACTCCCAAAACGGCGTGTGAGAGTCCTTACTCCGAGTGTCCTTGCCGAAGTCTTGGGCACTCAGAGGCTCACTGACTCAAACGGCAAAGGCAAAGAGGCAATGTGAAAGCAAATGCATGGATTCTTTGAAGGCAATGCAAGCAAAGACACCCGTTTAACGCACCCCACTTAGCTCCAAAATCACTTAAGAGAAAGACACTTTGACGCACGAAAACCATTTCAAAACATAACGTCTTTATTGATAGCGAAAAAGGAATGGACGGCCCCAGCATGGTACATGGGTGTTCGGGGCAACTTAGCAGACTTCGGATCCATCGCAGCTAAGCTTTATGACATTGAGGCATGATCATACTTGCTCGGATACCACTTTTGTCACGAGAAAATCGTTGTCAAACACACTAACGGGCTCTCCCAGGACCGATGCTTGGCCCGAGGAAGACGTTATAAAAGAGGCGAACTAGGACTAGAGGAGAAAGTTTAAAAAGCATCTGTTTTTCGATCGAGTCAGTTTCGGATCCTATTAAATCGAATCCAAACTTTAACTATATAAACCCAAACTGAACTTGATAGATCGATTCGGGTTTTCGGTTTAACCCGAATTATGTACACCCCCTACATACAGTATCCGATTCCATTTCTGGATATTATCCGACGAATTCAATTCACAGCCCTAACCGCATCGTGGCGGCAATCGGCAATCCGATCTGTTCACAGCCCTAAGGAGAGAGAGAGAGAGAGAAGAAGAAGAAGAAGGAGAGAGATGGTGAAGGTGTCGTTCACGCGCCTCCATGGCAGCCAGCAATTCCGCTCGGATCTTCGACGGGGATTTGAAAACAGCATTTTCATCCGAAGCCATTCACTAAATATAACTTTGAACGGTTTCCTTTTCATATTCTAACCATACAACATTCGTACTCATTATTTCATCTTTTTTATTATGAAAAATGTTCACAATTTGCGAGGAATGAAAGATCAATGGTTAAAAAGAAAATAAAAAAGAAATGCACATCACAAACCTCAAAATTCATTGGAGTATAAAAGTTTTGTGATTCAACAAATGGTTACAGGATGAAAACAAAAACATTTTGAACAACTAATTAGAAGATTCAATAATCAGCGTTAAAGATGATTTATGTCAATGGTTGGTTTGTCTTTTAGGATGGTAGAAAGTTTTCACAAGTGTGACCTCAACATCAGAGTGAGCACGGCATGCTACTCTTTTTACCATTTATTCGTTTGATGCTGAATTGTATTTTATTACATATATGCATAGGTACACACACGTGCCCGCTCACACACACACTGATGACCAATTTTCAATATATATATATATATATATTCATGAAAACTGGTCATGTGCCTTCTATGCCGTTCCTCACCAGTGTGATACGCTTGTTCTTTTATTTTTTTAAATACCATTTAAATTACTAAATTACACTAATCACTAAAAGTAAAGAAAAGACGTGCTGTTAGGGTGGTACAGTACAGTAGCATCTCTCTCTCTCTCTATATATATATATAGAGAGAGAGAGATTGTATCCTATCTACTCATGCTCACATTACTTTTTAAATCATGAGTGTATTACTCAGAGTATATGTGCATTTTTGAAAACCCTTAAAAACATTGTCATTGAAAAGTAATGAGTTCACATGAGTGGACAAACCAGAATTGAACAAGATCTGATTTTCCTATATATTTTATATCAATATATATAGAGAAATTGGATATTATTCACTCATAATTCATTATGTTTAGAGTACATGAGTATAATAATATTATACTTTTTATACTTTCAAAAACCCACTAAATCTTTTACATTACACTTATGTACCATTCAATCATTAAAATCAATAGTAGAAATCTTTAAAAAAATTAATATCAAATACAGTGAAAAAAAAGTATAAGACACCTTTTTACTTTTGAAATTTGAATCTCAAGTGTCAATGTCACCTATCAAACAATTGAAGTCTTTAAAAGTATAAGATACTTTTAAATTTTGAAATTGCCTTTTGTTTTCACGGCATCATATCTCAGTTGGTGAGAGTACTCTCTTCAAAAGAGTAACCTGGAGTCCAACATCAGAGTGAGCACGGCATGCTACTCATTTTACCATTTATTCGTTTGATGTTGTATTGTATTTTATTACTTATGCGCATAAGTAGACTGTCACACACACGCCTACACACACTCATGACCAGTTTTCATGAATACCTTCTATGCCTTTCCTCATCAGTGTGATGGGAGTGTTCTTTTATTTCTCTAAATACCTTTTAAATTACTAAATTACCCTAATGCTTAAAAGTAAAGAAAAGGCATGCCATTAGGGTGGTACAGTACAGTAACATCTCTCTCTCTATATAGAAAGAGATTGGATCCTATCCGTTGCCTTTTGAAAACCCTTAAAAACTTTGTTATTGAAAAGTAATGTGTATGAGTGGGCACGCCAAAATTGAGCAAGATTTAGTTTGCCTATATATTATATATATAAAGAGAGAGAGATTGAATATTATTATCCACTCATGTTCCATTGCTTTTGGAAAGCATCACTAATAACATTATTGTTCGTACATTTTCAAAAATTCGTTAAAGTTTTTATATTACATTTATGTCACTATATATAACCATTTAATCTTTAAAATCAATGATTAAAATGTTTAAAACAAAAAATAAATAATATCAAATACATTTTAAAAATATTTTTTTTACTTTTGAAATTTGAATTTCATCCACCGATCTCACCAATCAAACGATTAAGGTTTTCAAAAATATAAGACACTACTTTGAAATTTGACCGTCAATTTCACTGACCAAATCGATCTTTAAGAATGTTTAAACTTAAATGAATATGTGCTTGGCGCCCTCTCTCTCTCATATATATATATATATATATATATATATATATATATATATATATATATATATATATATATGCACGTTTCCCTTTGAAGCTTGTCGTGTCCCCTCTCCGTTTCCGTGCAGGATGGTAACGGTCAAATAAGTCGGAACAGAATCTAAGAACAACCAAAGTATTTAAAATGAATGATATTATACAAAAACACAAGAAATGCCGAGTGTTGAAAGGAAAAGCAAAGCTTCCATTGCTACACAGTCAAATGAATGAAATCGTGCTATACATAAAGCATTCTCATAAAAGAAATGGAACCACAAAATTGACGGAAAGTTTACAACATCAGGCGATCTTCCTCCACAACGAACCCTTCGAAGATGTCAAAGATTTCACCCGCCCAAAAACAAAACCTGGTTTGGGCGGATGACCATCAACAAGGGAGCTCTCATATATTTCCCTGCATTCCTGAACAACCTGCAAGCAGACACATATCCTCGGATTTCTTAAGAGCGGCTGTGCACTTGATAGTAAATAGAAAGATTGGAGTCTGGTTGGATTTCCGATGATTCAAACCATGTAAGCGAATTGAAAACTCAGGCAGATCAATCCCAGCAAACATGACTGAAGGATAAAACTTATATATGGTCACTAGTAATTTGTCGCTTAAAATAGACCAATTCAAGTGTACCTCTCGTGCATCTTTTCTTGGAATGCCTTCCCGTAATCCAACAAGCTTTTCAACGACCTCAGGCTGCATTTTCAGTTCAATTATTAAGATGCACCAACAAACAAGACTTGAGAAGAAAGTCCCTCAGATAATTAGGACTTACAGGACAATCGGGGTGATTCTGGAGAATGTTTGTATAAACAAGGGTGAATGACTCCAAACTTTCTGCAGATGCTTGTTCTCTTAAATCAGCAAGAATTTGCACCCGCTTCTCAACTTTCTGCAGGAAACCAATAACCCGTCGTCAACTTTCTGAGAAATGCAAACTGAAATTGACAAGCTAGAATTTCAAGTTTGCCAGATCTGAGGAAGGAACTACTAAAAGAGCTAATCAGAGAAGAAACGGATAGCAGCGCTTTCTGGAAAGCAAGATCCCAGTTTAAAAAGTGCCGGTCCAAGACAACAAACTGGGTAAATATGAATCTCGGAGCTTCAACTATCAGCATGGCTTTCTTCACACTAAAGGTGACAGATTGATGAAGTGAGTAAGTATATCCCGGACAATAAAAAATGCTACAGAAACAACCAAGAACAACTGTGGCAGATCTTTAGAAAATAAAAATTGCATGACCAAAGTGCACAATAAGTATGCTGAAAATAGCATGTTCTAACGCATTTTGATTGTTATGAACAATTCGTTTCTTTTATAAAAAAATAAAGTACAGACTCAATTTGATCAAATGTGAATGAGTGGTGACGAACCTCTGGATTATCAATAATAGATCACTGGATTCTACAAAATTTGAAACTTCTGGACTAGTAATGTTATTGCCTTTGAAACTTGACACATTAACAGAGTTTAAAGGGGGATCATGGAGCAGAAAGAGGGAAAGGCAAACAAAAGCATCAATCTGCAGGATGAGGAACAAGTGAAATTCCTAAATAATTATGTAAAATTGAGCAAATCACTGATGATACAAGAACTTTACTCACCAATATATTGATGTGTTCCCTGAAGAAGTCCGTCAAAAATTCTTCATCTAGTCTCATTCTATCAATTGTATCTTCCTTGATAGAACTTCTCTGCAGTAAATACTAATTAGTAACTAAACAGAACAAGGTGGGATGACGCTCAAAATAAATCATATACTTGTTTCTTCAGAAATCAGAAATATATCATATACTTGTTTCTTCAGAAAGTGGAATACAACCTGTGAAAGGAGATGGTCCACATATACAACAATAGTCTCCTCCAGGCAGGCCTCAACATACCTCCTAAAAGATCTTTCTTCAATGTAACTGAAGGCCCATATGTTATACAGAAGAAGCAACAACAAATGACTAACAGATTGACAAATCAAAACACTTAACGTCACTCAAGAGGACAAGGAACAACCTGTAGAAGTTAAAAAATGATAAGTAGGAAGCATTTCAAGGAATGACACTAAATAAAATTTCTCTTGTTAAGCATAAGGTTATTCTTGCTATAGCTGAAGCCAAGACGATCTCCATGTTCTCAGATTTCTAGCAGGGTTATTGCTCCACTAAATAATCGATGGCACGACACTTAGCCAACAGTGTAGATCCTAAATTCTCAAATTAATTGCTAACTGTTCTTCCCAAATGATGCAATGCCTACAATAGAGAATGACATATGACTCAGATATATTCCCTCTACAGAATTAAAAGAAGTACCATGCGACATAATGTGTACATGAATCCACGAACATCATCAGGCACCTTCGAAGAATGCATTTCAATATTAGTGGTGATCTTCAATGCTGCATCAACCCAGTATATCCCTCAACATTACATGAGAGACCAATGAACTAAGGCCGCCCCCCCCCCGTGTCAGCTAAATGGTTTTTAAAGATACCAAATAGACCACATGAACCGATGTAGACCAGAAAATAAATGAAGCTGATGATCCAGCAGTACACCTAATGGGAAGCACCCCTATTGAGCTTCTGGAGGGTAAAACAAGGACATTCAATTTGGTTTAGACGATGAACCATAACGCTGCCAGAAATACTGGGACAAAGACCACATATGATTACAGAATCATGACTTTGCAAGACATAGGATTTATGAAAATCCAATCTCCCATGAGTCGGTCACTCGTGAGCGAGAATCCCATCACAGGACCTAAACTGAAACACCTAGAAGCAAACTTAAAGTAATATCCGCATTGCCCATTTGGAGGCCTGCATGGTTATAGAGGCTGCAGGCTTGTACAGTTGTGACAATCAGGTTTTCAACACTGTCGAGCATGATAGGACAAGGCTAAGTAATTCAAAGCTTTGGTTGAGAAGGCACTGGATACCGATTAACTTGAACAATAACAAAGTTAATTTCATAATGAGACTAGAAATATTCTTGTTATTGCTTCAACTCAATTCATAACCAAGGGATACCAAGGAAGGAGA
Source organism: Brasenia schreberi (assembly GCA_036023115.1). Lineage (NCBI taxonomy): Eukaryota > Viridiplantae > Streptophyta > Magnoliopsida > Nymphaeales > Cabombaceae > Brasenia > Brasenia schreberi. The sequence goes on along the minus strand of JAYKKT010000080.1, from coordinate 9,719,393 downwards.
AACCAATCACAGGGCTCCGTTAGTATTTAGTTCAAGTAGGTCATGAATTTGGAAAAGCTTTGACTGGATAGATGGATTATCTACTGGTTGCATGAGATCAGAGCAACACAATCTCAAGTACTGCTCACTTGCCAGTTTAAGCACCATTAAGAATTTCAGAATAGCCAGATCACCCAATCTAATAGATTTAAGATAAACCAAAATTCAGATCTCAATGCGAACTGGAACATCGGTTATGGACGGATGCGGGGGGGTAAGGAAGCTAGTCCTAGATAATAAGATTTGTATTTGTTCTTGGAATATCGGAACATTATCCTATACGCTAATGGAGGTGGTAGATACTATGATTCGGAGAAAGATTCATATTCTATGTTTACAAGAGACAAAATGGGTTAGAGAAAAAACAAAGGAGATAGAGGATACAGGTTTTAAATTATGGTACTCAGGTAAAGAACAGGTTTTAAATTATGGTACTCAGGTAAAGAAAATGCTCGAAATGGAGTTGGTATTATCATAAATAAAGATTTAAAGGAGAGTGTAGTAGACATACAACGATATGGTGACCGAATCATGACGTTGAAATTAGTGTTAAGAGTAGAGGTTTTGAATATAGTTTGTTCTTACGCACCCCAAGTAGGACTAGAAGATAGTATAAAGACAGTTTTTTGGGAAGAGTTAGATAAGGTGTTTCAAAAGATTCCACAAAGGGAGATGATTTGTTTAGGAGGAGATTTAAATGGACATGTCGGTAAAGAGGCATTAGGATATCAAGGGATTCATGGAAACTTTGGTTTTGGGGATATAAACGAGGAAGGTAGGGAGATTTTAAATTTTACTATGGCATTTGATCTCTTTATAGTCAATACAATCTTCAAAAAACGAGATGAACATTTAATTACTTATAAGAGTGGCTTATCACAAACACAAATTAATTAATTTATTTGTAGAAAAAAAGATAGAGCATGTTGTAAAGATTGTAAGGTAATTCCAAGAGAAAGCTTAACCACCCAACATTGACTTTTAGTTATGGATTTACAAATAAAAAAATGGACAAAGAAGAAAAGAGTGCATCGAGTTATTCAGACTAAATGGTGGAACCTCAAAAGCGAGAAAGAAGATATATTTAAACAGAAAGTCCTTGAAGGAGATGTTTGGAATTATGTTATAGCTTGTGATATGTGGAACAATATGGCTATACATATTAGGAAAGTGGCGAAAGATGTGTTAGGGGTATCTAAGGGAGGTGTACCGGCACAAAAAGAAGCTTGGTGGTGGAGTGAAGTAGTACAAAATAAAATCAAGGCAAAGAGGGCATGTTACAAATTACATTATGCCAAGAAAACTAGTGAAACTTTAGAAGCTTATAAGAAATCAAAGAAGGAAGCAAAAAAGGCCGTTAGTGAAGCAAAAGCTACGATTTGGGAGGACTTATATAAAAAACTCAACTCAAAAGAGGGTAAAAGAGATATTTTTAGGATAGCTAGAGCTAAAGATAAGAAAACTAAAGATCTTAATTATGTTAGATGCATAAAAGACAAGGATGAAAAAAATCTAGTGGCAAATGATGATATAAGAAATAGATGGAAAAACTATTTTTATAATCTTTTTAATGAAAATAAAGACGTTAGTATTAGTTTAGGAGATTTAGCTAAGTCATAAAAGTATATAAACCACAATTTCTACTGACGTATTCAAAAGAATGAAGTCAAAGAGGCTCTTAAACATATGAAGGGTGGTAAATCGGTAGGACCACATAATATTCCTATAGAAGTTTGGAAAATACTAGGAGACATAGGAATCACTTGGCTCACAAGACTATTTAATGAAATATAGAAAAACCAAAAATGCCCGAGGAATGGAGAGCAAGTACACTTATACCCATATATAAGAACAAGGGAGACATTCAAAATTGTGTGAATTATCGAGGTATCAAGTTAATGAGTCATACTATGAAATTATGGGAAAGAATTATCGAATGTAGGTTAAGACAAGTATCAAGTACAACAGAGAACCAATTTGGATTCATGCTAGGCAGATCTACTATTGAAGCAATTCACCTTTTGAGACGTCTTATGGAATATTTTAGAGCAAAAAAGAAAGACCTTCACATGATATTTATTGATCTAGAAAAAGCTTATGATAGGGTACCGAGGGAGGTTCTTTGGAGAACTTTGAAAAAAAAAGGTATCCCATTGACATATATTAACCTTATAAGAGACATGTATGATGGTGCAAAAATATGTGTGAGGACTCATGAAGGAACGACAGACTTCTTTGAAGTTAATATTGGGTTGCATCAAGGATCAACTTTAAGTCCATACTTATTTATAATGGTGATGGATGAGTTAACAAAACATATTCAAGATGAAGTACCTTGGTGTATGTTATTTGCAGATGACATTGTATTAGTGGAGGAGTCTAAGGAAAAGGTTAATAGAAAATTGAAACTATGGAGAGAAACATTAGAAAGCAAAGGCCTCCGACTTAGCAAAACAAAGACAGAATATATGGAATATAAGTTTGATCATTTGGCTACTTAAGAGGACATAGAAATTAAAATTGGCATACATTGCATTCCCTAAAAGGAAAGTTTTCAATACCTAGGGTCAATTTTTCAAAGTGATGGAAGAATTGATGGAGATGTTACACATAGAATTAATGCTGGTTGGTTAAAATGGAGAGGAGCATCAGGTATTCTTTGTGATAAGAAGATACCATTAAAGTTAAAAGGTAAATATTATAGAGCAGCAATTAGGCCTGCCATGTTTTATAGTTTTGAGTGTTGGGCAGTTAATCATCAACATGTACAAAAGATGTCTGTGACATAAATGAAGATGTTGAGATGGATGAGTGGTCATACAAGAAAAGACCGTATACGTAATGAGGTTATTAGAAACAAATTAGGAAGGGCACAAATAGAGGATAAAATGAGAGAACATCGTTTAAGATGGTTTGGACATATAGAAAGAAGATCAAAAGAAGAACCTGTAAGAAGGTTAGAAAAATTAAATTTGGAAAGTATTAAAAGAGGTAGAGGACGACCACAAAAGTGTTGGAAAGAAACAATAAAGAATGATCTAGCATATTAGGAGTTAACTACTAACATGGCACACAATAGGGATCTGTGGAAACAAAGAATCCATGTAGCCGACCCCGTCTAGTATGGGAAAAGGCTTAGTTGTTGTTGTTATTGTTAATGCGAACTGGAACAATTGCAGATGGCATAATGCTTACTCCTTCAACCACCTCCAAAGATGTTAGCAGCAAATGATCTTGATATGCCACCACTAACTACCTTGAATGTACTAAATATGCTGAATGGGTTAGCTAATATCTAGTTGTTAACTGCGAAAACAGATCACCATTAGAATTGGCAGAAATAGATCAGATGTCCGACTAGATAGTAGATACTGAGAACATAAATCACTAGTGTCTAAGTGGAAGCCATGGTCTCGTTGTATTAGGGGTGGTGGGCCAAAGGAAATGGCGATGGTCAAATTGGTTGAGCTTACCCACCAGTTTTCACTTTAAACCAGGGTTGGGGTGCTCATCAACACATGCGAGCAAGTCTAGCAGAATGGCTAACCTATGGCTGGATTTGCCTGCAAATGTGGCATTGTGGTCCAAGTCACTAGTGGGGCACTCTTTGGGGAAATATATTTTACAAACAATAGTAAATGCCAATTAAAAGCATCATGTCTGACACCATAATGAAGTCGATACTTCAATGTAGCAGCGGAAGATCGATAAATATCATCCAAGAAAGTCAATCACAAAGCTTAGAAAAAGACTATAAAGCATATGCAACAAAGGCGCAATGAAGTAAAAAATAAATATTATTTAGCCACACAAGACATACATTGTAAGTATATTAAAAGTCGTATTTATAGAGGACATAAGGAGAAGAGAGAGGAGCAAGAGAGGAGAGGAAGAGAGGAAGTGGAGAGGGGGGCTGGTCCAGCCAGCCCCCAATGGCTAGTTGGAGACTTGGAGTAGCCGTTGTGGCTGGTCCTCATGTACCAGGGCCAAATAGCCCAGGTTCTAATATTTAAATAAAATGTAAATACAAAAAAACAAAAAATACATGTACATTTTAACACCTCCCTCAAACTAATGGTTTCATGACCAAAAATTTGCTAACTAAGAATTGAAGTCATGGAGCAGGTAGCGATTTGGTGAAGACATCTGCAAGCTGATACTCATATCTAACAAACTATAGTATCGAATTGCAATGTAGATGCTCTTCACGAATATAGTGACAGTCCATCTCGATATGTTTGGTCCGCTCATGAAATGTGTGGTTGTTAACTAAATACATGGCATTCTTATTGTCGCAGTATAAAATTGGAGTGGTCTCTAGTATCACGCCCAAGTCCTGTAGCAGCCGTTTGAGCCAAGTCAATTCAGTGGTCGTGTTGGCCATTGTAGGGAGTTTTAGTAGAAGAAAGAGACCTTTTGTTGTTTTTTGAATTTAAAGGAGATAAGAGAGTTGCCAAGAAAAATACAATAACTAGTCATGGAGGAGTGCCTGTCATTGATATCATCACCCCAATTAACATCACTATATGCATTTAACTAAAATAAATATGAAGATGATAGAAATAGTCCCTTAATTATAGTTTGTCGAATATATCAAACAACACTCGTATGCACAAAGGTAGGGGAATGTTGAAATTGACTTACAATATCTATAGCATGTGCAATATCTGGGCATGTGATGGTGAGATAAGTGAGTGCCCCAACGAGCTAAATGTAAGGAGCAGGATCACTTAGTGACTCTCCATCAACAAGTCGCATCTTTTGGTTGATTACTGCAGGTGTCTCAACAACTTTATCTTCAATAAGACATGATCTAAGGACAATGTCATTAACAAATTTAGTTTGAGATAAAAAGAAACCTTTAGTATTTTGAGTTACCCCAATACTCAAAAAATGAGTGAGTTGTCCAAGATCTTCCATCTCAAACATCTTACTAGGTTCTTATTTGATTTGCATCACTATTTGTAATCATCATATCATCGTCATATAGCAGAAGAATAACAATGCATGTAGAAGATTTTCTTATGAACAAAGCTGTGTCAGTATAACAAGTAGCAACTCCATGCAAAGTCATGAATTCAGTCATCATTTTATCAAATCAAGCCTTAGGAGCTTGTTTGAGACCGTATAAAACTCTTTTGAGTCATAGAACTTGGTTTTTAGGTATGTTGAGACCAAGAGGAGGTTCCATATAAACTTCTTCCTTTAACAAACCATTTAAGAACACATTCTTGACATCTAATTGATAGATATTCCAATCTTGAAACAAACAACTATAAGGATTCTAACAATTGTCATTCGGGCCACAGGAACAAAGGTTTCATCATAGTCAATCACATACTCCTGTGAATACCCTTTAACAATTAATCTAGCTTTATAGCGATTTAAGATCCATCATCATTAGTTTTAATTTTATAAACCCACCTACAACCCATTATCTTTGTTTTGTGGTCTAGTTACAATATCCCAAGTTTGAGCTTTGTATAGGGCATCTAATTCTTCATTCATATCATAAATCCAATATTGTGATGATTGTGCTTCCTTAAAATTTCTTGGTTCTTTTATAGCGGAAATATTAGTTATTAAAGCTCTATGTCTTGGTAAAAAACCGTCATAGGAAATAAACTATTCAGGACGTCTAGAATCTCGACTAGTCCTTTCAGGTATAGATGGGAAATCATTCGGAGTTCTTCTAGTGTAGTGTTGATCAAAGGGTGTAATTGGCTGTCTTGAGATCATATGTTCATCAAGCTCATTTTCGACATGTATTATGTCTTCTCCTATGATATCATTCAAAAAAGAATATGATGAATCATCAATAGGATAGGTGTCATTAATGCCTTTAAAGAATTTGACATCTCTTCGTACGTACAGTTTGTCATTTTTATAATCATAACATCTATAACCCTTTTTATTTATCCCATACCCTAGGAAAATACATTCTATGGCACGAGAAGATAGTATATCACCTTTGTTAGTATAAATAAAATATTTACATCCAATAACACGTAGCCTAGAGTAATTGGGAGAAAGTTGAAAGAACTTTTCTATGGGAGACATGTTTTGTAATACTAAAAAATGAAAATGACATTCAATTAATTAAGTAAACAAAAGTCATAATGGCTTTAACCCAAAAAAATTTAGGAACACCACTAGATAATAACAAGGTTCTTCTGGTTTCCAATATATGACGATGTTTACATTCCGAAATGACATTTTGTTGAGTAGTTTTAGTACAAAGAAGTTTGATGCACAATCCCAAACTTGTCAAGATGATTTTTAAACTCTTTAGACATAAACTCTCCTCTTGAGTAGGATCTAAAAATCTTAATTTCGGAATCAAATTGATTTTTTATAAGACTATAGAATATAACAAATTTTTAAAAAATATCAGATTTGACCTTTAAAAGATATATCAATGTATATTTAGTTAAATTCATCTATAAAAAATGGAATAGTAGGAAATCACTCCTTTAGATAAAATAGGTGTCATTCCAAATACATACGAACATACAATTTTAAAAGGTTTTATAGAGATATGCATTTTGTTTGAAAAAGATAGATGTTGCATTTTGTCCAGTACACAATCTTTGCAAGAAAAAATTTCAATATTATTTATTCCAAGAGGACATTAATATTAAGATGTTCTAATCTTTTATGTCATAGGAGAAGATCACTAGTCAAGACATTAGCATATCCGATGCTACGTAGGTAGTCCATAATATAAAGTCCGCACTCCCTGTGGCCACGACCAATCACCTTCTTCGAAGGGCGATCCTGTACAATACATCCCATGGATGAAAAAGTTATAACACAATTTTTATCCGAGATTTGAGATACTGAAAGTAAGTTAAAATTTAATTTTGGAACAACACTAATTTTGAAAACTTCAAAATTTTTGTTGTATAAGTCACCAATTTTATTAACATTTAATTATGTTCCATCCACAATATAAACACATGATAAAGGTTTTCCAACACATGATTTTAAAATATTTTTCATTGCAAGTCATATGAAATGAGACACCAGAATCAAGAATCCAAGAAACTGTACCATGAACTTGGTTAGTTAAAGAAGAGCAAACCATACCTATTATTGCTTTATCTTTCATTTGAGCTTAAAGTCTCTTTATTTTTTCTTCAAGTGCAACAATAGAAGATGAGGCTTGTTCTTCTAATAATGTCACCTTCATTTTCAACTTTGGACAATTTGGCCTTATGTGTTTGGCCTCTCTACAATAATGTCAAATAATTTCTTTTCTTGCTTATGAGGAGGACGGTAAACCTTCGTATTTGCTCATAGTTTTTATGCGACTAAGGTGGTGTCTCTTTCAAGTCCACTTCATTCATTTTCGTTTTCGACATTTAGAGATATGTAAGAACCTCTTCTTTTGTAGGAAAATATTTTTTATGGATAAGAGATGAATTTACCCCTTAAAATTCTTCCCGAATACTTTTTAGAAATTAATATATAAAATCCTTAGTGTCTTTACATTGTCTCTCACTAAGACATTGTGTATATTTCTTTTTGTAGTCATATAATTGATTCCAAACATTGAAATGTTCTCCCAAAATTCATTTACTCCTTTATCTCCTAATCTAAGTGAGACCAATTTGTCTTTTAATGCGATTCTATGAGCCACATCACTTTGAATATCAGACTTTTTAAAGTATTCTTATGCTTCTTTAGCGTTGGTGAAATCGGCCAAGGTATCCTTAGTATGCTCATTTACATTATTCATGAGCACCCATAGGATTGTTCCATGACTTCCTTTATATTCCTCTTTTTGCTCGAGTGTGACATTAATAAAGAGTTCTACCTTCGAACCACTTATATAGTCTCATAATTTTTTGAAATATAAATAATTTTTCATAGATTGGGCCCATATCTTATAATTTGAGGGTGTTAAACGAAAGCTAAATCTCCCTTTATCATCCATATTTCAAGGAGAAAAAGAAAATAAGAGGTAAACTTACAAAATACGATCGACACACTTATAGAGGCGATAAATAATTTTTCCACGATCGCAAAATCGCTCTGATACCATGTAATAAAGTCGATGCTTCAATATAACAGCAGAATATCGATAAATATCACCTAAGAAAGTCAATCACAAAGGTTTAGAAAAAGGCTATAAAGCATATGCAACAAATGCACAATGAAGTGAAAAATAAATATCATTTAGCCACACAAGGCATACATTGTATGTACATGTTGTAGCTGACCCTCATGTACCTTGGATCTAATATTTATATAAAAATGTAAATATAGAAAAAACAAAAAATTCATAAATAAACATAAAATACATGTATATTTTAACATACACATCTCCCTGCCTCCCTGTGTGTACATGTGTTTGCATGTATCCTTAGATGGAGACTCACTTTTTAGTCAAAGGTTTTGGATCTTCTGATCAACAAGGCATTCACTCTACTGTTTTTTACATGTACGAAAGTACAAAGGATTTACTGTGCAAAGACATGATCTTGGAGTGGATAAATATACTTCTTGACAAAAGGACTTGACATTCCAAAAGTAATACTGAAAATTCAGACGTATAAGATAAAAATGAAATCTTGAGTGACAGCAAAGACAACCCACAGAATACAACCCCTGTTTCACAAAACAATTGATGTCATGGTTTGAAAAAAACTTACATTTTTACATCTCCAAAATAATCACTGAATGTTGCGATGAGATATTCCGTAACCATGCCATCCAACCAATCTGAAATTTCAAAGAGAAAATGCAAGAAAGAAGAAGATTCAAATGCATTAGATATCATACTACTATCAGAATGGGGCTATAAGTAGCATCTCAAATATAGAATAACTTTTTTTAAGAAAGAACCTAGTTACAGTTACACAGAAAATTACAGAAACCGCAAAAGAATCATTAGGTGTAGCGAATGACTAAAAGCATAATCTTCTTTGACATTTCTATAGGCAAATCATCCAACAATATAGTTTAAGATTATCTAGTTGTGGAAAGGAAGACTTCTTTTTTTTCTTACTATTTACATCTAAATCAAGGTCCCAAGCCCGGATAAAGGAGGAGGGTTGTGTTAGGCTTCTGACAAACATCGTAAAACTTTGTCGAACTTATCTACCATGGATTCTACAAATTATGATAGGGCTCTGTAGAAATAAAGAATCGGTGCAGCCGGCCCCATCTAGTATAGAAAAGGCTTAGTTGTTGTTGTTTATTTACATCTAAATCAAATAAGCATGGATAAAGGAGGAGGATTGCGTTAGGCTTCCGATAGCCAGAGTAAAACATTGTAAGACTTATTTACCATGGATTCTATAAATTATGATAGAGCTATGTGGAAACAAAGAATCCATGTAGCCGACCCCATCTAGTATGGGAAAAGGCTTAGTTGTTGTTGTTGTATTTACATCTAAATCAAATGCATATCTGACCACTGTGTGCTCACAGGAAAATACCTAAAGTGAAATCTCTAATCGTCCATGCACATAAATTAGTCACTTGTCAATTAGCATTTATTAACTTGTTCAGATAAATATTAAAATTGTGATCACAAAAAACTACTTTAAAAATGCTTCAGTGATATCTATTGGTGGTTAATGTTATTGGGTTGCCCAAGGCATTCCCCATGCATCAGGTAAACTTCCCAATGACTTCCGCAATCAACTTGTACAATCAATTTTTCTTGTCCTGGGGATACCAACAAGCAGGTTGCTGGTCTCTGTGACATATATGGCTGATATTTCCTATGTGTGTCAACTCTTGACATGATAATGGATGATCCTGGTCAGCACTTCTATATCAGCAACTTAAAAGCATAGAGAAATCAAGTGGTTCTGCAAAACTGATATAGCTTTGGAAGTAACGAATGGATTGGTCATGCAGTAACGTGGTGAATAAGATAGACTATCTGCAACAAAGTTGGTCTAAATATTATAGTACTCAATTAAATTCCAAGTGCATAATGATCTCAAAACAACTTTCCTTTAATGGATTGGCCAGATGGGGTTGGCAGAGTCTGACCAGATATGCATGCAGATAACAAACTCAAGAACTTCAACATGGAGGTTCTTTTGAGTTGAACCTCCTAGCCAGGAGTATAGCTTCTTGTGCAATTTCACAACAGTTTCACCATGATACACTCATCAATCAGTCATCATAGTTCGAGAAGTTGGGAGGCCTGTCTTGACAATCGTGAGCATTCCTTATAAACCATATCTTGCAGTACTATACAAAAAGAACTCATGTGCAGACTCTACGCTAAGCTGCATTTTGAAAACATCCCACATACAAAATTACTGTGCAAAAGCTTGCTCTGCAGAATTCTAGTGGATCGACAGTAGGTAAACTCATAGTGAGATGGTCACACTGAGTGAGAAAAGGCTGGCATTTAAAAGTAGGGTAAAAAAAAGGAACTTCTAGTCAACGCCTGCAGCCCTCATTGTGAATATCAAACAAGCAAGAACTCGTCATACATGGAATTGTGCTCTCTCACATATACATACACATAAAACATGCACACGCGCACATGGCCCAGCCATAGCAAAAGGTTAAACATATGCAAATACTGACCTTTTTGATAAATTTTGACAACTAAATCCTGCACACCAGGATCTTCAAAGATAACATTAACGGTTTGGTGCACAGCTTCCTGCAATTAAAGATGGTCAGGAGGAGAGTACATAATTATTAAATAAAATAAAAACATCCAGAAAGCAAACCATGTGTTGAAATAGTTCCTGCATATTCAACACCTTAAAGAAACAACAGAGCATACAAAGCCAGCTTCAAATGCTTTTCCCCAATGTCAAAATTTGGTCTAAATTTCAGACATGAGGCCAAATCATAATTAATGGCATCAGGTTTAAGGTTCAGCTTAAACCATTTTCCTAAAGTACCACACCAACCCATTTTTCTAGTGTTTTACTCGCTACAAAAATTGACCTTTCTTTTACAAATTTAATACAGAAAAATACATTTTGATGAAAAACAACAACAACTAAGCCTTTAACCATACTAAATGGGGTCGGCTACATGGATTCTTTGTTTCCACATAGCCCTGTCATAATTTGTAGAATCCATGGTAAATAAGTCCGATAGTTTTATGCTCGCTGATGGAAGCCTAATGCAACTCTCTACCTTTATCTGGGCTTGGGACTGGCCATGCAAGGGTGATCCTTATATGGGCTGAGTTTGTGATGAAAAACAACAACTACAACAACAACAACTAAGCCTTTTCCCATACTAGACAGGGTCGGCTAAGATGGAAAACAACAATTTCACTAAATTATTTCAAAAGTGGCATGTGACCATAGCTCAAACTGTGGTACTGCCAGTTACATAACAGAAACAACTTAATCACAAAAATATGGTGAACACGCTCCTATTGCATGATGAAGATGCAGCAGTATCAAATACAAAGGGTTTTCACTTCCAACAGTCTTCCATAAGTCCAATAGTAAGCATGTTCAACTGTGACAACAGTGCTAAAATTCATAGCATTTGTACTTCCGAAACCTTCCATAAGTCCAGTACCAATTACGTCCAACTGAATGCCACCTGAAATTTCAGTATAACAATCTTCACCCAATTGTTAACTGCCAAAATCCCTTAGCATGCATGTCAATGCCATCCACCATTACTTATCAATTGCTAACAAGCTTGTCACATGTAAAGTGAAAGAACGAGTAGCACTTTGTCCAAGTAATCAAACCAATGGCCAGTAAAACAAGTTTTATAACCCTCTTTATCAAAATTGAGCTTAGGAGAAAATATCATACAGCACAACCAGTTTTATAACCCTCTTTATCAAATACAGTACTATTTGATTTGAACTATAAGTATATACAGATTAGTTTTAGCATTTTTTAAAATGTATATAAGAAGTGGCAATGCAAAACTTTTTACAACTTTAAATGTGGAAAGTTAAAAGAACTTAAAGAAAGAAACATATGTTGTGCCTTGTCACTTCAAAAATCAAATTACTATTTACTATTTCATATTTTTTATTTCTTTTAAAGTTTTTCTTATAAATAAGATAAGTTTCTTAAAAGACACCAAGATGGTGTGCCCAATACATCAAATAAAACTTTCAAAGACTCAACAAACTCGACAATGACCAAGACAGTCCCAATAAATTTTCCCTCTTCCAGAGACAAAAGTCCAAGCCATTCACTTGATGATTTCCCTATCCCTTTAAAACTCTCATATTCAGTTCCTCACAGACTACACAAAACATTGCAAAAGGAACTGAAAGCAAATAAGCTTTTCCTGTAATGAAATTCAAAAAAGAAACCCTATGCACAATTCTTTTCGCTCACATTTTTATTGGACACTTACTCAATCCTCAAAATCTTAAAGGCTGTCAACCGAAGCCTAGACCACTCACAGAACAAAAGCAAGTGGTCAACCGATTCCAGCTCATGATTGCAAAAGGGCATCTATTCAACATAGTCAAGCCCCTCCTTTGGAGGTTATCAAAGCAAAGAATCTTTGCCACAAAAGTCAAGCTCTTCCATTGGAGGTTATCAAAGCAAAGAATCCTGTCACACGTGCTTCCCATGAAAAAGGTGAAACTCAAGGAGGATCTCCTAATATCCAAATGACCTACCAAGGCATGACCGAGCTGACCCCAATTACATCTCTGCTACAGTGACTACAGTAATTAACTTATTTACCTTAAAGGCTCCATTCACATCACCCTTCCAACTCACACCATCACCCCCTTCATTCACCACTAAACTATATAATGCCTCAAAGAGCAAGCAAATGACTCCAACTGCCAAGCTTGGGATTTCTTGTATAAGAAGTGTCCTACCTTATACCAATCTATCCCTGATGGAGATGATCTCTGACCAAAGCTTCTTTCTTATGCCAAAAAGAAAAGGGGGAAGCTACATTTCAAAGGTTGATTGCCGCACCAAGTACTATAACAATATGACATCCTCCAAGCATCACACATCACAAAGCATAGGTTCTCCTTGAACTCCTCCCAACCTCTTCTAATAGGTAGCCAAACACTAGCCCCATATGTCTCTTCTTTCCAAAGCCATCCTCACTCTCTCTTCCAAACCAAATATTGTTGCCACCACTTTCGTCCAGAATCTGTCCTCCTCCATCGAAAGGCACCACAACGAAGAACCAATCCTCCATTCAGAAGTCCTAGCAAACATGATGTATGCCTTCTCCATTTCCAGCTTGCAGACCACTCCAGAACATCTATTCTTCTAAAAAACTCCACCACCCAATTATAAGTAAAATATGTTACAACATAAAAAAGCATGTTGACACTTACCAACTACAGCATGGAGAACTTTCTTCAAACTCAAGGAAAGCAGTTCCAACAAGATCTTATACACTTCCGACTTCCCCCAACAGACTAATGAGCTTGAAATCCTTCAGCTTCATTGCTCCCACCACTTTGGGGATAAGAGTGATGAAAGTGTGCTTCACCTGACCTACAAAGGTGCCATCCTCATGAAATTCCTCTAAGAAAAACATCACACCCCTTTGATCTCATCTCACCAGGACCAAGATGAACCCAAGAAAAAAACAATCATGCCCAAGAGTCTTCTCCCTACAGCTCTATACTCTTGAATAAACTTCTTATTCAAAATGAGAGAAACTTACATTATATTGCAGATTGGAGGCATTCCTCCAATCTGCATCATGAACAAAATCGTCATCCCTCCTGCAGCCGTCTCACCCTTTTTTCTTCTTTATTCTACCTAACCCTAATCACCTATTAATACCCTATCTAACTTAATTTTCTAATTTACCCCTACTAAGAATTAACTATTTCTAAGATGACATAAGACTCAAAAAGACTAACTGACATTACACAGGACTCTTTTACATGACTTGACTTATTACATGACACAATTTGACATTCCTTAATACTCCCCCTCAAGTTGGGTGGAAAATATTGATGACACCCAACTTGGATAAGGTCTCCTTTAATAGTTTGTTGGTAGTAGCTTTAGTTAAAAAATCAGCCATCTGTTTAAAAGAATGAACATACTCCAGCTAGAATTCTTTATTAGATATCTTCTCCTTGATGAAGTGACAGTCAATTTCTATATGCTTAGTCCTTTCATGATATACTGGATTAGATGCTATCTGAATTGCTGCACTACTATCATAATATAAGGGTAGAGGATGGTTAAGTGAATAACCCAATTCAGTGATCAATGAAGATATCCATTTTCCTTCACACATTGCTTGTGCTATAGCTTTATATTCAGCTTCTGCCGTAGATCTTGCAACAACTGTCTGTTTTTTGCTTTTCCAAGATATAATATTATCCCCAAGTAAAATAACATAGCCAGTAGTTGATTTTCTGTCATCATAAGAACCTGCCCAGTCAGTATCAGAATAAATTTTAATGTCCACATTTGATGATTTCGAGTAAAGTAAACCCATTCCTGAAGTTTTTGAGATATCGGAGGATTCTATACACAACATCCATCTGATTTTTGGTTGGTGAATGCATATATATGCTCACAATCCCAACTGCATATGCAATGTCTGGTCAAGTAATGGTTAAATATATGAGCTTGCCCACTAGCTTCTAATATTTATGGATGTCTTTGAACTCTTCACTGTCTCCATTAAAAAATTTCAGATTTACCTCCATTGAAATGTCACTAAGTTTACATTCAAGCATTTGAGTTTCTTCAAGGAGATCCATTAGGTATTTTCATTGAGTCAAGTAGATACCTTTGTCAGAGTAAAGAACTTCTATTCCCAAGAAATAATGAAGTCTACCCAGATCTTTATTGTCAAATAATTTATGAAGGCTCATTTTCAACTTTGATATTTCTTCAAGGTCATCTCCTGTAACAATAATGTCATCAACATAAACTATGAGGATCGATATCTTTGTCCCTTTCTTGAAGAATATTGTATGATCGTTGAGACTCCTGTAGTATCCCAAACTACACACTGCTTTACTGAATTTATCAAACCAAGCTCTTGGTGACTATTTCAACCCATATATCATTTTATTGAGTTTATATACTCTATTGGAAGATGACAAATTACTGGGCAGTCCTGGAGGTAGTTCCATGTATACTTCTTCATTTAAGTCTCCCTCTAAGAAAGCATTCTTAACATCCAATTGCTATAAGTCCCATCCCAAATTTGCTGTCATACTAAGAAGTATTCTGATTGATGTAAGTTTAGCCAGAGGTGCAAAGGTTTCTGTATAATCAATGCCATATGACTCAGTGTATCCTTTAGCAACCAATCTAGCTTTATATCTCTCCACTGTACCATCCGCCTTATATTTAATAGTAAACACCCATTTGCATCCTACTGTATGCCTATCAGAAAGCAACTTTGTGATGGTCCATGTACTGTTTTTAACCAGTGCATTCAATTCTTCTTCAATTGCAGCTTTCTATAAGGGGCACTTGATTGCTTCTTCAAACTTTGAAGGAATCTTTTATTTTGCAGCATTCATAATGAAGGTTTGATAACTCTGAGAAGTATTGACATATGAAACATAATTAGAAATTGGATATGAAACATAATTAGAAATTGGATATCTTGTACATGCACACTTACCTTTGTGAACAGCAATAGGAATCTCTAGGTCACTGTCTACTTGCCCTCGAGGATCTGATTCAGGGGAAATTTCGTTAGTACATGGTGCTTCTTGAGTGTACACAATCTTTCGCTATCCTTTCTTGTACATTAGAATCTCTTTGGATTATTGCTTGGTCTCATTCGGGCTCTCAACAAGCTCATGATACTCCCCCTCACTAGGAACTAGTGGTAGGACACAGCTAGGAGTGGGAGTAGAGGCTGGTGGAGGAGAATAATAAGAGGAAATTCAAAGAAAGTAACATCCATGAAAACATAGAGTTTGTGAAGCAATGGGTCATAACATTTATATCCTTTTTAAGAGGTTGAGTAGCCCAAAAAAATACACTTATCGGACTTGGCATCAAGTTTATCACGATTGGGAAGAGGAATATGAATAAAACAGGTACACCCAAAGATACGAGGTATAAGATGGAATGGTTTGGAGGCTGTATTAAGAGTATGAATAGGACTCTCCCCCTGAAGAGTATCACTGGGCATGCGATTTATGAGATAAACAATGGTAAGGATAGCTTCTTCCCAATAGAATTTGGGAACACTACTTTGAAATAGAAGGGTTCTGGCAACTTCCAGAATATGACGATTCTTCTGTTCAGCAAGACCATTCTGCTGAGGTGTGTATGGACAGGTAGTCTGATGAACAATGCCATGGGTTTGGAGATAAGTGGCTAACTGAGTCCCAACGTATTCGCCCCCATTATCGGACCGAAGAATTTTACTAGTGGCATTCAATTGAGTATAAATAAATTTATGCACAAGGAGAAAAATAGATGCAACTTCAGACTTCGATTTCATTAAGTAAACGATGGTAAGGCGAGTACAATCATCAATGAAGGATATAAAATACTTATGACCAAACAAAGGGGTGACTGGACTGAGACCCCATACATCTGAGTGAATAAGTTCAAAAGGCTGAGATCTGCGAGAATCACTCAAAGGATAAGATGCCCGTTGGTGTTTCCCAAGTTGACAGACTTCACATTCAAATGAAAATTTATTGGACTGGACTAAAAAACGAGGAACAACATAAGGAATTTTGGATGCTGGAAGATGACCTAGACGATAATTGCAAAGACGTTGAGCCGCATCCGGAGAAGGTGGGGCAGAAACACTGTAGGAGGTGGAAGGCTGAGATGAGTCTTCAAGAATGTATAATCCTTTCTGGAATTTACTATGTCTAAATATTTTCCCCATCTTCAGATCCTGAAATACACAACCAGTAGGATGAAAAGTCACACAACAATTCAATGTACAAGTTAAAGAGGTGACAGAAAGAAGATTGAGTGGAAAACTGGGAACATGATAGACGGATTATAAATCTGAAAGACATATAGATACAGTGCCCTCTCCAATCATATAAGTGAAGGAACCATCTACCAATTTAATGGGTGCCTTATTTGTAAGAGTCTTGTAAGTTGCAAAGGATGAGGAGTCTCCAACCATCCGTAGCCCCTGAATCAATTATCCAAGTTTTTGAAGGTGAAGGAAAGAAGTGAGTACCCGTTACAGTATGTGTAGCTTGAGCTATGGTCGCATGGGTTGGGGAAGGAGAGGGTTTTTCAGTGAATCTATGTTCAAGACCTTCTATTCGTTTGAGAATCTCCTGAATGCCATCAGTGGTGGTAGTGGAACTTTCTGCAGAGTGGACTGATGGATTGCACGGTCTATAGGAATCTAGTTTACCATATAAGTCCCAACAATGATCTTTGGTATGTCGTGATTTGCCATAATGGGAGCAGACAAGTTTATTTCTATCTTCAGAATTAAATCTACCACGGCCACGGCCACGGCCACGGCCAAGACTCGGGAGTCCCCCTCTGCCATGAAAAGATGAACTGTCGTCTCTAACTTGAAGTGCATGCTGATCTAGAGTAACAAGCTGATCCTTCTCAAGATTCCGATGATCTTCTTCTCTGATCAATAATGAGTAAGCTGTCCCCAAAGACGGAAGTTCGTCTCTGCCCAAGATAATCAGTTTGACAGATTCAAATTTTGGATTCACACCCCACAATAAATCAAAGACTTTCTTCTTTTCAATCGCAGCTTGTCGTTCAGTATAGCAACTGGAATATTGGATGTTCGTATAGTAAAAGAGTTCATCCCAAAGACCGTGGAGATCTGCATAATATGTGCTGATAGAGCGATTGACTTGTTTGCACTTTCTGATGCGCTCCAGAATCTCATATTCTTTGGCAACATTTTTTTTTGAGAATAAGCCTCTGCGACAGCACACCAAATGGCATGGGCAGATTCTAAAAACATAAAAGTTTTAGCAATTGAGGGAATCATGGACTGTGGCAACCATGATGAGATTAAGGCATCTTCTCTTTTCCAGATGGAATACAGGCTGTCATGGGGAGCTGGAATTGAAGAGTGCCCCATCAAATGTTCCCATCTCCCCCTTGCTACAATGGCAAGTTCCAAAGAGCATGCCCATTCCATGTAATTACGTCCATCCAGTTTCGTGGTGGTAATCTGAAGCTGATCGGTTTTGTCAAAGTAACCAGAGGGTTCACTCAAAGGAGAGGAAAGGTCAAGGCCTTTACCCTTGGCAGCCATGTAGTACGAAATGAAAATTACAAAATAGCAAGTTTGAAGGGGCCAATGCTAGACGTTAGAATAGCAGATAAATCAGGTGCAGAAAGGAAATGCACGATATTCAGATTGTGATCTGAATAGGAATCAAGATCAAGAGAAAAACAAACGGCTGGAATCAGGTGCAGAAAGGAACCGCACGATATTCAGATTTTGATCTGAATAAGAATCAAGACCAAGATAAAACAAAAGGCTGGATAGCGCCTGACGAAAAAAGATTAGCAATCTGTTGAACAACGACTGACAATGTACAGAAAACACACTTACAACAAGAGACACGATGTAGGATGGCGCTGACTAAAGAAAAAAAACACAATGCCAAGAAAAAAATTTGCCTAGAGACAGTCCACGATGGGGCAGAATGCGATGGCGGCGGCAATAGCTGAGTGTTAGGGTGCACGTGCGCAGAAATCCCAGAGAAAACTTCTGACATCTGATACCATCTTGGAATAAACTTCTTCTTATTCAAAATGAGAGAAACTTACATTATATTGCAGATTGGAGGCCTCCAATCTGCATCATGAACAAAATCGTCATCCCTCCTGCAGCCGTCTCACCCTTTTTTCTTCTTTATTCTACCTAACCCTAATCACCTATTAATACCCTATCTAACTTAGTTTCCTAATTTACCCCTACTAAGAATTAACTATTTCTAAGATGACATAAGACTCAAAAAGACTAACTGACATTACACAGGACTCTTTTACATGACTTGACTTATTACATGACACAATTCGACATTCCTTAACATATACTGCCTTCTCCACCTCCAAGCTGAAAGGATGAACAAGCCACTAAGCCACTGTCTTCTCCCTGTCCTCATCTAAGATCGAATCAAAAGTCAAGCCAACCAACCTTGGCCTCCAAGATATTTTCTCCAAGAAAAGCCCCCCCAAAGAAATCAAGGATAGGTTTTTCCGTCCTCCTAACCATAATTGTACAAACTTTCTGTTGGCTTAAATAGCACAGTAAAAAGCCATTGCCTATTCGAGGTCCCATCCTTACACCCGATACGCAATTGTATTAGTTCAAATACCGATACACTCGATACACGTATCGTATCGTACGATACAATATGACATTTATAACATTGACCCTAGTACGATATGATATGACTTTTATAACATTGACCCTCAGTGAGTGGCGAGGTCCTCAATAGAAAGTGGTTGGCTGCCAACCACAGCGCACTATAAGGGGGGGGGAGAGAGATGAACCAATGTTATAAAATTCATATGATATCATACGATACAATATGTGTATCGGGTGTCTCAGTACCTGACTGAATCAATACAATTCAGGTACTTTTATCGTAAAACACATTTATTATACTGTATCAGGATGTATCATATGATGTGCTATGATATGGAAACTGTATTCTGTAATACACTCTATCGTAGGATACAATGCAAGTTTCAAAATTTATATTTCAAAAAATCATAGTTTAGTTGTATTTAGAATGCTCTAGGTCCACTTCTTTGCTCCGCTTGCATCTTCTTTTCTTCAAAACCAACTCTTTTCTCTCCAAAAATCCATATGAATTCGACATTCATTAATAGTCATCAATCCTCAATTTGAAAATGAGACCCGAGAGCGATGTATGCATGTGATTTAGTTCGTTTTGATGTTAAATCCATCCAATGTCTCTTGGAATGGTGCATATTGTGGGATTTTTTCACACTTTTTAAAATTTTCTAATATTTTATAATGTTTTTAAAGATATTTAAAAATCACCAGTATTGTGTTGTATCATACGATACAGGTGTATCAATGTCCCACATGATACGAGGTTTGATATGATATTTACAACATTGAGATGAACCAACCGTGATTTCTTTGAGTTGGGCCCGGCCAAATTCTAGTCTCTACTAGCACGAGTAAAGGAGTGGGTTCATTTTCTCTATAGGTAATCTGGTGGGTACCAGGCTGAGGTATATCCACAAACAATACACTCCATCTCCATTCTTAGTTCTTCCAATCTATTGAGTCAAAAGGTCTTCATTTCTAATGTTTCTACCTTTAATTAGTTTTCAATTAACTATTCCCCTCATCTCATCGACTAATACCCTATCATCTATATGTAACAAGCATCAATAAAATTCACCTTGAATGCGCTACTATTTATTTGTAACCAATGTGCAGCATAAACATAGTAAGCATACAACAACCATTTAATTTGATCTAGTTTATATTGAGTTAACTGCTAGCATGGCACATGATAGGGCTCTGTGGAAACAAAGAATCCATGTAGCTGACCCCATCTAGTATGGGAAAAGGCTTAGTTGTTGTTGTAATGCGAAGAAGGGCTAGAAGGAGGAGGGGAAGAACCATTTATAGATGAAGAGGAGAAACACACAAGACCAGATTGCCACCCATAATCAAATTTGATTTCCATGTTCATGTTTTCTTTCTTGATATGATCTTATTGAGTTAATGATGCCTAGTTCCATATGTAATAATTATTTTCTTTATTCTAATGGAACCATGTATTCAATAGAAAAATGAACTACATAAGTAGCCAGGTCATTATATATATATACATATACATATATATATATACATATATATATATATGTATATATATATATATATGTATACATATATATATATGTATATGTATATATATATGTATATGTATACATATATATATATGTATACATATATATATGTATATGTATATATATATATATATATATGTATACATATACATATATATATGTATACATATACATATATATATGTATACATATATATATGTATATATATATATATGTGTGTATGGAGAGCATAGTTCGTGTGCACACTTATTCGTACCCTAATCCTCTTAAAGATCTCAACCATTCAATCTTTAAGATCACCGCTTGAGATCTTTAAGTCAAAAAGCAAATAGTACCAAGTGCATTTATTGCACCCTCAAAAAGTACTTTTGAAATTTGAATTTCAACCACCCACATACAATTGAGATTCTTGAGAATGTTTAAGCATATATGCATGTGCGCATTTACCACGTTCTCTATATATATGTATGTATGCATGTATGTACATATATGCATCATGTATATACGTATATATACATCAATGTATGTATTATGCATATGTATGTACGTATTTGTATATGTATGTACATATGTATACATAAAGAGAGAGATTGAGAGAGCTGGTTATCCATGCTAGTACTAGTGCAAACTAGAAAGGGTTGGCCCTTCAATCATGATAAAGTGGTCATCCCTGCTGGTACTAGTGCCTACTAGCAAGAATCTTAGCCCTTGAGTTATCATAAAGACAAATCTGTCTTCATTGTGAACCAAAGGCCCATCATCGCATATACTCAATACCTAATGGCACTCTTGTGGTTTGCACTGCATTTACAATGGTTAAGTCTGACATGTATTGAGTATATTCCTCCCTCCCTTTCGGTCCTTTACTCTCTCTCTCTGTGTACGTATGTGTGTGTGTATATATATATATATATATATATATATATATATATATATATATATATATATATATATATATATATATATATATATATATGACCCATGATGAGGCTATTAGAAATAAGTTAGTGAGGTACCAATTGAAGATAAAACAAGGAGAGAGAGAAAGAGACATTTAATGTGGTTCAGACAGAGGTGTCCTGATTGAGCTCTAATGTATATAGTGAACAACACTTTTCATTAACAGACCAAGTATATCAAAATGGATTATCATTATGTTTGTAAGGAATATCTACAAGAAAAGCTTAACCTTCAATATGTTCATTCAGAATATCAACTTATAAACATATTTACCAAGTCTCTTGCAGCACCAAGTATTATCCTTGTAAAGTTTGAGGGAGTGGGTGCTAATGTAATGTAATTGTTGGCAGCATTGCTGCCAACGGATAATCCAACAGCAGCTACTTGTTGTCGGCAGCAAATGCTAACAACATTAGAGGTTGAAATTAATAATATTCTTCTGCTTTTTCTTTCTTGTGCACACCAAGTGTCCAGTGATTTGTTTGTGTGGATTGCATTGCGCAATTGAGTCTTGGACTGCGGCAGTCATCGGTGATTGAAGACTTTGTTCATTACAAATACAACATTTAAGAAATATAATAACATTAGCCATATCAATAAAGGTAGAACCAGCCTGGGCATTTTACACTCAGATTATAAATGCTGAACATTTGGTATCCAAAGATGATGCATGGAATTTCAAACCAATTACACAACAATGAAAGGAGAGTGGTTTTCTTTTGCAGAAGAATTAGGTAGAAGCAAACAAGCATATGCCAAAAGGACAGTGCATTTCTCTTTCTTAAGACAACAGAGATAGAAGAACTAAAATCTTTTTTGCATCACAAATAACAACTAGTTATGTTATACTAATTTATTGTCTAACCTTTGCAACCTCATGGAAACCCTTGCACGTGTCTTCAAAATTGATCTGCACAAGGAATCACATATCAAAGCAAAGAAAAATGATTCCTCTATCACCATCTTTGATGTTTCTAAAATAATTTTAGACTTCTCATTACAATGCCTACATAGTTTTATATCAATCTAAGCATAAGAACGAGAACTCAAGTTTATGACCCATAGCCACACAAGCATGGTGCGAGAAGAACAAAAAGCTCCTGCACACCAATAGAGGATAAAATGGGAGAATATCGTTTAACATGGTTTGGACATATAGAAAGAAGATCCCAACTAATCGTCAATTGAACAAACCGAGAGTAGCCAAGAAACAAAAACACCAAAAGCTAAGTGTTTCAATACTTAATAAAGTTGAATAACAAGCAATCAAAGGATCAAAACAAGTATCAAAATGCTACAAAACAACATGTCTTATTAAGAGGTAGGAGGCTATATTTATAAAGCAAATATACAGGTTCATTTTACAGCACCTAGAGGAAAAAGGGATGCAGCTAGCCATTGGGTCTCCCTAATGGCTATATTGACTAGCCGTTGGGGACCAAGGAGACCCACAACTGCTTGGTGGGGGTGGCCAGGTACCTCATGACCCTTACTAGCCATCACACAAACATGGGATCTAGTGGCCTGTCCTATTACATTTTAACACCCCTTTCAAACTTACGGTTATACCAAAAGTTTGTCTAATAGAAAACTAAATCTAGGAGTCGATAATGACTTGGTGAAAAAGTCGACTAGTTGCATTTGAGATGGTACATAACATAAAGTGAGTTTTTTCTTTAAATATTCCTCTCAAACAAAGTGATAGTCCATCTCAATATGCTTTGTTCTTTAATGAAAAGTTTTTAGATAAGATGTACATGGCACTCTTGTTGTCACAAAACATCACGGAGGGTTGTTCTAGGGTGACTCCCATGTCTCTTAGCACTTCTATGATCCATTCAACAATAGTAGTTGCCATTGCACGGTACTCTACTTATGTGGAAGATAAGGATACATTATGTGTCTTCTTACATCTCCAAGAGATCAATGACTCACCTAAGAAAACACAAAACCCATTAGTGGAGTGTCAATTGTTGACATCTCCACCCAATCAACATCAGTATATACGGATAAGTCAAGAGAGGAAGAAGAAGCAAAGAACATGCCCTTATCCATAGAGTGCTTAATGTAAAAATAATTCTCATGACCGCACTCATATGAGTAGTAGTAAGAGCTTATTAAAATTATCTTGCAATGTGAACAATGTAAGATATATCGGGACGAATGATAGTGAGATAAGTCAATTCTCCTAGCAGTTGCTAGTAAGGCATTGGATCATCCAGTTTCTCTCTATCCGTTGCTCTAAGAACCTCTAGTGTACCCACCTTCTTTTTGTTGATTAGACCTGACCTGTCAACAATTTCACTCACA
Organism: Brasenia schreberi; assembly: GCA_036023115.1. NCBI lineage: Eukaryota > Viridiplantae > Streptophyta > Magnoliopsida > Nymphaeales > Cabombaceae > Brasenia > Brasenia schreberi. Next base: position 9,695,340 of record JAYKKT010000080.1, on the reverse strand, counting down.
AATTTTGTTTGAGACATAAAATATCCTCTATCATTGTGTATAATTTTAATTCTCAAAAAATAACTAAGCAAACAAAGATCTTTTATTTCAAATTCATTGTAAAGATCACTTTTAACATGTAATATGTCATCTTCATCACTTCTAGTGATGATAATATCATGCACATACAAGAGTAGAATTACTATACTTACATCTCATTTTCTCACAAATAATACATTGTAAGTATAAAAAGATAAAAAATTATGTGTATGCATAAAGTCTTCAAATCTATTAAACCAAGCCTTAGGGACTTCTTAAGACCGTACAAAGACTTATTTAGTTTAAGAACATAATCTCTCGGGACATCAAGGCCCGAAGGAAGAGTCATATATATTTCTTCATTTAGTTTACCATTCAAGAAATCATTCTTAGCATCTAGTTGAAAAACTTTCCAATTTTTAATAAAATAAAGAATTATTAAAATTCTTATTATTGTCATTCTAACAACCGGATAAAAGGTTAATTCATAGTCTATTCTGTATTCTTGAGTATATCCTTTAGCTACTAGTCTCTTTCTATGGTGTCATGGTGTCATCACTATGTGTTTTTACTTTATATACCTATCTACGTCGAATTAGTTTTGTGTTTTTACTTTATATACCTATCTATGTCAAATTAGTTTTTTATCCTTAGGTTTAGACACAATATCCCAAGTTTGAGTTTTATCTAAGGCTTTTAATTCTTCTTGCATACATTCCCATATACCCTTAACTTGATTATAGAAATTAGGTTTTTTACTTATAAAATGGTGGGAATAAGATTTTTTCTTTGAGGTCCAAAGGTTTCATAGGACACAAATCTTTGTGGGAACCTTGGAATTCTAGGAGGTAGTCTAGTGTTTTCCAGTTCTCTAGCCAACATAATGTAGAGGAAAAGGCTATATAATATCATGAGACTCATTGTTTTCTCTTATTTTCATATATGTGTGTTCATCTTGTTGCCTTAAATCAATGGTTTCATCTCTATCACTATATTCTAAGTTAGCAAGGGCATTTAAAAAGGTATATTTTTCTTTATCTTTAATGTTGAAGTCATAGTAGTAGTTATCTTCTAAAAATTTCACATCTCTTCGTACATAAGTTTATCTTCTTTGGGATAAACACCTACAACATTTTTTTCCAATGTCGTAACCTAAAAAGACACACTCAATGCCTCTAGGCGATAATTTATTATCCTTATCTGTATAAACAAAACAATTACAACAAAAAACTCGTAATTTTTCAAAATACGGGGCCAGTCTAAATACTTTTTCAAAAGGAGACACGTTAAGTTGAAAAGAAGGCATTCTATTTATTAGATAAATGGTGGTAAGGATACCTTTCGCCTACAAGAATTTCATAACATTACTAACAATCAAGAGAGATCTAGTGGTTTCTATAAGATGTCTATGTTTGCGTTCGGCAAAGTCATTTTGTTGTAGGGTTTTGTGCAAGATTTTTGGTATAAAATTGAATGTGTTCTAGAAAATTTTGAAATTCTTTTGACATGTACTCACCGCTGGAATTCGATCTTAAAATTTGAAGAGTGGTGTCGAATTGATTTGTAATCATTGTGAAATGTTAAGAAATTTCTAAAGACTTTGGATTTATGTTTCAAAAGAAATATCAAAAAGTATACCTCGTAAAATAATTTATGAAAGTCACGTGATACCCCACTCCTCCTTTAGAGACAATAGGAGTAAATACCCAAACATCGGAATGTACCACCTTAAAAGGTTTATTCATAATAAGCTTCTCTCACTTAATGGTATGTGATGCAACATTTCAAGAATACATTATTTTCAAACAAAATCTTTAACTTTATCATTTTTCAACAAAGGATAATTACACAACTTTTTCATGTCTAAATGTCCTAATCTTTTATGCCAAAGAGTAGTGTCATGAACTACACCACATTTGTTATAATCTAATTTCTCTATGACCTTGTCTAATCACCTTCTTCGATAGGAAATGGTCATGTATCTTTATTTTGAACAACCATTGTCACAAATTTGAACAACGGAAAGAAGATTTAGATTAAGTTTTGGCACAAAACTTATGTTAAGTACCTTAAAATCTTTATTTTTCAAAGCCTCCAATTTCACCTACTTGAAGTCTTGTATCGGTTGTAAAAATATATTTATTTGAAATATTTTGGCAAGAGTTTTTCAATAGATTTCTTTTATGTGTCATATTAAAGGATGCACCCAAATCTAAAAAACAAGAAATATCTTGAGAATTTATCGATAATACATTGTCGGAGATGCTAGCCTTTACTTTAAACATCTCTTCTATGTATGCCCTGGTGTTGGAAGGTAGAGCTCCTCCCTCTTTATCCCCCATTGTGGCCATGTTCCCGAATTTTTTCGTCATGATTGGACAAGTGGTTTTCATATGTCCGCTTTTCTTAAAATAGTGGTAAATGGTGCTTTTGTTTGGCTATGGGACCGTGGGCTTTTTGATTTGTCCTTCAATATTCTTTTATCCTTCAATGTTATTGACGTGAGAAGGCTTGTATGTCTTTAAATTCATCCCCGATCTTGATGGGGGAAGAACATCTTTGTAAACAATCAAAGCTTTTAATCTAGTTTCTTCAACAACTAGATCGGCAAGAAACTCATCCCCCCTTTGGCCTTGGTTTTCTATAGATTAAGGAGGATCTTATATTTTTAAAGTTATCTCTAAGAGTTTGCATAAACAAGAAAAAATATTGATTTTCTAAATATGATTGAAATTCATTTAGTTTTTAAAGTTTTTAAAACTTATTAAAACTTCAAAGTTGATTCAACAATTCGGAAAATTTATTGTGGTAATCTCTATTGCTCAAGTTGTCTTGCTTGAGGATTATCATCCTTTCCATAAAATCAATTTGAAAAATGAAATAATCTTAAGAATTAATTTTCTTAAAATATTCCCAAGTTTCAAAAACATTTTCAAAGATATCGCTTATGATCTACATTTTGGCAAATGATCCAAATGATCTTTGAATTCATTTTTTCTCATATTTTAAATCTTCTTTATCATGTAACAGATCACCCTTGCATGGTCGGTCCAAATCCGAATAAAGGAGGAGGGTTGTGTTTGGCTTCCGACAGCCGGTGTAAAACTTTATCGATTTTTATACCATAGATTATACAAATTATGAGCATTGTGTTCTGGCATCACCTCTTAGTAACGCAATGAAAAGTAAGTAAAGGCCTCTACATTTTTGTCCGGATATAGTGAATCAATTATAGAGAGGGTTTTCACATCATGGACAGGTGTGGGTACAGAAGTTAGTCCCGCTACATTGTCGCCCGAACGTAGTAAACAAATTGCAAAGAGGGTCTCCATATTTTCAATATAGACGGATGCGGGAGGTAGGGAAGCTAGTGCTAGATAATAAGATTTGTATTGGTTCTTCGAATATCAGAACATTGTTCGATAAGCTAATGGAGGTGGTAGATACTTTGATTCGGAGGAAGATTCATATCCTACGTTTATAAGAGATAAAGTAGGTTGGAGAAAAAGCAAAAGAGATTGAGGATAAAGGTTTTAAATTATGGTATTGAAGAAAGAGAAAGGCTTGAAACATAGTTCGTATTATCATAAATAAATACCTGAAGGATAGTGTAATAGACATACAATGATATAATGGTTGATTCATAACGTTGAAATTAGTGCTAGGAGCAGAGGTTTTGAATATACTTTGTGCTTACGCACCCCAAGTAGGACTAGAAGATAATATAAAGACAGCTTTTTGGGAGGAGTTAGATAAGGTGATTCAAAGAATTTTACAAAGAGAGATGATTTATTTAGGAGGATACTTATATGAAAATATCCGTAAAAAGACATTAAGATATCAAGGTATTCATGAAAACTATAGTTTTAGAGACATAAATAAGGAATGTAGAGAGATTTTAAATTTTGCTATGGCATTTGATCTCTTTATAGTCAATACAATCTTCAAAAAACGAGATGAATATTTAATTACTTATAAGAGTGGCTTATCACAAACACAAATTGATTATTTTGTGTGTAGGAAAACAGATAGATCATATTGCAAAGATTAAAAGGTAATTTCAAGAAAAAGCTTAACCATCGAACATCAACTTTTAGTTATGGATTTAAAAGTGGACAAAGAGAAAAAGAGTACATCGAGCTATTCGGACTAAAAAGAAGGTATATTTAAACAGAAAGTCCTTCAAGGAGATGCTTGGAATTATGTTGGTACATATTGTGATATGTGGAACAATATGGCTATATATATTAGGAAAGTGGCGAAAGATGAAGTGGTACAAGATAAAATCAAGGCAAAGAGGGCATGCTACAAATTATATTATTCTAAAAAGACTAGTAAAACTTTAGAGGCTTATAAGAAAGCAAAGAAAAAAGAAAAAAGGCCGTCAGCGAAGCAAAAGGAAAAATTTGAGAGGATTTATATAAAAAACTCAACTCAAAAGAGGGTGAAAGAGATATTTTTCTTAATTTTGTTAGATGCATCAAAGATGAGGATGAAAAAATTCTAGTGGCAAATGATGATATAAAAAATACAACAACAACAACAACTAAGCCTTTTCCCATACTAGACGGAGTCGGCTACATGGATTCTTTGTTTCCACAGATCCCTATCGTGTGCCATGTTAGCAGTTAACTCCCAATAAACTAGATCATTCTTTATTGTTTCTTTCCAACACTTTTGTGGTCGTCCTCTAGCTCTTTTAATACTTTCCAAATTTAGTTTTTCTAACCTTCTTACAGGTTCTTCTTTTGATCTTCTTTCTATATGTCCAAACCATCTTAAACGATGTTCTCTCATTTTATCCTCTATTGGTGCCACTCCTAATTTGTTTCTAATAACCTCATTATGTATACGGTCTTTTCTTATATGGCCACTCATCCATCTCAACATCTTCATTTCTGTCACAGACATCTTTTGTACATGTTGATGATTAACTGCCCAACACTCAGTATGTTATGGTTAACTACCCAACACTCAGAACCATAAAACATGGCAGGTCTAATTATTGCTCTATAATATTTACCTTTTAACTTTAATGGTATATTCATATCACAAAGAATACCTTATGCTCCTCTCCATTTTAACCAACCAACATTAATTCTATACGTAACATCTCCATCAATTCTTCCATCACTTTGAAAAATTGACCCTAGGTATTTGAAAATTTACTTTTCAGGGATGCAATGTGTGCCAATTTTAATTTCTATGTCCTCTGAAGTAACCAAATAATCAAACTTACATTCCATATATTCTGTCTTTGTTCTACTAAGTCAGAGGCCTTTGCTTTTTAATGTTTCTCTCCATAGTTCCAATTTTCTATTAACTTTTTTCTTAGACTCTTCAACTAACACAATGTCATCTTCAAATAACATACACCAAGGCACTTCATCTTGAATATGTTTTATTAACTCATCAATCACCCTTATAAATAAGTATGGACCTAAAGTTGATTCTTGATGTAACCCAATATTAACTTCAAAGAAGTCTGTCATTCCTTCATGAGTCCTCACACATGTTTTTGCACCATCGTACATGTCTCTGATAAGGTTAATGTATGTCAATGGGATACCTATTTTTTCCACGGTTCTCCAAAGAATCTCCCTTGGTACCCTATCGTAAGCTTTTTCTAGATCAATAAATATTATGTGAAGGTCTTTCTTTTTTGCTCTAAAATGTTTGATAAGACGTCTCAAAAGGTGAATCGCTTCAACAGTAGATCTGCCTAGCATGAATCTAAATTGGTTTTATGTTGTACTTGATACTTGTCTTAACCTACGTTCAATAATTCTTTCCCACAATTTCATAGTATGGCTCATTAACTTGATACCTCAATAATTCGTACAATTCTAAATGTCTCCCTTGTTCTTATATATGGGTATAAGTGTACTCGCTCTCCATTCCTCGCGCATCTTTTGGTTTCTCTATATTTCATTAAATAGTCTTGTGAGCAAAGTGATTCCTATTTCTCCTAGTATTTTTCAAACTTCTATAGGAATATTGTCTAGTCCTACCGATTTACCACCTTAATATGTTTAAGAGCCTCTTTGACTTCATTCTTTGAATATGTCGGTAGAAATTGTGGAGAAACACCGAAACAATAATCTTAATAAAAATTATTTTTTCATTTTTCTTACCCAACTACGATTGCAATTTCGGTCAAGCAAACACCGAAACACTTCATTTTTTCCTTTCACTTTTTACAAAAAAACAAGTTTTTAGGGATTACGTCAACCTTCAAATATCAAAGGAAAGAAGACAAAACTTGATTAAGTCGGACATGCTTCCCAATGCAGTAATTTTTGATAATATTTTGCAAGTAGACTCTTATACCATGTAAGAAAATGAATCTTATGTTACTTGAGGAAACCCAACCAATAATCCAATAAAAAACCGAGAGTAGTTAAGAAACAAATCTACCAAAAGCTAAGTGTTTCAATAAGTGTTATCCATATCACATTGCATGTATCGTATCATGGGATTTCATGGTACGATACACTATGTTGTATCACATGACAGAACTTATCGTTTTATATTGTGCGATACAGCATGTATCGGGGTTTCGGGCTTTCGTTTGTGGGTTTCGACTACTCGAAGGCAACTTCCAGCTTTGGTGAAGCATATCCAACAGTTTTACAAGGGTCTTTAACACCACGATTACTCTGACAATGACTACACCGATGATCTGTTGGTTGTCGTATAACATTTTTTTGCTTTTTCTCTGTGTATTAGGTATTTTCTTTTGTTATTTTTTTTCTTTTTTTTGAATGATAATATATGAAGTGTGTGAATATCTTTTCATTGTATTTGTAAAGTGGGAGACACTCTATTTGAGTGTTTTGTTGATTTATGAAGTGAAAATTGGGGATTTATAAAGTGATTTTATTTTAAAGTATATTAAGATTGAAATGTTAAATTAAAATGGCAGGAAGGAGTATTATGGACTCCCAATCTTGGTCTAATGATCCGACATGGTAACGGGGTGCTGTAGTTGAGGGAAACAGATTAAAAAATATATATTTTTTGTGAGAAGGTGATTAGTGGTGAAATTTTTCGTTTGAAACATCACCTAACATGGACTACGAAAGAGTTTGCTCCTTGCACGAGTAAAGTTAGGAGAGTGCTAGAAGAAATCAAATGGCAGTGTCTACACGTGATTGAAAGTATAATTGAGAAGAAACAAGAAAAAGAAGATACATAGATGTTTGAGGAAGAGGAAGTTGGACTTGATGGTGGTGACGATAGCATCCCTTTTAATGCTAGGATAAAGATTGGTAGTAATAGTTCTCGACCACCAACTAGGAAAAAGGGGGTTGTTCAAGAGGTTGCAAGTAGCGGAAGAAGAAAGGCTAGAGGAAGATCTTATTCTAGCATGAAGATTTTTTTTTGTCCTAGAATTCGTGTTGCTATGACTTCACAATAATTGCATAAGCAGGCAGACCTTGTAGTGGGGAGATAGCTTTATGACGCGTGAATTCCATTTAATACAACAAATTCTTTTCATTTTCAAGCAATGACAGATGTCATTGCTAACATTGGTCCAGGGTATAAGATGTTATCTTATCAAAAGTTAAAAGGAAAACTATTAAATAAGAATGTTCTTGAAGTGCAAGAATATTGTTTGACTTTAAAAGAGTTATACGAGATCCACTATCATGGCAGATTGATGAAAAGAGAGGCATGTAAGGGCTTTGTTAAACTTTCTTATCTATTGTTCTAAAAGACTTATGTTTTTGAGATCTCTAGACATGTTAGAGGAATGACATACTGTATAGGTTCTAGGCATGAATTTGACAAAGTGATATTAGAGTTTGGGCTTGAGAATGTAGTGCAATTAATTACAGATAATGCACGTAACTATAAAGCAACTGGAAAGGAGTTAGTTGATATTTATGGGTTTTATTAAATACCATGTGGAGCCCATTATTTAGATATCATAGTGGAGGATATTGGAGAGATGGATGAGGTGAAGACAACAACTTAGTGTTGTCAAGATATCACAAAATTCATCTGTAACCATGCTTTTGTATTATGTATGATAAGGAGATATACAAATGGTGCAAAGCTCCTTCGTACAGCCGTTACTCATTTTGTAACTAATTTTTTATCAGTGTAGAGTATTGTGAAACAAAAACAAGCCTTAAACAGATTGTTTTCCTTAAATGAGTGGCAACAGTTTGCAGACTTCTCTTAAAATAGAAGAAATAGAAAATTGAATGAGATTTTAGAGACAGTCTTTAGGAGTACATTTTGGAACTCCTATGTTAGACTATTAAAGACCACATATCCTTTAGTAAAAAATTTGAGATTGACTAATAATGATAAGAAACCACCTATGGGTTATCTTTATGAAGCCATGGATAACGTTAAAGAAGCTATTAGAAGCAACTTTAATGGAAGAGACAAATTATGTGTCAATGTAGAATATTATCGATAACAGATGGAATAAACAATTGCATCAACTTATTCATATAGCAACTTACTACTTAAATCCAATATTTAGGTATTTTGAAAGCTTTAAAAGGGATTGTGAGGTTAATTAAGGCATCATTGATTGCATAAACAAATTGGTCGTTATAAATCGATAGATGAAGATGTACGATAATGTTCTTCACTTGATGAGCTTGTCTATAGTTTTTTGCAACCGTAATAATATGCATCCAGGTAAACCGTTCATCTTAACATTAAGTTTATTACATCTTATATTTATTGTAGAATAATTCATTATGTTTGTCTTTTTCTATTTACATATTTGGTGGAAGTGGTTTGGAAGCGATTGCCCAAACCTCATAGATTTTCCAATAAGAGTTCTGAGTCAAACCTGCAATACAACTAGCTTTGAAAGTAATTGGAGTGTCTTTAAATATATCTATACAAAAAAGTGCAACAAGTTGGAACATAAGCGGCTCAATAACTTAGTTTCTATCCGTTGCAACATGTGGTTACGACAAAGATAATAAATGATTAGTTACTAATTAAGTATTCAATTCAATGCTTCATTTTATTTAATTATTAATGTTATTTAACTGTCTTTATTTAATCCAAATAAGTATGGACAATTTTGATAATTTAAAAGAGTGGATTATGGAAGATACTTAAGCAAATACACTTCTAACTAAAGAAGACATTCAATGGATTAATTTGGAAGGAGCACAACAACATCACGTGATGATGATCTTGATGAAGGAGGAGAAGAAGATTATTTAGTTGATCATGATTACAATATGTAAATGTAATTCTTTTTTCAATTATGAAAGTTGTCATTTTTTTCCTAAAGATGTACCGCGTAAAATTTAAATGCTTTATAAATTGAACGTTGAATGGTGATTGATGAATATGTACTCAATTTATGTATTATATGAATTGTTTTTAATTTACGTGATTTTTCCTACATTTTTGTGATTTTTCATATTTTTTTAAATTTTTTAGTATTAAACAACGATACGATATGATACGTATTATGGACTAAAACGATATACTATACAATATGCATAAAAAAACTGTGGTTTTAATGCTTAATACAAGTCGAATAACAAGTAATCAAAGGGTCAAAACAAGTGTCAAAGTATTGCAAAACAGCATGTCTTATTAAAGGTAGGAGGCACTATTTATAGAGCAAAATGTGTAGATTTATGTTACACCACATGGTGAAGAAAGGGAAGCAGGCAGCCCCAGGGAAACCCCCAACGACTAGTTGCGGGTGGCCAAGGCTTTGATGACCCTCACTATTCAAACACCCAAACACAGGCCCCAGTGGCCCGTCCTATTACATTTTAACACTAACACCCATAACATTTTTTATCAATACCATATCTAATAAAAACACATTCAAAAGGTATAAGCGAGAGTTTATCATTCTTATTCGTACGTACAAACAAACGCCTTTAGACGAAAACAGTTGGGCACCGTTTTGAATAGTTTTTCACAAGGTGATACGATGTTTAAAATTGTGTATGACATTCTATTTATTAAATATACAAACATCATCACGGCTTCAACCCACAAATATTTAGGAACTCCACTAGACACTGATAGAGTTCTAGTGGTTTTCAAAATATGTTGATATTTACATTCAAGAAAACCATTTTTTGTGGAGTTTTAGTACAAGATTTCTGATGTAAAATATCATTGTTTTCTAAATAAGTCAAAAAAAAATTTGACATAAACTCTCCTCCTTAATAAGATCTAAAGTTTTGATTTGGGCATCAAATGAATTTTTGACAAGTGCATCAAAAGCAAGGAATTTGTTAAAAACTTTTGACTTACTTTGTAGCAAGTAGATCCATGTAGACCGAGTGAAATCATCAATAAAGATAACATAGTATAAGACGCCTTATTTTGACATGACTGGTGGAGGACCCCAAACATTCAAATACACAAGTTCAAAAAGTTCTTTCGTGACAAAGGTTCTATTTGGAAAAGGTGTGTATTTCATTTTTTAAGAGTGCGATCTTTGCAAAAAAAAAGGTCTTTAATTCCTTAATACCATGAGGCTTACAATTACATATTTTTTGAATATTCAAATAACCAAGCCTTTTATGCCACAAGAGTACATCTTTTCACAAAATATTATAACCAAAATTTGGAATTTCCAAACAGTAATGCAACCTTGAGATGAGGACACAACACATCCACTATTGAAAATTTGAGATACCGAAAAGGAAATTTAAATTCCATTTTTGAATCAAACTAACTCGTGGAACTAAAAACCCTTGTTTTAGAAATGACCCATTTTCTCAACTTCTAAGAGGTAAAGAAAAGTGAGTCAAAATTATTTCTTGTGCAATTTTTCAAAAGTTTTTTTTTGCATGTCATATGAAAGGAGGTATCGGAATCGAGTAGCCAAGTAGTCACACCTTATGAAGAGTTCATAAAGCAAGTAGCACCAAATACAAAGACTTTCCCTTTTGAGTTGTTCTTCTAGTTGTTTCACTTTTTCTTGTAATACTTAAATACAGAGTTTTGACTCACTTGGTCCGTCTCTTCATCAACTAGAGCAACTCCCTTCTTGAGTTTGGGATAATGTGGCTTGATGTACCTAACTTCTGTACAATAACGGCAAATGACTTCATTCTTGAAGTGTGGAGGTCGATAAGGTTTCATATATGCCTCAGGTCTAGGATCGACAGGAATGGAGTCTGTGAATTTTTGCAGTATTGTTTCGGCCACTAGTAAATCCGCAAGAACCTCTTCCCGTATAGGAAAGGGTTTCTAATGTAATAAAGAGGATTTACCACTTTCGAATTCTCCTCTTAACCCTCTCATAAATTAGTAACAAAAATCTTCATTTTGCTCACATTGACTTGTATCACAATAAGATGTACACTTTGATAGCAATTTAGGTCAAGCAAACACCGAAACATATTTTTTTTCCTTCCATTTCTCACAAAAAACAGGTTTTTGGGGATTACCTAACTTTGGAATAGCAAACACAAGAAGACAAAACTTGCTTTAAGTCGGCACGTTTCTCAATGTAGCCGTATCCGATAATATTCTTGTGAGTAGGATTTGATACCACGTAAGAAAACGATCCTTGAAGTCACTTGAGGAATCCCAATCAATCAATTGAACAAACCAAGAGTAACTAGGAAACAAATCCACCAAAAGCTAAGTCTTTCAAGGCTTAATACTAAGTAGCAATCAAGTGCTGCAAAACAACATGTCTTATAAAGAGGTAAGAGGAGCAAATGTGCACGTTTGTTTTACAGCAAGTAGAGGAGAAAGGGATGCAACCAGCTGTTGGGGGTCTCCCCAACAGCTAGTTGTGTAGCTGTTGGAAGCAGCTGCTTCCAATCTCTTTCTTATTGATGTTGCAAAGCTTCTATAAATATAGAGCATGTGTTATTAATAAAATTAAGAGTCTTTAATGCTCACTTGACTGGTTTATTATTCTATCTATTCAGTTTCATTTCTGCACCAAGTGTTTGGTGATTAGATTGGTAGTTTGGCTTGTTGAAGATCTTGCGAGATCATTTGTATTTGAGTTTGTAGATATCATTGGCGAGATATTGGTGCTATTTTTAAATGTTATGAGAGCCATAAGGTCTGATTAGAGCCTCATTGAGATTCGTGCCGATTGTGAGAAGATCCTCAAATTTGGGAATCATTTGATCATCTTGAAAGAATAAGGTGTTTTTGGTATTTCTTATTATTGCTGAGAAAATAGAAGAGAAAAGTGAGATATTTCGTTGTTTGTTGATGCCCAACTCTTATCTAAGTTAGGCATGTACCACGAAAAAATATTTTATCTCTAAATATTATTGAGATTATAATAATGGTACAATTAAAGAGTTCAAATAGATAGAGAAAGGGTTTCATGGTGATGAATTTCTCAAGTTAGAAGAGAAATATAAACAAGAGTTGAAAAAATGGGAGAAGTGCAATGTCAAAATCAATTGTATTAGTGGTCAAAATTATGGATAAAAAAACTCCATAGTCGCATTAGCCTGTTTGATAATGCTTTTAACACTTAAGAATATCTTAAGAAAACTTATTCTCAAGATGATTTTGTTTTTCAAAATAAATTTGACTAAAAAAATGAAAATGCTCAAACAAGGTTTTATGGGCATTAGGGATTATCGTAATGAGTTTTTCGATCTTTGGAACCAACATAGAAGCTTTGACAAATTCGAAAAACTCCAAAGTATGGATGAGTTTGAAGAATATTTTGATAACTAATATTTTTTCTTGTTTATATGAAGATTGAGAGACAACTCCGCCCATGTAAGGGATTACCCTTGCATTGCCGGTCCCAAGCCCGGATAAAGGAGGAGGGTTGTGTTAGGCTTCCGACAGCCAGCATAAAACTTTGTCGGATTTTTACAACATGAATTACAAAAATTATGAGCATTGCTTTGGGGCGTACTCGCCTAGTGACGTGTTGTAGAGCCCAAATGCAGTAATAAGTAAGCAAGGGCCACTACATTTTCGCCTGAATGTAGTGAATCAATTACAGAGAGGGTTCCCACATCATAGACGGGTGTGGGTAAAGAAGTTAGTTCCGCTATATTGCCGCCCGAATGTAGTGAATAATTTGCAGAGAGGGTCTCCGCATTTTGATTATGGACGGATGCGGGGGGTAAGGAAGCTAGTCCTAGATAATAAGATTCGTATTGGTTCTTGAAATATCGGAACATTATCCGGTAAGTTAATGGAGGTGGTAGATACTATAATTCCGAAAAAGATTCATATTCAATGTTTACAAGAGACAAAATGGGTTGGAGAAAAAGCAAAAGAGATAGAGGATACAAGTTTTAAATTATGAAACTCATGTAAAGAAAAGGCTCGAAACGGAGTTGGTATTATCATAAATAAAGATTTAAAGGATAGTGTAGTAGACATACAACGATATGGTGACTGAATCATGACGTTGAAATTAGTGTTAGGAGCAGAGGTTTTAAATATAGTTTGTACTTATGCACTCCAAGTAGGACTAGAAGATAGTATAAAGACAGTTTTTTGGGAAGAGTTAGATAAGGTGTTTCAAAAGATTCCACAAAGGGAGATGATTTGTTTAGGAGGAGATTTAAATGGATATGTCGGTAAAGAGGCATTAGGATATCAAGGGATTCATGGAAACTTTGGTTTTGGGGATATAAACGAGGACGGTAGGGAGATTTTAAATTTTGCTATGGCATTTGATCTCTTTATAGTCAATACAATCTTAAAAAAACGAGATGAACATTTAATTACTTATAAGAGTAGCTTATCACAAACACAAATTGATTACTTTATTTGTAGAAAAAAAGATAGAGCGTGTTGTAAAGATTGTAAGGTAATTCCAGGAGAAAGCTTAACCACCCAACATCGACTTTTAGTTATGGATTTACAAATAAAAAAGTGGACAAAGAAGAAAAGAGTGCATCGAGCTATTCAGACTAAATGGTGGAATCTCAAAAGTGAGAAAGAAGATATATTTAAACAGAAAGTCCTTCAAGGAGATGTTTGGAATTATGTTGGCATACCCTGTGATATGTTGAATAATATGGCTATACATATTAGGAAAGTAGCGAAAGATATATTAGGAGTATCTAAGGGAGGTGTACTGGCACAAAAAGAAGCTTGGTGGTGGAGTGAAGTAGTACAAAATAAAATCAAGGCAAAGAGGGCATGTTACAAATTACATTATGCTAAGAAAACTAGTGAAACTTTAGAAGCTTATAAGAAAGTAAAGAAGGAAGCGAAAAAGGCCGTTAGTGAAGCAAAAGCTAAGATTTGGGATCACTTATATAAAAAACTCAACTCAAAAGAGGGTGAAAGAGATATTTTTAGGATAGCTAGGGCTAGAGATAAGAAAACTAAAGATCTTAATAATGTTAGATGCATAAAAGACGAAGATGAAAAAATTCTAGTGGCAAATGATGATATAAGAAATAGATGGAAAAACTATTTTTATAATCTTTTTAATGAAAATAAAGATGTTAGTATTAGTTTAAGAGATTTAGCCAAGTCAGAAAAGTATATAAACCATAATTTCTACCGACGTATTCAAAAGAATGAAGTCAAAGAGGCTCTTAAACATATGAAGAGTGGTAAATCGGTAGGACCAGATAATATTTCTACGGGTAGCAATTTAGCTCCTTTACACGGCCAGATTTTGATAATTCACCTTCTTGAGGTTCGGCAAAGAAACAAGGATGCTCTGTGCAAATTTCGAGGACAAGTTGACGGATCCTCGGTTAGTTGACGTGAAGAAGAAAGGGGAAGGAGACAGACGCCGGTGCCGAAATATGTCAGAGAAGAATAGGGAACGCGTTTTTGTACTCGACCGAAGAACAACCCGGACTTACACCCCATACCGGGCACGGGTCAACCTGAAGCATGACTCTCCCTCTCTCTCCCCTGCCCCCAAACGGGTCCAAGTTTTGGAAGAAAAAAACACGAATCCAGCTGGTTCTAGCACGAACTCCGCATGAGACGACCCAAATCAACCCGATTTGTCACTATCAAAAAAGGGAGAAGCGTGATTTGGAAGACAGAGGCACTCACGTATATATAGTGAGCAAAGGTGGAGTTTCTATCCACCCACCTCTGAAAAATAAGTAAAACAGCTATATACCTCACACTTAAATCTAACGATATAAAACATAGTTCACCTTACCTCAGAAAGTCCCGTCCCATGTCACTCAAGCCAGAACTCATTCTTAATATGACCTCTAAATATAATAATAGTAATAGGGGTGAGCACAAACCACAGGTGCTCTATAAATTTATCTCTCCACATTCACAAGAACATTAAGTACATACATGTTTTAAATAGTACACAATATAAGCAAATAAATTTATCTTACGGTTCAAATCAATATCATCATCATCATGTATGCAATGTCAAGCACTAATCAATAATGCACTTTTTGCTTCTATATCAAGACCACTATTATGTCTAACCACAACCACTACCATTCTCTTGTTCAATACAAACAATCCTTGTATCTACACGGCAAACCGGTACACACAAGTAGGGTCATGGTTCAAAACATTATGTTAACAAAACATACATCCATTGGAGACCACCTCTCATCACAGACCATACACATTAGTCCAATATCATAAATACAAATGAAGTGTTCAAACTCACTTTATTTTAAAACACACAATATTCCATATTGTTTTTCACACTCGCACACATATCCCAACCGCAACATATCTTATCATACAACACAAGCTGCCCAATGCAAACCATAAGTGACCCATCATAACTAAATGAAGTATTGATTCGCAAATCCATATCCCCTAAGGACATAACCAGTCTAAACAGAATAATATGTTTCATATCGCACATGGAGACCTCCAAGTTAACACTACCGAAAATGACCATCCAAACGTTCAACAAACATCATATTCAAACAACAACAACAACTAAGCATTTTCCCGTACTAGACGGGGTCAACTACATGGATTCTTTGTTTCCACAGATCCCTATCATGTGTCATATTAGCAGTTAACTCACAATAAGCTAGATCATTCTTTATTGTTTCTTTTCAATACTTTTGCTGTCATCCTCTACCTCTTTTAATACTTTCAAAATCTAGTTTTTCATACATTCTTATAGGTTCTTCTTTTGATCTTCCTTCAATATGTCCAAACCACCTGAAACGATATTCTCTCATTTTGTCCTCCATTGGTATAACACATAATTTATTTCTAATAATCTCATTATGCATGCAATCTTTTATTGTATGATCACTCATACATCTCAACATCTTCATTTCTATCACAGACATCTTTTGTACATGTTGATGATTAACCGCCAAACACTCAAAACCATAAAACATAGTAGGTCTAATTGTTGCTCTATAATATTTATATTTTAACTTTAATGGTATCTTCTTATCACAAAGAATACTTGATGTTCTCCATTTTAACCAACTAGAATTAATTTTATGCATAACATCTCCATCAATTCTTCCATTACTATGAAAAGTTAACCCTAGGTATTTAAAATTTTCCTTTGAGGGATCCAATGTGTGCCAATTTTAATTTTTATATCCTCTGAAGTAACCAAATGATCAAACTTACATTCCATATATTTTGACTTTTTTTTACTAAGTCAGAAGCCTTTACTTTTTAATGTTTCTCTCCATAGTTCCAATTTTCTATTAACTTTTTTCTTAGACTTTTCCACTAACACAATGTCATCTGCAAATAACATACACCAAGGTGCTTCATCTTAAATATGTTTTGTTAACTCATCAATCACCATTATAAATAAGTATGGACTTAAAGTTGATCCTTCATGTAAACCAATATTAACTTCAAAGAAGTCTGTCATAACTTCATGAGTCCTCACACATGTTTTCACACCATCGTACATGTCTCTTATAAGGTTTATATAAGTCAATGGAATATCTTTTTTTTCAAGGTTCTCCAAAGAACCTCTCTCGGCACCCTATCCTAAGCCTTTTCTAGATCAATAAATATCATGCGAAGGTTTTTCTTTTTTGCTCTAAAATATTTCATAAGACGTCTCAAAAGGTGATTCGCTTCAACACTAGATCTGCCTAGCATGAATCTAAATTGGCTTTTTGTTTTACTCGATACTTGTCTTAACCTACGTGTGATAATTCTTTTCCACAATTTCATAGTATGGCTCATTAACTTGATACCCCAATAATTCGCATACTTCTTAATGTCTCCCTTATTCTTAAGTATGGGTATAAGTGTACTCGCACTCCATTCCTTAGGCATCTTTTAGTTTCTTCATATTTCATTAAATAGTCTTGTGAGCCAAGTGATTCCTGTTTCTCTTAAGATTTTGAAAACTTTCTATAGGAATATTAGTTGGTCCTACCGATTTATAGCCTTCATATGTGTAAAAACCTCTATGAGTTGATTCTTTTGAATACGTCGGTAGAAATTGTGGTTTATATACTTTTCTGATTTGGCTAACTCTCCTAAGCTAATACTAACATTTATTTTCATTAAAAAACTTATAAAAATAGTTTTTCATCTATTTTTTATATCGTTATTTGCCACTAGAATTTTTTCATCCTCGTCTTTGATGTATCTAACAGAATTAAGATCTTTAGTTTTCTTATCTATATCCATAGCTATCCTAAAAATATATCTTTTACCCTCATTTGAGTTGAGTTTTTTATATAAATCCTCTCAAATTTTTGCTTTTGTTTTAGTGACGGCCTTTTTTGCTTCCTTTTTTACTTTCTTATAAGTCTCTAAAGTTTCACTAGTTTTCTTAGTATAATGTAATTTGTAACATGCTCTCTTTGCCTTGATTTTATTTTGCACTACTTCACTCCACCACCAAGCTTCTTTTTGTGCCGGTGCACCTCCCTTAGATTCACCTAACACATCTTTTGTCACTTTCCTAATATGTATAGCCATATTGTTTCACATATCACAAGGTGTAGCAACATAATTCCAAGCATCTCCTTGAAGGACTTTATGTTTAATATATCTTCTTTCTCACTTTTGAGGTTCAACCATTTAGTCTGAATAGCTCGATGCACTCTTTTCTTCTTTGTCCATTTTTTGTTTGTAAATCCATAACTAAAAGTCGATGTTGTGTGGTTAAGCTTTCTCCTGAAATTACCTTACAATCATTAGAACACACTCTCTTTTTTTTACAAATAAAGTAATCAATTTGTGTTTGTGATAAGCCACTTTTATAAGTAATTAAATGTTCATCTTGTTTTTTGAAGATTGTATTGACTATAAAGAGATCAAATATCATAGCAAAATTTAAAATTTTCCTACCTTCTTCATTTATATCCCCAAAACCAAAGTTTTCATGAATACCTTGATATCCTAATGTGTCTTACCAACTCTTCTCGTAAACAAATCATCTCCCTTTGTGGAATTCTTTGAATCACCTTATCTAACTCTTCCCAAACAACCATCTTTATACTATCTTCTAGTCCTACTTGGGGTGTATAAGCACAAACTATATTCAAAACCTTTGCTCATAACACTAATTTCAATGTCATGATTAGGTCACCATATTGTTGTATGTCTACTACACTATCCTTTAAATCTTTATTTATGATAATACCAACTCCGTTTCGTGTCTTTTCCTTACCTCAGTACCATAATTTAAAACATGTATATTAAATCTTCTTTACTTTTTCTACAACCCACTTTGTCTCTTGTAAACATAGAATATGAATCTTTTTCCGAATCATAGGATCTACGACCTCCATTAGCTTACCGGACAATCTTTTGATATTTCAAGAACCAATACGAATCTAATTATCTAGTATATGATAGTGTTTAAAAATGCTCAAGCACATTTATGTCATGCATCAATTCAAATAGTAATGTACTTTTGATATACCTATATATATAATTTCAAGGTATTACAAACAATACATAATCATATACATCAATGAAAACAGTTAAAACTATCTCTAGCATGCATTAAAAGAAGGAATAAATACACCTACCTGAAACTCCCACTTTGATCAAATTTCTTAAGTAGCAAGTCCACTCCACATCACCTTAATTTTGCACCTAAACAACATAAGGTCATTTGTAAATTATAAATTGTTTGATAATAAAACCAATGGTTCAACATGCACGCAAGTTAGAGTCTTGATAACTCTTATTTGAGTAAAATAGCCTAAGTAAATACCTTAAATCCAAATTTCTTTGCCTGGAATCGCCTAATTGCTTTCTGTCATCTGAATAAAACCATTATATTAATAGACTATATTTTATTATGGACTTCATTTTTCAAACCACATCAAAATTAGACTCCAAACATCCTATAAATGACATGAAAACTCCAACAGGATCTACTTTTATATTTGTCTAGTTCCAATTAACTTGTCCAGGTCCATTTCTACTAACAATTTCTTTCTAACTCCGATCCATGGACCTCATCTAGGCCCAAATCCATGTCCTCCTAGGGACACTGGTTTAAGGATCGGGTTTGGTGTCACACCAGGTCGACATGACATAGTGTAGGACCGACATGATAGGGACAATCGTGTCTCCTGTAGGTTGACATTTCACACTTGAAAAAGGCCATCTTTTACACTTTTCACGATGATAGACCATTTGCCCATTTTAATCATTTAGTATCGATTTAGTCCAAAAGAAGAAGAAAAGAGCAAACCCACCAGGAAACTCACTCTTCATAGCGATCATTGAACTTGACGACATCACGAAAGGACCAATGGAGTTAGACATGGTCAGTTCCGAACCGGCCTCGCGGTTCAACCTGAAACCAAACCCCGATTCTGGTTATGGAACCGTTACTAGACCCAAACATGTCTCGGTTCAGTTACAATTTGTCTATTGGAAAAACTGACCCAGAACCAGACTGTAAAAACTGACGGTTTGGGTTCCAGTTTGAATGGTTGGGTCCGATTCAGAATTGAACTGCCGGCTTCAAATCCGATTCTGAATCAAACCGCCAGTTCTGAGTCTAATTCTGAATCTGAATCCCAAACTACATGAAACTGGATTTGAAAACATAAAAAATGGATCTAGAACCACTCAAACCATAATCTAAACTGTTATAAAATCAAAACTGAAATCGGATCCAAAATTGTCATAAAATCATAACCAAATCTGAAACCGCCAAACCTGAAATAGAACTGTCTGTTGAACGGTTCAGTTATGATTCCTGGTTTCGAGTAACCCAAAACTGGCGGTTCCAAATGGAGTGGATCTTTCTTTTCGCTTTCTTGAATTGCCAAAAGACTAACACAATGATGAGGATTTTGGGTAGGAAAATAAAAGTTGAAACAAGGGAAACAATTTTACCTCAAGGTTGGTGAAAATCCAATGTTCTCTGGCATTATCCAACAAGTTTGATGGCAGGTGACCCTCAAAATCAGCCAAATGCGGTTTTACCTCAAGGTTGGTGAAAATCCAATGTTCTCTGGCATTATCCAACAAGCTTGATGGCAGGTGACCCTCAAAATCAGCCAAATGCGGTTTTACCTCAAAAATGATTTTATTATTTGAAATTTTCAAAGTTTCAAGGAACTTTTTAAAAAAAATTATTCAAAGAATTAACTTGAGAATTTTGAAAAATATTCCAAAAATTTCAAGGCTTTTAAAGGATTTTTAAAACCAAACTTTTGGAAGAAACAAAAATCAAGAGAATTTAAGGAAATAATCTTGGAAAAGGTAGCTTTCAAAAATCATGCAAGGAACAAGAATAAAATTTAAAAAATAAAAGGTACATTTCAAAAGAAGTTCCATAAAAAATATATTTTGAAATAAATAAAGTTGGTGAGTCGATTAAAAAGTTAATCATATAGGAGCATTGAATTTAAAAAAGTAAAGAGTGGTGGTTCCCCGTAATAGCTGCTTTAGAATTCTCTAAAAATTAAGTCTTAAGAATTTTCATCGAATTGGTGAAGGAATTTTAGACACTAGTTAGGGTTTTGTTAATCTTAATCAATCTCATAAACACTTCTATAGGATTTATAAGTAAACCTCTCTTGGCTGATTTCTAGACAATAAATTCTCATTGAAAGTTAATCAAGCCCCTAGAGCCTCAAGAGTAGTCATTTTCCCTGTTCCTCTTGTCCCTTAAGGGCATTAGTATTGTCACGATAACTATTCATCTACATTACTTCCCAGCATAATTAGCCATCTCCTAGTTTGAGGGGCTAGTTTTGTTCATCTCAAGACAAGGGTATGTAAGACAAGTCCTTTTTGAATGTGCATAAAGTCCTTCAACGTCTCCAAGAACTCTCTCTTCAGTCCCTTTATAGTCACGTTTTGCCCTTTTTACTCCCCTAGCTCCTATAGTCTCAGCCTGGATGCTTCATCCCGACTCCCAATCACCTCTCGAGCATCTTCTCTACTCGAGAGTACACCTATAGAGTCCCTTAGACATCTTATTCATTTAAGAGACTCACTCACGGAGACTAACACCTTTGTGATTTATTCTTGATGCCCATATTTTTTGGGTCCAACACTCTTATTCTCAAGTACATCACCTTTAGTATGCACTTTATCTCTGTATCTTTACCCCCATCATATCCCAAGTGTTTTCCATAATTTATACCTATACCAAACCATACCTTTGAACCTCCTCTATCTCCTCTATGGTACTCCATTTAGACTCCATTGTCTTCCATGTTGTCATCAGATTATTCGCCAAAGACTACTCCATCTTTTTCACCTTCTTCACTGGAGTATTATCTTGAGACCACACCTACATGCACTTTTCATGAATATCATCCCATCACTCCATTACCAGTCTCCAATCACAAAATCTTGCTATTGAGGATTTGTCTATAGAAATATCGTTCTTAGACACATCAATACTCTCTTCTTCTAAGATATCATCATTGTTGCTACCTTTGTTGTCATCATCAAGATTTAGAGTTAGCCTTAGTATATCTGAATCTATGGTTTCTTCATCTTTCAACAATCTATCTCCTCGTCACACAATAACACTAACTCTACTAGTGGTTATACATGGATCCTAGAGTTTCCTCGATCCTAGTCAGACCCAGAGTTAGAACACTCTTGATCCATAAGGTCGTTCCTTCATAGGTAAAGATGGTTTGTTATGTTACACTAGAGTTGGTCAACACTAATCTTTTATTGATATCGATACTTTACAAGGGACCTTCTCCCAATTGAGTCACGACGAGCTCGTGGAGCTTGATGATGTTTTACTTGATGACCAACATTCATTATTTCATGCATCACGGATAAACATACCTAGTTCTAGTTTCCTTTCCTCAAATAGTCACCATGTCATAGTAAGTGAACCTAGTTCTTTTTTGCTTCCCCTTGAAAATGTAATTTTCAAAAATCATACAAGGAATAAAAATGAAATAAAAAAACTTGAAAGATATCATTTCGAAAGAAGTTCCATTAAACATGTATTTTGAAATATGTGAAGGTGGTGAATCAATTAAAATGTTAATCACATGGGAGTATTTAAACAAAGTAAAAAGAGGTGGTTCCCTATAAAAACTACTTTAGAATTCTCTAGAAACTAGGAGCATTAGGAATTTACATCAAATTAGTGGGAAAATTTTAGACATTAGTTAAGATTTTGTTAATTCTAATAAATCATAAAAACAGCCCATAGGCATCTATATATAAACCCCTCTTGGCTGATTCCTAAGCATCTCATTGAGTGTTAAGCAAACTCCTACAACTTCAGTAGCAGTTGTTATAAAAATGTGCAACAATGACTAAAATTAGTTCATCCACGTTACCTACACTATATGGAGTTTTACGCATATTAGTTAAAAAAAAACATCATCTTCAATAAATGTGCAACAATGAGAATCCAATTTCCTTTTTTACTGACCACTAAAAATAATTACTTATAATGGCCTATCTCCATATGGCACTGCAAATATTTTTGGTATAAAAGAAAGATAGCTGAAACGTGAAAGCATTGAAAGAAAGATGGCTGGCAATGCCTATAAGAAGCAACACCAAGTTCTTGATCAACATCTCTTATTGTTGTATGATCCTATAAATCCATCAAGAGAATCAATTGTTCCATCTGTTCATGTGCATCTTTATGAAACTCAAAAAGGCTCTCTCTCATGATAAAGTCCCCCTCTCACAATAAAAGCCCGTGCTCTTGGTTGTGATCAACTAAGGTGAAGATGTTCAAGTAAAAGGGAATGATGCTATAATGCCTGTTACAAAGGCTTAGTGTTCTCCAATTCAATAGCTATCACTCAAATTTTCTTTTCCTCTAGTTAGCTACATTTTTAAGTTATTAATTATATGCACTAGGTGTCAACCATACATTAATCTCCATTTCTTAGTTGTGTAAGATCGTCTTTACTATTGTTGGGTTGCACGGTATTTCGATATTATGTATTCATCAGTTTTATTTTCAGTCATTTTGTCATGATGTATTGCGTTAAAACAGTTGTATTAGGCTCATGTTACTTACCTAAGGTTGTATTAGTCACTAGTTTTAATCTACATATCACTGATACATCCATTTGGTATATAGAATATTCAATTGGAATAGTCATTTATCACCATTTGCCCAGGTGTTCTCACAAAGTCTACAACAACAACAACAACACCTAAGCCTTTTTCCATACTAGACGGGGTCGGCTACATGGATTCTTTGTTTCCACAAAGCCCTATCATGTGTCACGTTAGCAGTTAACTCACAATAAGCTAGATCATTCTTTATTGTTTCTTTCCAACACTTTTGTGGTCGTCCTCTACCTCTTTTAATAATTTAAAAATCTAGTTTTTCATACATTCTTATAGGTTCTTCTTTTGATCTTCTTTCTATATGTATAAATCACCTTAAACGATATTCTCTCATTTTATCCTCTATTGGTGCCACACATAATTTATTTCTAATAACCTCATTATGTATACGGTCTTTTCTTGTATGATCATTCATATATCTCAACATCTTTATTTCTGTCAGAGACATCTTTTGTACATGTTGATGATTAACTGCCCAACACTCAAAACCATAAAACATAGTAGGTCTAATTGTTGCTCTATAACATTTACCTTTTAACTTTATATGTTCTTCTCCATTTTAACCAACTAGAATTAATTTTATGCATAACATCTCCATCAATTCTTCCATTACTCTGAAAAGCTAACCCTAGGTATTTAAAATTTTCCTTTGAGGGATGCAATGTATGCCAATTTTAATTTTTATGTCCTCTGAAGTAACCAAATGATCAAACTTATATTCCATATATTTTGCATTTTTTTTTCTAAGTAGGAAGCCTTTACTTTCTAATGTTTCTCTCCATAGTTCCAATTTTCTATTAACTTTTTTCTTAGACTTCTCCACTAACACAATGTCATCTGCAAATAACATACACCAAGGTGCTTCATCTTAAATATGTTTTGTTAACTCATCAATCACCATTATAAATAAGTATGGACTTAAAGTTGATCCTTCATGTAAACCAATATTAACTTCAAAGAAGTCTGTCATAACTTCATGAGTCCTCACACATGTTTTCACACCATCGTACATGTCTCTTATAAGGTTTATATAAGTCAATGGAATATCTTTTTTTTCCAAGGTTCTCCAAAGAACCTCTCTCGACACCCTATCCTAAGCCTTTTCTAGATCAATAAATATCATGCGAAGGTCTTTCTTTTTTGCTCTAAAATATTTCATAAGACGTCTCAAAAGGTGATTCGCTTCAACACTAGATCTGCCTAGCATGAATCCAAATTAGTTTTTTGTTTTACTCGATACTTGTCTTAACCTACGTGTGATAATTCTTTCCCACAATTTCATAGTATGGCTCATTAACTTGATTCCCCAATAATTCGCACACTTCTTAATGTCTCCCTTATTCTTATGTATAGGTATAAGTGTACTCGCACTCCATTCCTTAGGCATCTTTTAGTTTCTTCATATTTCATTAAATAGTCTTGTGAGCCAAGTGATTCCTGTTTCTCTTAAGATTTTGAAAACTTTCTATAGGAATATTAGTTGGTCCTACCGATTTACAGCCTTCATATGTGTAAGAACCTCTATGAGTTGATTCTTTTGAACACGTCGGTAGAAATTGTGGTTTATATACTTTTCTGATTTGGCTAACTCTCCTAAGCTAATACTAACATTTTATTTTCATTAAAAAACTTATAAAAATAGTTTTTCATCTATTTTTTATATCGTTATTTGCCACTAGAATTTTTTCATCCTCGTCTTTGATGTATCTAACAGAATTAAGATCTTTAGTTTTCTTATCTATATCCATAGCTATCCTAAAAATATATCTTTTACCCTCATTTGAGTTGAGTTTTTTATATAAATCCTCCCAAATTTTTGCTTTTGTTTTACTGACGGTCTTTTTTGCTTCCTTTTTTACTTTCTTATAAGTCTCTAAAGTTTCACTAGTTTTCTTAGTATAATGTAATTTGTAACATGCTCTCTTTGCCTTGATTTTATTTTGCACTACTTCACTCCACCACCAAGCTTCTTTTTGTGCCGGTGCACCTCCCTTAGATTCACCTAACACATCTTTTGTCACTTTCCTAATATGTATAGCCATATTGTTCCACATATCACAAGGTGTACCAACATAAATCCAAGCATCTCCTTGAAGGACTTTATGTTTAATATATCTTCTTTCTCACTTTTGAGGTTCAACCATTTAGTCTGAATAGCTCGATGCACTCTTTTCTTCTTTGTCCATTTTTTGTTTGTAAATCCATAACTAAAAGTCGATGTTGTGTGGTTAAGCTCTCTTGGAATTACCTTACAATCTTTAGAACATGCTCTCTTTTTTTCTACAAATAAAGTAATCAATTTGTATTTGTGATAAGCCACTTTTGTAAGTAATTAAATGTTTATCTTGTTTCCAAAACCAAAGTTTCCATGAATACCTTGATATCCTAATGTGTCTTTACCGGCTTGTTTCCATGTTCATCTTGTTTCCAAAAGCAAAGTCAATCTGTATTGACTATGAAGAGATCAAATGTCATAGCAAAATTTAAAATTTCCCTACCTTCTTCATTTATATCCCCAAAACCAAAGTTTTCATGAATACCTTGATATCCTAATGTGTCTTTACCCTCTCTCCTCCTAAACAAATCATCTCCCTTTGTGGAATTCTTTGAATCACCTTATTTAACCCTTCCCAAACAACCATCTTTATACTATCTTCTAGTCCTAGTTGGGGTGCATAAGCACAAACTATATTCAAAACCTTTGCTCATAACACTAATTTCAACGTCATGATTCGGTTACCATATCATTGTTTATCTACTATACTATCCTTGAAATCTTTATTTATGATAATACCAACTCCGTTTTGAGCCTTACTTGAGTACCAACCTTTTCTTCAACCTCAATCTCCTTTGCTTTTTCTCCAACCCACTTTGTCTCTTGTAAAGTCTACCACATAAATTTGTCGAGTTTCATATTTCAAGTTTCTTGTTCATTCCATGTTTGCGTTGCATATTCACTTTGCTAACACCTTGCCAACCACTTACTAACCCATGACCTAGAACCAACTGCTGTTGTTTGACCCTCCAAATTTCCACCTGGTTCCAAGTGTACCTATTAGCTTCACTCACTCCAAAACTGACCTACCTACATTAATACATAACTTGTGCCCAACTATCTTAGCCAGCCAACAACCCTTTGATTTTATTATTCTCAAGGACCTAACTCTGGATTACCAATCCAGACCTTGATCCTTCAAACTTAACTCACTCTAAACATCATACCCCACAACTAGTTGGCCTTAGTTGTCTAACTAAGCAACCTACCCAAATTCAACCTCCTGGGTTTACTCCTGAATCAAGCCATAATGCAATCTTTTGCGCCTGAACTTCAGTTACACGTTAGTCTTTTACTAAGTCGACATCATACTCACACTTTACCCCAACCCGTCCTAAATAACCCTAGTCACAACCTCGACCAAGTTAATCTCTTTTACCTAATCAGTCAAGCCTTATTTCAAACGTAGTCCAACAAACCTTAAACTAGATCCTTAGCAAAACCAAGACTTATACCTTTCCTATCCAGGAGTCAACAAGCTGGGCCCTTTGATACTCACCATTGACCAAGTGTACAGGAATTTCAGGTTTAGCCAACCAAGCGATTTGGTAACACACGAGATGGGCCCTTATTTTCATGTGATTGTATCATGAATTGAGGTCCTGCATAGCCAAAAGTTTGTGCGAAGTTTGATTTAAGCACGTGGAGTTGGTCATTGTTGAACAAGAGATCTTTTGAGATGACTTAATATGAGAAATGATCTGAACATGTTAACTCTCTCATAGTCTCTTGTCCCTTTTTTATTAGGAAAAATTATTAATTTTTTCCATCTAGATGCATATGCTTTTAATTTGACAAAACCTATGAGATTTGACAGAGAATGAATATGTTGAAGGAGAAAATGCTAAAGATCTGAAAGGAGCTAAAAGATCTTCAACTAAGGAAGTTGATAAAATCTATGTCCAAAGAATCTCAAAGAAAAGTACGTTAAAGCATAACTCTCTCACACACCCTAATTTTCATAAATACCCAAAATATCCCTACAAAATCTTCTCTCCTCTCCACACTAAAATCCAGTGATCTTTCCCTCTTCCTTTGCCAACCTTTTTCCGTCCGATTTTCATGGATTGATAAGTGCTATATCGTTATTTACAACTAACCAACTTCGATTAGTTACTTACGAATCTAGTTGGAAGTAAACGAATGAACAAACACGATGAACCAAGAAAAAATCGAAGAGACAATCGATCTGCCCATTTTCTCAAATTTTCTTGAATTTGGAAGGTTTGCTTTTACTAAGATCATTATATTTTCGTTGCTTTGCTTGAAATCTTTTGGTTTTTAAAACATTTGAAGATGATTCCTAATGTTAGGCAAAATTGGAGGGGTGGCCGAAACCGTAGAGGGAAACACAATAAAGTCACATCCTTCCTCATGGATAAATGCCCCTGGATCGCATCTCCCTTGAAGATAGAGACGTGCATGTCTTGTGTCTCCTTTAACCGAATAGTTTTTGTTATGATATTTGATATCCATGTTTTTATTGTAGAATGACAAACAATTCGAACGAAAGCACTTATGATAGAAGCAATTAAGAGAAGATGCTGACGGATCAACGTATTTATCATACAATGACTAAGGATTATGATAGTAGTTTCAGTATACCGAGCAATGTATTTGTTAACTAGTTGGCAGAAGAGGTAGAGGATGAATTTGTTGATTGTGAGGGTGATAGGCTAGATTATTCCCTTGTGTTTGTGATTGATGATATGTTTAGTAGTCATAATGAGCTTATTGACTATGTAATACTAGTTGAGAGGAATTATAACATTGTTATGCTTATTAGTCGTTCAAGAGAAAAGGCATAATAAGTAAGGTATGACTTGCATACAAAAGAAGTAGCAAGTATAGGCTAAATTGTGGTGTTGATGTTGAAAGTAATAGGTGGACGGGTACTAAAAAGGCCGGTTGCACTTACTTATTAAGAAAGAGGGTGGAGGCAATGGATACTTTAATTTGCACATAGTAAATGAGATATATAACCATCCTTTAGGATTGTATCTCGAGGGACATGTTTTTGCAAGGAGATTAAAGCTCTCAGTACGGTGTAACAAAAGACCTCATATAAAGTCATTGCAAATTGAAATAAATATTGGATCAACACGAGTCATGATCACACTATCCTACATGAACCATCAATTTGTCATCCTAAAGGAACACCATCTAACCAATCTATCAGGCGAGACTTGTCTACTTGGGAACATGCACTTAAGATTGCCTCGCGCAAAGGAAGACATGGGCGTACACATGGTTGATGATACCTCTCCTAAGATGGGTCGATCTCTTCAAGGAGTTGTGATCCTTTCTCTACCATTGAGAAAAATATTTTCAAGCAACTTGACTTTGAATCGACTTATGAGACGGCAATATCAAGATTTATGGGCATCTTCATGAATGCTTAGGTAAATATTATTGGAGATGAAAATTATAGGTACAAAACCATTGGTGTACTTACAAGACAAGGAGATGAGTGATGATGTAAAGCTCTTAGAGAGTCCTTGAAGGAGGTAACATGTATGCGTTGCATATATGCATAGGTTTTCGTAGAGGATGGTGGTGTTGATGTTATTATTCGATGTATTGCATACATAAGAGATGAGTCATGCCCTAGTCAGTATTGGATGATAATGCCAGATATGGGTTTAGTTTTCACTACTCAACAAAACATAGTATTGATACTCCTCTCTATGATAGGGTCGATGATATTTCTGTTATTAGTGTCAAATACTCAACAATCTGTTATGAGGGATGTGTGGTACATGTGTTATGATATGTTACATGATATTTTTTAATGGTGAGCATAATATTTTATTACATTATAATGACATTTCATAAATTTAAGTAAATATTAATCCTCTATTTTGTTTATACTTTTTTGCAAATGTACATGGCTGATGGCTTTTCAATGCTTCCTATCTTTCCAACATAATAACATGATCAAGATGAAAGTGTTGGGCAAGAATGTATTAACTTGTATATACAATTGAGAGGACTAGGAGAAAATGTTATATACGATATTGAGGACGATCACAGTGTTAACTATTATCCATTTATATATATCATTTCACGATTTTGGGATTTGAATGGATATCATGTATTATGTTGATTGATAGAGTATGACATTTCATTGCAATCATGTATGTATCAGAAAACCCAATGTCTTTCATTACGATCATCATTTACATATTAATGTTTCAAATTTACACAATAAAGTCCAAATACAACCCAAGCAAAAAATGTCACCGATCGTCATTTTCAAGTGTCAACCGATGGATTCGTTCGTTGCATTACTCATACGTCTTTATGAGGCCTCGTAATATAGGATCACTCACTAATGACCGTGACACAAGCTTTGAATGTATTGAAGTTGTTACAGGTATCTCACATATTGCACTCATACACTGATATAAGAAATTATGTAGAGAACAATTAGTATAGGAAAACAAAATTGAAAGACCTCTAATAGAAATACAATTATTCATTTATCTGTATGTACAATGATGTATCACATTGCCTAGCTGAAGTATGTCGAGCAGGATGCAACTGACTACTAGAATCTCACAAAATAAATCAATAGTACTATATATATCACTCTATGTATACCTCATTACACTCGTATGAGTACAATATTAAGACTCCAAAATGCTCAAGCTCAAAACAATGTGAGCATTGACTTTTCTCGATCGCATTACATGGGTCATATTGTACCTTGTAAACTCAAAATAAAATGATACCTATTCTCAATGTATCACCTAAAATTTCTTCCATGCTTCTAACCATCATTGCCTAGGTCAAGGCAACAAGTTAGACCATGAAACTGTTTAGGATGGATTAAACAATATTTATAGATAATGGACTCCATTTCTGGTCTAGTTTTTCCCTTTATTTTTCAGATTTTGTTCAAATTGTACTCACTAAGATAGCGAATGCAAACAAAGAGTCCATGTAGTGGACCCCATCTAATATGGGAAAAAACTAAGTTGTTGATGTTGTCTCAATTTATGAAACGATCTATCTTTAACCATGTAACTGTCAGAAAGAGAATGTAACATAAAGACTTCTTAACACTTCATTGGGATATTTTAGTGTACAGATAATTCGTTTTTTTTCTTCTTTTGTTTAGGGGAGGCCGAAGCAGGGTATGTACACCCAGAGAGTTGAACTCGTGGCCAAGGTCACGGTCTAGAGCCTTGTCAGGTCAGTTATGGCTCTGAGTGCAATCCTTATGTTTTAAATTTAGGTCAACATTATCTTGAGCAACTCCCAATATTAACCCTAAAAGCAACACGGTGGGTAGATTTGCAAACTTGACATATATTCAACTCACTTTAGATCTCTAGGATTACATAGAACTTGCCTCTCTTATGAAATATTTGAAGGGTTCTTAATTTCTTCAGTTAATGTTCCTTCATAGAAATGCAGGGGAAACCCGAAAAGGTGATATACAAGCAGATCAATGATACGAATATGGAGGTTTATCCTTCAAACATGTACTTTCTCTTGAACCGATAAATAACTTAATAAGCATGTGATATAAGTTTCTCAACAGGATGGAAGTATTACAGGCTAGTGTTCTTGGTTAGGGCCTGTTTAAGTCGAGGAACTTAATTAGATAAAGAAGCATTTGGGGTGTTCGAATAATGCAAATGGGAAACCCATTTCCCTAGAAAATCAAGGAACATGTAATGGAGCTCAGTGTTCCGGTTTATGGAATTTCAGGCACGAGTTCTGTTAAAGTTCCATGACAAGTTCTTTGAAGTTCCGTGACATATACAGGCCCTGAGAGTAGTGCAATAGAAGGCAGCCTTGCCCACGGAATGAGGCCGCCAAGCTTCTTGAGATGGGGTCAGCTTCCATTTCTCAGGATCCTCGATAGCAATCTCTACCTGCCCATACCACCTATATGCTCTCCCCCTCTCTCTCTCTCTCTCACACTATATATACATAGAGAGAGATTGAATCTTATCAACCATTGATACTGTCCATTCGCATTTGGCCATTACTGTTTGGATGCATTAGAATAATAACATTATCCTTCATACATTTTTAAATACATAAATCATGTATAAGTATATATATTAAAAGTATAAGTATATATATTAAAAGTATATGTTAGATACATATGTATATATTATAAATAAAAATGTATATTCATACATGTAATGACTTCTAATTTAATCCTATGGAATACTATAGGGTAGACATGTCCAGTTTCGGGTTACTTGGAACTACAAACCATAACCGAACCGTCCAGTGGATGGTCGCGGTTAGACATGTCTGGTTTTGAATAAACCAGAACTCACAGTTTCAGTTTTGGGAACTGTAACTGAACCATCCAGCAGACGGTTCTGGTTCTAATTCCGTGTTTGACAGTTCTAGATCTGGATCCGCTTCTGGATGGTTTTGGATCTGGTTTTTATAGTTTTGAATCCAATTTTGGGGTGGTTTCGTCCGTATCCGGTTTTTATGGTTTTGAATATGGTTTCAGGACGGTTTCGAATTCGGTTTTTGGATGGCTTAGGAACGATTTCGAGTATGATTTTTGGATAGTTTTGAATCTAGATCCGACTTAGTTATGTAACTATTAAACAATTTAAACTATATACGAATATAAGTTATATAAGACTATATAAGTTTATAACTATAAGTATTAATTTATAATGTATTGCATTATACATACATATATTATTTTTAAAAAGGGTATAGTTACATTATATAAGTTCTTATAAGTTATAAGTATTACATTCATTAACTAATTTATATATACATAATATATTACATTATAAAATATATGTAGACTATGTAGTAATGTAACTATGTAATAGTATATATATATAACATAACGTAACTATGTAAGTATTACATGTTATATGTAATGTATTATGTAATATAACTATATAAGTATTGCATTATATATACAAAATATTAAGATGTTGAACTTAAGTTATATTATTATAAAATATAATACAATATATGTATAAAAATTCATATAAGATGTAATATATATAATAAAAATAAAAAATAATGGGCTTGACCATAATTCACTTATGTATGAAGTATGCCTCCTACATATCCTCTTGGGGAAGAGGAATCAAAACCCACCTAGTTCTCTTATGTTTTGGTAGAAACCCCTTACTTAAAATAATTGATTCTAAACTTAATCATCATTGTCGCTCCATGCTTATATGGGATTAGGACAGCCAAACACTCATTGGATAAATAGGACAGCTGACTCGGCTGTTTGTGGGCAGCCCATGGCGCCTGGCAACATGGCAGAACCAACAATTTAATTTAGAACTGGAACAAGAATTGATGGTTTAATCCGGAACCAGTTCGGAGGTTCAAACTGGAACCCAAATCGCCACTTTTACAACAGTTTTGGTTCTGACTCTGGACCAGTTTTTCAAGTAGACAAACCGTAATCGGACCGGGACATGTTTGGATTTTGTTACAGTTTCAAAACCAGAACCGGCGGTTCTGGTTAGCGGGCATGTTTGGTTCCGTTTTTGAATCGGCCATGTCTAGTTCCAGTTTTGGCAGTTCTAGATCTGATTTCATGATGGTTCTGGTTTTGGGTGGTTCCAAATCCTCCTTTGATTATGATTTCGGGTGATTTCGGATACGGTTTTTGCATGGTTTTGATTCAATTTCGGATCAAGATATGGTTTTTAGACAGATTCAAATTTGATTTGAGGACAATTTCAGATCCATATCATATTTTGGTTTCATTTTTTAACAGATTTGGATCCAAATATTAGTATTATATTATGTATAAGTTATATATAATTAATACTTATGTTATACAACTACATAAGTATATATAATTGGACTTGGATCCAATATTTTAAATTGTAAAAGACTAAGACTAAAGACTATATAGGACCATGAATTATATCACTATATAAGTTTATAACTATAAGTATTACATTATACATACATATATTACATTAAAAAGAGTATAGTTGCATTATATAATTTCTTATAAGTTATAACTTATAAGTATTATATTCACTAATTTATGCATACATGATATATTACAATACAAAATGTATGTAGAGTCACTATGTAGTAATGTAATTATATTACTATATATTACTATATTGTAGTTATATAGCATATTACATATATCATATATGTAATGTATTATATAATATAAGTATTACATTATATATATAAAATAATAAGATGTTAAACTTAAGTTATAATATAATATAATAAAATATATGTATAAAAATTCATACAAGATGTAATGTATATAATAATAAAAATAAAATAAATAATGGGCTTGACTATAACTCACTTACCTATGAATTATGTATCCTCTTAGATAGGGAGGAATCAAAGCTCGCACAGTTCTCTTACCTTTTGGTAATTTTTTTTTACTTAAAGTGATTGACTTCAAACTTAATCATCATTGTTGCTACATGCTTGCGTGCCATGAGTGTTACTAGTACTCATACTAGTTCCTCCTTCACTAGTATAGTCTTTGACACTTCTTCACCCTCCTATGTTTGATTCATTGCTTTTGTCCAACCGTCTAGAAAAGCTTGAGTTTCTAAGGTCTCGGGTTGTAAGTTGAGCAGTGTTCATCTAATATATTACCAAATTTATACTAAATACTTACTCTACGATAATAATTAAGGCTCGAACAATAAAAATTGGATAAGTTGATGCTCTCCACACCATTTTAAAACATCTAATTTCTCTCAACCCTCATCTTCTTTAAATTTATGAAGTTCATAATGAATAATATTATATAACTCAAATTCAAATGAGCCCATAGATTTTGATTGCTTTCAAAGTCTAAATTTCAAAAATATTACTAAAAAACTTACAACTAAGAGACGAGGATGGTTGCACCCCGTTCTTCTACTCATGGAACAAGATGACTATGTGCAGAACTATAATCAATAAATAATTGATTAATTTTTAATCTTATATCATTAATTATATTGTTGATATCATTAAGGTCGTTTAATGAAAGATCCTTTTAATAAGTATTTAAATAATTTTAAGTCTACTAATTTTAATATAAGATCAAATAAAACAATAAGTAAACTAATTAAAGAAAGATCTATATGACAATTAACTATTTTTTTGTCATCTCCTACACAATATGAGATAAGTAAGAGTTGGTACGAAATTGTGATAATGCATGAACTACTTTTAAATCTTGATAAATAAATAAATGATAAGTAGTATAGTAAATACCATATAATACATTTGAAGCATTATTAAAAATAGAAAAGAGATGTAAAAGACATGTACACACATCTCAATTAAATTTAAACAAATTTGACTATAGAAAATTAAGGTACATAAACTCTATTAATAAGTCTCTATATAGTATAGTCACAAACAATATTTGATATGTCAATTCTAATGATATCCTACGTCATTTAAAAATTTATTGGTCTTTTGTTTATAAAAATTTACGAATTCATTTCTAGCATTAGGACGACTCCAAAGAAAAACTTTATCAAGTACACCGAATATATTGTATTTTAAATCATATAATCTTCAAACTACCTTATACACACATGTTAAGTATATGACAAGTACACTGAATGTGAAAAACTTTATTGCCTAAAATAGGTTGACACATTCTTTATAACTTAACTATAGCACATGTATTTGCAACAACATTATCAAGTGAGATTGAGATTTTTTTAGAAGATAATTGATACCCTTCGAAAACCAATTTTAACATATAACAAATATTTTGTGCAGTATGTGATTTATCAAAATAATGAAGTGCAAGAAGATGTTTTTGAATTGACTACCTCTTGTCTATCTAATAAATAATAACTCCCACATATGCATGCAATTACCAATTATAAGTCCATATATCAGCACATAGTGACACACTATGATCAAATGAACTAAAAGTTGCATCAGACTCTTTTTTTTATATATATAATTTATGAATATGTCTACTACCTGATTGCTTAGAAATAAGTGAAGCTAAAGGATTATGAGAATTTTGTATGTAATCAACAAATCCAAGTTTGTGATCAAAATTAAAAGAAAGATGTTTTATTGAAACAAAACGTTTAAAGTCTTCTCTGTCTCAAGTAGAGTTATAGTGGAAAAGCCTCATAAAAGCAGATTCACTAGCAAATGAACTTTCCTAGTTAAAAATTAAGTTTGATGAACATCTAAACTCATTACTTCAGGATGTTTGTTCATAATATGATTTCTTAATATGCCATAACAATCTCCTAAAATTGTATATCATTGTAATTGCACACTGCCTGATTCATGATGTCTTGTTCATCATATAATTTTATAAAGTGAATCTTAAATAAATTGGATCCCTATGACTTAACTTTTTAAGGGCATCCTTTATGTGCGAGTTGTATTGTTAAACTTCTGGTGGTAAATGATTTTCTATACAAATGATACATCAGTACCACTTGTGCTACCTATATCTATCATATTTTCTTCACTTAATGGCATTAGCATCATAGGTTTTTAAGGAATATAAAAACTGTGACTTAGGTTCAAAACAACTTTTCCTTTATTTTTAGAGTTAGAAGAACCATCACCACAGTAAGCAATTAACTTAATAAAATAAACAAAATAAATTAAAAATTAAAAGTTAAGAAGACAATAATATGAAAATAGAGAATTTAGAGATAAAAAATAAAGGAACACCCAAATATGCTTTTGTAAGACTATAGACTGTAGTCTTTATCTGTTGTTGAAATAAGAGCTGCACAAATGAAAATGAAACAATAAAATGAAATGAGAGTGAAATTGAAGAAAAGAGAAAGAGCAAGATCAAGAGAAATAGTAAGAGCAACTGAGAAAGAACTTGTGAGTTATGTGATTTTTAGTTTTGGAAAGTAGTATTTATAGACAAAAACTACTATTCATCAATAGTGTATTTTAAAAAATATATTTAAATTTTTACTTCTAAAAAAATTCACCTAAAATGAGACCTCTCAATCTACTTTGAACTTTTTTCTTTTATTCTCAATCTCTATCTAGATAGATGTAAACATACATCTCACAAAAAATCAATAGAAAATCAAACCCTAATCATTAGTTACAACGAATGTTTTTTTACGAAAGGAAATCCAATGATAAAATGTGTGTAAGTCGTGTTTTACTTAAGGGGCAAACTCGCTCAAGGCGCGCTAATATTTGAGGAGTGACACGCTGTGAGTGCATCTTTGTTATAATGAATGATGAAACACTTAAAGTGTGTTATATTGAAATGATAGACATGCACAAAGCGTGTCACTAGTTGAAGGTAGATGGGTTGAGTGCGTCACTGTTTGAAGAGTGACGTGCGGGAGACACAACTTTTTATGAGAAAAGGGTGTCCGTAGTGAGAGAATTAAGAGAAAGAAAAATAAAAAGATAATTTTGAAAAAAGTGCATGTTTAGTAAAGTGAAGTGTACAAATAGTAATACTCTGTACCATAATATATGTTATAAGCTTTTATGTACAAAAATACTTTTATATTGAAGTGGAGTGGGTGGGTTATACCAAAGCGAGTGCTGTGTTTGACCCCCAAGATGTGCAGGGTAGCAGGGCAAGGCCCAATAACAACTTCCGGTTCAGGGCGGGCTTTATTGCCATCCCTATTTCAAACTAATGAAGCAGATTAGACGAGCGACGACCAATATTAACCCCCAAAACCGTGAATTTGTGACAAGCAAACGCGATTAGTCCTTAGAGATTCTTGATGTGTCAATACCAAAGTCCTGTCTTTCCAACCAAGCCCACCAAATTAACAAGGTCTTACTAAAAACGGTAGGCAACAAATAGATTCTTAGACGTCATTGTTTTATTTTCTCATATTGTTCTTTGGAAAGAAAGGCAAAAATGATATTTTATGGTTACCAACCCTTAAATGTAGAGAAGAAGTTTGAGTTATAGTGACAGATCCACTCAAGGTAGGACACCAGCCAAACCTGAAATTTGGAAAATTAACTGAACGGTTGTATCTGTATCTATATAGTACATAGTTCGTCCCGCCCTACGATTTTTTTTTGTTAACAGAGGAGGCCAATGCACCCTCTGAAAGTCGAGCTCCCCACCACCACCAGCAGTGCTAGAGTGCCCTGCCGTTGAGCTAACGCTCTGAGGGCCTTGCGCTGCAAAATTTAGTATACCATAAAAACGATGCTAGATCCACCAGCAGTCATAGAACACTTTAAAATTTCACGTGGATCAGAAGTTTAATGCAACTTCTTTGGTTCGTTGGGCCTTTTTGCATCACGGTGCTGGGCATGCCAAACTCGCCTTTCGTGGGTCTCGTGGTGCCTGCACAATGCACGCAGCGAAGCAAGTGGGCCGAACTCTACAACCATGTAAGAGAATCGATTGTGATAATTGGTGGCTAGTCATGAAATTGGCTCCCCACGTCAAGATTAATTGAAAAGATTTAAGACCATGGTTCATAGCAGTTTCATATA
Organism: Brasenia schreberi; assembly: GCA_036023115.1. NCBI lineage: Eukaryota > Viridiplantae > Streptophyta > Magnoliopsida > Nymphaeales > Cabombaceae > Brasenia > Brasenia schreberi. Next base: position 9,657,431 of record JAYKKT010000080.1, on the reverse strand, counting down.
AACTTAAGAAGATTATATGTACATCGATAGAGGAAGGCAAACAACTGAAATCACAGAGGCAAATGTGATAATACATAAAGAGACGATGCCTCTTATTTTCTCATGCTTTGATGTGTTTGAAGGAATTCTTCCTGGCGTTGGCCAACACGGTCTTGTCAGCAACAATGAAGTAGGCGGAACCTGCCACTGCACGCAATGGTTTTCTCAATTAGTGTAAACTGGCAACAATATTATTACCCGATCTGAACCCGAATCACCCTTTAATTGGGCCTGAAGTAGATCAAGATCCAATTCTAAAGCCCTGAAAGAGAAAAAAGTGAAAGAGACACCAAAAGGAAACAGCCGTACAGGGTTTCCGGTAAAATTAAGAGACTACCACTATCAAAAGTTTAGTTTGAAATTCTCTAATAATTAGAATCATAAATGCACTGTGATTTGGCAATCCTTTAATCCGAAACTGGCCACAATTAAAGATCCTGATCAAAGACTTATATCACAGGCAACGTGGGAACATACACGAACAGACGTCTCTCTCTCTCTCTCTCTCTCTCTCTCTCTCTCTCTCTCTCTCTCTCTCCCTCTCTCTCTCTCTCTCTATATATATATATATATATATGTGTGTGTGTTACACTATGCCATAAAAAGTACAATAGAAATTAGAATGCATGACTTAAAATTGTTGTCTGATTGCAATGAATTTACGGCTCCAATTTTATAATGATGGCCCACCATTTTGCATAGTATTATTGTATTACGTGTTTCATAGGTTGTGAATACGAGTCAATAGTTGGTTAGTCTTAAAATATACATCTGTATGTGTGTATTTACCTAAGGAGACAATGAGTGCCTGTGCCGTAGGGTTAAGATTTCTCCTTGCCCAAGGTAACATCCTCACGCTGGCCAACTGCATATGATACATGCAATAAGATTGTTAGGTATACTTGGTATTCGGTAGGTAGGACACTATCTTTATATATATAAATATATAGAGAGAGACTTACAGTAGCGACTGCACTAGCAACAGTTGCAACTCCTGCAATCACTCTTCACATTTCAAAACAAACTATACATCAGTCATCGAGCAAAACGAGACCAGTAATCGGAAAGATGCAGATGATAGGCTCCTTTCTCCCTACTGGGGCAATTATGGAAGAGTATGTTGAAGCTTGTACGGAGAACTACGACTTTGAAAATGCTGATGAGCGAATAAAAGATCAATCAAAGAGCCACTTAGGTACAAAGAGACACTTAGGTACTTAGGTAATGAGAGAGTGTAATTGGATCATTGTGATTAACAAGGAAGTGGTAGAGGTTTGAGGACCCATCTGACACTTAACCTCTACCACTTAGGTTCCTTTCATCACTGTGATTAACAAGGAAGTTAAGAATCTCAAGAAAATTAATTTTATTTGAGGACCCATCTAACACATCAAGACCACGAAATGAGTTGCTTAAGACACTAAAATTAGATAGAGCTTGAAATGAACTCATAATTGGATATATTGAAAGTGGTAGAGGTTTGAATCAATCACTTGGAATTAAAAGGTTAGGAGATACACGGTGTTACTGATGTTAATTTTGGAAATTACTGCGATTGGTTTGCAGTATGTTTTACAGTTATGTTCCTAACTATTTTCTAAATCTACTATTATGTTATCTCACAAAAGTACTTCTCTATCCTTATTTGTAGAATTAAAAGAATACCATAAAGCAGAGTTATTTTTTTGTCTTTGTCTACTTATTCAAATTATTGAATAACAAAGAAGAAGAATTTTCCTGTTTTGTCCTAGAATTCTTTATTAAATTACTAAAAGGATAGAAAGTTAAATTACGAGTATGTTCAATAAACTTAAAGAGGCTTGCAAGAAACAGGATTGTGTAGTGTTGTATACTAAAAAAGTTGAGTATGTTGCTTATAATATGGCTATAATGAGTGTTATTTAGATAATCCGCTTTATATGTTAAAGATGGATATCAACAACAAGCTTGCTGTCATTTATTGTAACAACAATGCAACAATTACTCTTATTAAAAGTGGAGTTGATAGCTAAATGAGCAAGCATATAATGGTTAAATACTACTATATTCATGATATGATTAAGAGTAATGAGATATTTATATCTTATATGCTAACACATGATATGTTGGCCGACTCCTTGACTAAAGACATTTGAGAAGATCTTTTTACTAAATATGTTACACACATGGTTTGAGGTATGCCTAGTGTTTGGATATAGAAATACATTTTAATAATTGTTATGTAGGAAAAACATATTGATTATGAAAACCGCATAATAGAGAAGAGTTGTAATTTATTTGCAATTGAAAACGATACAACTTGAGAAATTTCTCAAATAGTGGGAGGCAAAACCAGTGTATCATAAATTGGTTCAAGTAACCAACTCCGAGATGCAAGTTGTTGATGTCTACTTTTGGCTCCAACAACATCAATTAAGGACCCTTTTCTCCGATTTCATGAGTTGCTTTTTACAAAAGATAAACATAAAAATAAAAATCATTTTGCTTTTTATAAAAGGTGCAATTAATGAAAAACTTGTGGGTACATCTATCTTCTTCTTCCTTATTATGTTACTGTTAATATGTGTTTGAAGACAGACTCTCATTCTTAATCATCATCGTTATCATTTAATCACTACACATTATTTAATCATTAGGCATTGCTTTGAGACGTCCTCGCCTAGCGACGCGTGCAGAGCTCGAATAAAGTGAAAAGTAAGAAAGGGTCACTATATTTTCGCTCGAATGTAATGAATCAATACCAAAGAGGGTTCCCAAACCATGGACGTGTGAGGGTAAAGAAGTTAGTCCCGCTACATAGCCGTCTAAATGTAGTGAATAAATTATAGAGAGGGTCTCTACATTTTTAATATGGACGAATGCGGGGGTAAGGAAGGTAGTCCTAGATAATAAGATTTGTATTGATTCTTAGAATATCAAAACATTATTCGGTAAGCTAATGGAGGTGGTAGATACTATGATTCAAAAAAAGATTCATATTCTATGTTTACAAGAGACATAATGGGTTGGAGAAAAAGCAAAAGAGATAGAGGATACAGGTTTTAAATTATGGTACTCAAGTAAAGAAAAGGCTCGAAATGGAGTTGGTATTATCATAAATAAATATTTAAAGGATAGTGTAGTAGACATACAACAATATGGTGACCGAGTCATGATGTTGAAATTAGTATTAAGAGCAGAGGTTTTGAATATAGTTTGTGCTTACGCACCCCAAATAGGACTAGAAGATATAAAGACAACTATTTAGGAAGAGTTAGATAAGGTGATTCAAAAGATTCCACAAAGGGAGATGATTTGTTTAGGAGGAGACTTAAATGGACATGTCGGTAAAAAGGCATTAGGATATCAAGGGATTCATGGAAACTTTGGTTTTGGGGATATAAATGAGGAAGGTAAGGAGATTTTAAATTTTGCTATGGCATTTGATCTCTTTATAGTCAATACAATCTTCAAAAAACGAGATGAACATTTAATTACTTATAAGAGTGGCTTATCACAAACACAAATTGATTACTTTATTTGTAGAAAAAAAGATAGAGCGTGTTGTAAAGATTGTAAGGTAATTCCAGGAGAAAGCTTAATCACCCAACATCGACTTTTAGTTATGGATTTACAAATAAAAAAGTGGACAAAGAAGAAATGAGTGCATCGAGCTATTCGGACTAAATGGTGGAACCTCAAAAGTGAGAAAGAAGATATATTTAAACAGAAAGTCCTGCAAGGAGATGTTTGGAATTATGTTGGCACACCCTGTGATATGTGGAACAATATGGCTATACATATTAGAAAAGTTGCAAAAGATGTGTTAGGGGTATCTAAGGGAGGTGTATCGGCACAAAAAGAAGCTTGGTGGTGGAGTGAAGTAGTACAAAATAAAATCAAGGCAAAGAGGGCGTGTTACAAATTACATTATGCTAAGAAAACTAGTGAAACTTTAGAAGCTTATAAGAAAGCAAAAAAGACCGTTAGTAAAGCAAAAGCTAAGATTTGGGAGGACTTATATAAAAAACTCAATTCAAAAGAGGGTAAAAGAGATATTTTTAGGATAGCTAGGGCTAGAGATAAGAAAACTAAAGATCTTAATTATGTTAGATGCATAAAAGAGGAGGATGAAAAAATTCTAGTGGCAAATGATGATATAAGAAATAGATGGAAAAACTATTTTTATATGCTTTTTAATGAAAATAAAGATGTTAGTATTAACTTAAGAGAGTTAGCCAAATCAGAAAAGTATATAAAACACAATTTCTATCGACGTATTCAAAAGAATGAAGTCAAAGAGGCTCTTAAACATATGAAGGGTTGTAAATCGGTAGAGGACCAGATAATATTCCTATAGAAGTTTGGTACAAGGAGAAATAGGAATCACTTGGCTCACAAGACTATTTAATGAAATATGGAAAAACCAAAAGATGCCCGAGGAATGGAGAGCAAGTACACTTATACCCATATATAAGTACAAGGGAGACATTCAAAATTGTGCGAATTATCAAGGTATCAAGTTAATGAGCCATATTATGAAATTGTGGGAAAGAATTATTTAACGTAGGTTATGACAAGTATCAAGTACAACAGAGAACTAATTTGGATTCATGTCAGGTATATCTACTATTGAAGCGATTCACCTTTTGAGACGTATTATAGAACATTTTAGAGTAAAAAAGATAGACCTTCACATGCTATTTATTGATGTAGAAAAAGCTTATGATACGATACTGAGGGAGGTTCTTTGGAGAACTTTGAAAAAAAGAAGTATCCCATTGACATACATTAACCTTATAAGAGACATGTATGATAGTGCAAAAACATATGTGAGGACTCATGAAGGAATGACAGACTTCTTTAAAGTTAATATTGAGTTACATCAAGGATCAACTTTAAGTCCATACTTATTTATAATGATGATTGATGAGTTAACAAAACATATTCAAGATGAATTACCTCGGTGTATGTTATTTGCATATGATATTGTGTAAATAGAAGAGTCTAAGGAAAAAGTTGATAGAAAATTGGAACTATGGAGAGAAACATTAGAAGATAAAGGCTTCCGACTTAGTAGAACAAAGAGAGAATATATGGAATGTAAGTTTAATCATTTGGTTAATTCAGAGGACATAGAAATTAAAATTGGCACACATTGCATCCCCAAAGGGAAAATTTTAAATACATAAGGTCAATTTTTTAGAGTGATGGAAGAATTGATAGAGTTGTTATGTATAGAATTAATGCTGGTTAAAATGGAGAGGAGTGTCAAGTATTCTTTGTGATAAGAAGATATCATTAAAGTTAAGTGGTAAATATTATAGAGCAACAATTAAACCTGTCATGCTTTATGATTCTAAGTGTTGGGCAGTTAATCATCAATATGTACAAAAGATGTGTGTGAGAGAAATGAAGATGTTGAGATGGACGAGTGGTCATACAAGAAAAGACCGTACACATGAAGTTATTAGAAATAAATTATGTGTGACACCAATAGAGGATAAAATGAGAGAATATCGTTTCAGGTGGTTTGGATATATAAAAAGAAGATCAAAAGAAGAACCTATAAGAATGTACGAAAAACTAGATTTTAAAAAAAAAGGTAGAGAATGACTACAAAAGTATTGAAAAGAAACAATAAAAAATGATCTAGCCTATTATTAGTTAACTGCTAACATGATACGTGATAGGACTATGTGGAAATAAAGAATACATGTAGCCGAGCCCGTATGAGAAAAGGCTTAGCTGTTGTATTGACGGATGATTCCATACAAGTACACTTTGGATGTCTACCAACTCCTAATTTTCTTATATATAAAAAGGTAGAATGTGTGTGCGTATGCGTTAGAAGCTTAATGCAGGAAACTATACCATGTCCACGGCGCTTCCCCTGAAAAGTTTCTGATCAAGGTTCCCCAAGACGCTCATCTCAAGTGGAGAAGAAACAACGTTACGAGTTGATGATTCACGAGCCATTAAAGGAGCAACAAAGTCTACAGTACTTAGGGATGAAAGGGAGAGAGCGAAAGTAGTATAGTGTATTGGATGCGTAATGCTTATGAAGAGAGGCCGCTCGCCAGGGCGCTATTTATAATGGATGGAGAGAAAACCACGGTCTTGATTCTCCGGGTTCATTGAAGAGAAATCTAGGTTCGGCGTCCCGCTACTGGTTTTTCTCGTTGTCAAAGACACTCCAGTGAAAAAAATTCTTTCTTGCCTTCGTACATAAATTTTCAGCGTTAGATTGTAAACTATTTATTTTCTTAAGAAGAAAGGGCGAAAAGCACCTCCTGGTCATTCTCTTATATTGGACTCTGAACTTTGCAGCCCATCTTGCAGATACACATAATAAACAAACTGTATCAATTTTAAATTGTTTGAAAATCACATTTGACTTAATTTTTTAGTGTCTTTATGACATTTAAATGTAGAACTAAATTTTTAATTAAAATTTTGATTTTAATGGGCTGCTCGTATTCTGCTTTATACTCGGTTTGAGCTAAACTCGGACAGGGTAATGAGACATCGAGACTGGACATCAGTTAGAGAACATGCCATGAAATGGTTCTACTCATTTGCAGGCTAATGTCGAACAATTTTCTTTTCTTTTGAAGTATACCATGGGTATCCGGAAGCCAAAAGGCTCCGAGTAATCCGGTTTGAGCAAGGTCGGTCCACTATAGGGTTAAAGCTCTCCAAGTGCTGGTTTGCTCAATACACAAGTTATATTGAAGGTCTCTTTGATGTGCTCATCCTAGGAGAGAAAACAAAATTAAGAAACAGAAAAATTGAGGTGCTCAAATGAGAAGGGCGTTAAATTGTGAGCACTTTAGAAGAGGGAGAGGGAGAGGGAGACCTTACATTGTTAAGAAACATGACCTTGCTTTTTTGGAGTTAATGTCATGCCCTGATCGTGGCATTAACCAATAGAGTCAGTACTCGTAATCAATGTCGAGTCCTTCCGTGTTAGGCTAACCTTCATCAAGCTTACAACTCAAAATGTGACTCTTATGAGTGAGTACATACGAAGAAGGTGTTTGCTCTTCAACGTATGTGAAAACCCAAGGCTCGGTACTAAGTTGTGAGAGTGCCCCCACATGATTATATAACTATAGGAAAAATCACTAGTGAAAGGTTATCCAGTCACATTGAGTGCTAAAAAGGCACGATTGAGCGTGAAGACAACTTGGCCGCGCTTAGCGTGATGGTTTTAAAGGGTTATTTATGGTTTTAAAGTTAAAGCGTGAAGACAACTCAGATTGACGGGTGATGTACAACTTCCCTTTGAGATTCGTTCACATCAAGGCCGTCCATTTTGAGTGGTTCTGATGCCATACCGCCTTATGATGGACGGCGTCCAGCATGCAGTAGATCAAATGGGACACATCATGTGCCCAAAGGGATTAGGCTAGCTCAAGAATTTACTGCGCTAACTGCAGTTTTGTATCGAAGCAAGAGGAACCACCAAGCTGCCGTTAATGGTTATAACAAAACCACTACAAAGAAAATCAATGGAATCAAGGGTTGGTGTAACAAAACAAGAGTTTTTAAAAAAAATAAAATACAATGGGGGCCTAAACAACAAGGGAGGTTAAGTACCTCTGGGAATAAGTAAGAGTTGTGACCGTGTTCTTCACTTTGTGAACAATTTACATATCAATGCCACATTTGATGCCGAATATATATATGTATATAGTAATCTAAGACAGGACATAAAAAGGTAAATAACAAATATGACCTGAAACCCATGTGTGTCCATCAAATCTCACATAAACATGGGATTGTGCTGAATCGACCTGTTTTTGCGATGAACATGAGACCTGGCAAGATATCACCCTTCACAAAAACACAACACGACACGACTTGAAGGACTATGTTCTGTTCCACCGAAAGTAGCATGGAAGAAATATTATCGTGTTTAAGTTGACCTGTTTGACAAAACACGGACGCAAATACTGAATCACATAGGTGCAGATGGCAGCATTATCATAGGTTTGACCGATAATTTAGAATATGGTTCTTAGAGTTTGCAGGTGAAGGTGGTGCAAGAACATGGTGAGCCACCCACCAAGCATCATAATAAAAGAAAATAATAGACTACTAGGGGGCGAATCCTGGATTTCCTAAAACCACAGGATATCATTCATCTTATTTCTCAAACCCCCTACCTTTCCATGTCGCCCCCCACGGAGCGGTGGTAGCGGGTTAGGATGCAAGTGCTTTGTTGGCTGATTCAAAACGAAAGGCCGACCTGATCTCCAAAACTGAGAAGATGATGATCTGAACCAAGGGGGAGAACTCTGATATAAGCTTCAGAGAAGCAGAGGCACCACTGAATCTTCGAGTGTGTTAACCTACAGAAAAGTGAGTCAGCCAACCTTTCTTGATCAAGACCGGTTCCTCCCTCCAGCCAGAGAATCAAAGACGCTAAAGATGTGCGTTCATGAACCCATGCTGTTCCTCCAAGCTTGAGGTTGCATTGAGTTAGGCGCCTTTCTTTTTGGAACTTCAGTGAATTGATGAACAAGCTCGATTTAGTTGAGCTCTATGGGCTTATTTCAAGCTCAATCGAGCTCTAACTTGAGCTCAGATTTGAGTCTGATCAATTAAACTACTCAACCAATTTGCAGGATAACAATAGCTTTAAATTGAAGTAAGCGATCACTTAAACTTGTTCTCTGGTAGCCAAATCAACGACACTGCCACCTAAATGAGAGTATATGCAAAATAAACAATGCAACACTCCAGTACTGCAAACAGTGCATCGTCCAAGTTCCATGCTATGGTCAGATCGCATGACTAGTCAGAGCTAGCATTTGGCAGTCAGATCCATGTACATAAGAAAGAGTACCTCGACAATGTCAAGGTTCCAAACAAAAAATTCCTCTACATTTCTATAACGTCAGAAACTTTATGTTATCGATAGCGGTTTGCAGATTGTTAGCCGTTGACCCTGATATAACAGGGATATAACGGTACACTTTTATTTTTTATTAAAATATTTTCTTTCATAAATACGAATCAAACTAAATAAACAAATTCTATTTCTAACTTATAAAAACTTATAAAGAAACATAAAAATACAACCGAAGTCTAAGTACTTTAAAAAGAGAAAGTCATTCCCATCTGCACCATTCTTGCATATTTACAGTCTCAGGGAGAAAAGAGCAAGCATATTTGGAGTTCCTATTACAAATCCCAACAACAAATAAAGAGCCCGCTGGACGGTGTCTCGACGTCCTGGAAAACATCTGGCCCCTCCGACTCGAGTCACTCGACTCTGAATTCGATGGCCTCGAGGAAGAGGAAGGAGATCAAAGCCTGCCAAAGCAAGAGAAAACATTCCTAATTGCACGCCCAATCCCGCTGCTCGGCCTCGCCCTACTCCTCCTTGCAGTAACCCACGATATCCTCCTTGCTGCAGCTCCTGAAACCAGAGCCCGCACCATCGTCATAGAAGAGCTCGTAGCCACCGCCCCTCTCTGCTGCTGGGATCGCCCCACCCTCGACAGCTTCAGAGGGGCCGCGAAGGACTATTACAGGATTGAAGGATGACTGCTCCCGGCCGCTCCTGTTCCTTCTCCGTACAGCAGAGCCTCGATCAGGATTCCCAGCAGATGCTCTAGTCGGAGATGTGGTGACGCTGTTGCTGCCGCTACCTGGTAAATACATCGCAGCGGGTGAGTTCAGGCGCCTCCGATTATCATCGATCTACCGGCCAGGGCTCCCGACCTCCTCAACAAATCCTCCATCGCACTCACGTACTTAGAGGTGGTGGCGGCGAGAGGCGGGAGTAAGAGACGGCAAGAGGCGGAAGAGAGAGGCAGGACAGGGACGAACGAGGGTTTCATCCCTTTTATATTCTTTGGGTCGGGTCGGGATCCAACATTTCTATCCGCTTACAGTGCGGTGCTATACCCGCTAAGGGCTACCCATTACAACGCTATAACACGCTATAGATAACATAAATACGAGAAGAACACAAGATTGAAGAATTATAAAGCAAACACAAAAACATACATTAGAAAGTATAAGAGAATGATCTCAGCCAAATGAATGAGGCAAGCATCAAAACTGAAAAGATTAACCTCTTTTCATGATAACTTTCAAGAGAGGTTTTTTAAACCGCAGCCCACGCATTTCAAAATAACAGTTTTCGTTGATGGATCTGGCTTGATTACAAACTTCACACCAAGAAAATCTCTGATGTTTCTCAGTGTTTGAATCCCATCTGGTGAAAGTTCTCCCACCCATAATGCACAAAGAAGGAATAATAAACCCTAAAAAAATTAACAAACCGGTTATAAACCATCATATGTTTATCCATTCTGCAGAAACAAGAAATCGATCATAACAAACCTGATGTGTTGAATCAACAACCCCTCCCTGTTTAATCTCTTCCAGCAGCATAGATGCAGCTTGAACACCAAGGTCTTCGGGCGACATTGGACCTTGCTTCTTGTCATCATCGCCTAAAATGTCAGCATTGTTGCCTCCGGAATAACACACTGACGATTCAGCAGATATCAAGGTTTCAGCAACTAATGATATACCATAGCCGGGTGACCTGCACACAAGATGTCACCATCAAACTATGAGTCGAACAACATTGAGTCACACTGGATCAATGATTCTAGAATAGCAACAGCCATAGAGTACATGAACAGGGTATGCACACCCAGGTGCATTCACATACAATTGTTGATGAAGAAATTATTGACAGCTCTGATGCAGTCATCAAATGTAGATGACACCATCAAAATCGACCACAACAAAAAGCAGGAGAAAATTTGGGGAGGTTTCCAAAAAGGTAGGTAATATAGACACCACCCATCACATCCCCATGGCTCCCCAACGATTTCTACAATTGGAAAGTGTAAAGATGTCTGAAAAGCAAACTCCAGTGAACATACATTTCTGCAACCCTGAACTATATGAACAACAGCATGAATCGAACCACCAAAGGCAATGAGACCATTTTCTAATGCCATACTGTTGGGACACTGAGCTATCTACCCTAGTCTCCTAGGAAGGGCACACGTTGACAAAGATTGATAAAGCACCACTTACCAGGGAAGGGGGAGAGAGACACAGAGCACAAGCAACTTTTTCCCCAAACATGGAAATTCAGAAACGATCTGTAAGAAATAAAAAGAGTAAAATTAGCATGTGAAAACCCAACGTCGAGAAGAATATGACCACAATTTATAATTGAATCAAATAAAGTTACCAAGCACGATCAAGAAAAATCCTCTTTCTAAGACAAGTAAAGAAGCTAATTTATTTCATATCAGTTCTGTAGACGGTAATAAACATACTTTCCAGCTTTTGGACCTGCTTTATGATCTGTGAATATATAAACATCGGCAAGAAGCTGACTGAGAACGCCCCTAGCAGAATTAACCATACGATTTTCCATCTGAGGAGATACCTTTGTGGAGAAAGTCACTCCACTAATAAGCTTGACCATTCCTTCGTCAACCCAATTTACTGCCTGCAGTAATCCCAGGATGAGACAACCATGCAGATAAAACTGTGAACAGAAGTGAAGTACAACCAACCATACTTACAGAAAGACTACTGTGAGCAATCGGTATTTGCACGTATACTTCTCCACCACCATGAGGAGGAGCTCCCCGAACTATAATTTTCAATTCCAAGCGTTCTAGTGGCACACCAAAATGCTTAAGCATATGTAAGGTGGTCATTCTAAAAGTGTCAACACAGGGATCATTGTTGTCATTTGTTATTCCTGCATAATTGTGTTAAAGTGATATATCCTTAACATTAATAAGGACAACAAACAAACAACGACAACTAAGCCTTTTCCCATACTAGATATCCTTAACATTAATAATGATGCAAAATGAGTAAAGTCCGAAAAGCTAGCAAGCAGGTTTAGCAGCTTGTAGACAATTGTACGTAGAGGCCGTTTTTTACCATTCAAAAAAGATTAGGATTGTGAACCACACAAAGTGCTGTAGACATCAGCTACTATGGCGTTGAGAAGCAGATGACACAGATAAGCATACAAAATTAAGTGCATAAATAACCCAAGCACCCAATGGGATCATTAGTCATCCAAATATGCTTCAATAATCTTACAATAGAATCAGAAAATGATGACTAAAGAAATAACACAATTCTCAAACTGCTGTTGTACATTCAGAAAAAGGTTCCAAATTACTCCAGTAACAGATTGCCAGATTTCAGAGTCAACTTCAGCCTTCACGAGTTTCATGTGAAAATGAACAGATTAGAGAATGTCTACTCTGTTGGACAGATATCCTTGATCTATTATTTTTCTTTCATCTTATTAATGTACACAATTGTTCCAAAAAGTTATCTTACTTTTCTTGTACTTCATACAAAGAGGCCGTTCTCAGGAGATCCCGTCAAGAAACCAACAGAAAGAAATAGAAACTAACTCAGATCTCCTTTCATATCCAGAAAGCAAAGAAGCCTTTTTCAATTTTTCGGTTGTTAGACAAGAGCAGAGCCAGCGGTCCAGCATGGAGAGCAGGGTCCATCGCCACCTTGAATTTATGTATACTGTATACTCTTTGGGGCCAAGAAGTATGTCCTGGTAGAGATGGTTCTAAATAACACCCGACCATCCTCCAAGCTTTCTAGACAGACGTCAAGTTTCAAGTCATGCTCTAATACGAGTTTATCATATATTATAGGGCGGCACAATATGGTACACGATACCGTATTGTGCTCTACTATTTATCAGACTGTATCGTGCTATATTGTATGATACAGTACGATACGGGCCGTATCATACGAGTCAATATTAGGTCATAGGATATAAAACCCGAGAAACTCAAGTTTTTCCTGTCGTTCGATTTGCTCCCAAACCATTCCTTACCCCCCTACCTTTACTCCCACATGGTTTCTATATCTTCCATTTACTCGATTTCTTCGAGAAATCACATATTTTTAGTCTCAAACCTTTGAAAATTCATAAAGTTTTTCTCAAATCCGTAGCATACTCCCTTTCTTTTATCCCTACTCCTTTGTAACCTTAATTTTCACTTGAAAAACTTAGGGCTTTCATAGATTCTTAGATTCTCCATCTTCGGAAAGCCTTTTACTTATTGTGGTTTATCTTTGCTTGGTTTGATGGCGTCAAAACTTGGTGATCCGACGTGAAAGTATTGCACCTCGATATATGCAAGTAATAGGCTTGTGAATAAGTGTACATTCTCTAACAAGGAGAAGCATGAAGATATTTCTCGCATGAAACACCATCTTACGGGAACTAAAAAGGATTAAGTGATTGTCATTGGGAACAGTATAAAGTATGAAATTCAATAAATTTTGGACCTTACAAAAGAAATAATGAAATTACAACAAAGAGAGAGAGTAGAAATAGATGGTTGGGATATGTCTCAAGATGCTTCTAGAAAAAAAATTCATGTTATGGCTAGAGAGGAGGAAGAAGAGACACCTCAAGAGAGCATGAGAAGACGAGATAAAGGAAAAAGTGTAGGTTCTGATAGCAATAAAAAGTGAGTTGATTCTTGTTCTACTATAAGAGCTCTTGTTCCTTCGTGTTCCCTCAATGGTTGCGAGGAGTGGTGGACTAGAAGCGGTGGCTACTTCTAAAACTCAACCAAGTATGAGATCAACTATGACTTCTGAGGAGGTAATTGAGAACATATATTTGAAGTGTGCAATTTTTTTTATGAAAAAACTCTCCCTTTTAACATTTCAAAATTATTTTTTTCAAGACATGACATATGCTATTGATAGTGTAGGATTTGGTTATAATGTCCCCACTTTTAATGTTTTGAGGGATAAATTACCATAAAAATAGCTTGATATTGTTTATTAATGGAATCTTGAATTTAAGGAGTTGTGGAAGATTACTAGTTGATCCATTATTGCTTATGGTTGGAGAGATGGTCATTGTAGATTATTAGTGAACTTCTTGGTCTATTGTTTAAAAGAGACATTATTTTTGAAATCCTATGACTTATCCTATATTGATACAACTGTTGATAATTTACTCTCTATTTTTGAAGATGTTGAGGTTGGAAATGCTTGGAATTATGTTGGTACACCTTGTGATATTTGAAACAATATGACTATACATATTAGGAAAGTGGCAAAAGATGTATTAGGTGAATCTAAGGGAGATGTACCGGTACAAAAAAAAACTTGGTGGTGGAGTGAAGTAGTGCAAAATAAAATAAAGGTAGAGAGTGCATGTTACAAATTACATTATGCTAAGAAAACTAGTGAAACTTGAAAGACTTATTAGAAAGTAAAGAAAGAAGCGAAAAAGATCATCATTAAAGCAAAAGCTAAACTTTGAGAGGATTTATCAAAAGAAGGATAAAAGAGATATTTTTAGGATAGTTAGGGTTAGAGATAAGAAAATTAAGGATCTTAATTTTGTTAGATGCATCAAAGACGAGGATGAGAAAATTCTAGTGGCAAATGATGATATAAAAATAGGTGATTTTTTATAAGCTTTTTAATGAAAATAAAGATGTTAGTATTAGCTTAAGAGAGTTAGCCAAATCAGAAAAGTATATAAAACACAATTTCTATTGACGTATTCAAAAGAATGAAGTCAAAGAGGCTCTTAAACATATGAAGGGTGGTAAATCGGTAGAGGACCAGATAATATTCCTATAGAAGTTTGGAAAATACAAGGAGAAATAGGAATCACTTGGCTCACAAGACTATTTAATGAAATATGGAGAAACCAAAAGATGCCTAAGGAATGGAGACCGAGTACACTATGCCTAAGGAATGGAGACCAAGTACACTTGTACCCATATTCAAGAACAAGGGAGACATTCAGAATTGTGCGAATTATCGGGGTATCAAGTTAATGAGCCATACTATGAAATTATGGAAAAGAATTATCGGGCATAGGTTAAGATAAGTATCAAGTACAACACAAAACCAATTTGGATTCGTGCTAGGCAGATCTATTGTTGAAGCGATTCACCTTTTGAGACGTCTTATGGAACATTTTAGAGCAAAAAAAGACCTTCACGTGATATTTATCATCTAGAAAAAGCATATGATAGGGTACCGAGGGAGGTTCTTTGAAGAACCTTAGAAAAAATAAGGTATCCTATTGACATACATAAACCTTATAAGAGACATGTACGACGATGCAAAAACATGTGTGAGTACTCATGAAGGAATGACAAACTTATTTGAAGTTAATATTGAGTTACATCAAGGATCAACTTTAAGTCCATATTTATAATGGTGATTGATGAGTTAACTTAGTAGAGGAGTTTAAGGAAAAAGTTAATAGAAAATTTGAAGTATTGAGAGAAACATTAAAAAGTAAAGGCTTCCGACTTAGTATAACAAATATAGAATATATGGAATGTAAGCTTTATTATTTGGTTACTTCAGAGCACATAGAAATTAAAAATGGCACACATTGCATCCCCCAAAAGAAAAGTTTTAAATACCTAGGGTCAATTTTTCAGAGTGAGAAGAATGGATGGAGATGTTTTGGTTAAAATGGAGAGGAGCATCAAGTATTCTTTGTGATAAGAAGATACTATTAAAGTTAAATGGTAAATATTATAAAGCAACAATTAGACTTGTCGTGGTTCTTAGTGTTGGGCAGTTAATCATCAATATGTACAAAAGATGTTTGTGACAGGAACGAAGATATTGAGATTGGCAAATGGTCATACAAGAAAAGACCGTATACATAATGAGATTATTAGAAATAAATTAGGAGTGGCACCAGTAGAAGATAAAATGAGAGAATATCGTTTAAGATGGTTGGGACATATACAAATAACATCAAAACAATAACTAGCAAGAAGGCACGAAAAACTAGATTTTGAAAGTATTAAAAGGGTAGAGGATGACCAAAAAAGTGTTGGAAAGAAAAACAATAAAGAATAATCTAGCTTAATGTGAGTTAAGCTGTTAACATGACCTGTGGAAAGAATCCATGTAGCCGACCCCGTTTAGTATGGGAAAAGTTAGTTGTTGTTGTTGTTGTTGTTGTTGTTGAAACAGCCCCTAAGGACACAACGCTGAGTTCATGACCCGTCGTACCCGAGAAGCTATAGTTTTACGTGGGGTGTGGAAAAAACGCTCAGTGGCTGCCAAACGAAGCATCACAATGTACAACCATTTCCATATAAAACCAGATTCTATCGTTCAATTCTCTTAGAAATTCCCCAGAAGGGATTCGCCAGATTCAGCGAACACAATCATCCGACACCCAGAACAAGAGATAAGGAGACACGAAAACGAAAGTGACGAAAAGAATTGTATAGCTTACCTATGAGAGTAATGGAAAGACCTCTCTTGCCGAAGAGGCCCAATACGATCAATGGCTCCAAGAAATAACCGATGGATCGGCTGAGGCCGCAGTCGTGCGTGAGATTCTTCCCTCCCAACAAAACTCCGGGCTTGTATTTCAAAATTAGTAATTATTCTCAGTTAGAGAAGGAGAATAAGAGTGCGAAAGGAAAAAAGAAGAGGTACCTGTTTCGTTGATCTCGACGGCGCAATCATCGGAGATCTTCTCACGGGTGCGGAGGAAAGGGATTTCGTGTTGTCGGAGGCCCGGAGAAGAGTGGTCGATGCGAATATCGTCGACAAGAATCGGCTTGTTTGATAGGATGGATAGGAGGAGACGCTGATGACCGACCGGTTGAGTCTCTCCCTCTTCCCTTACCGTCAATCGTTGACTCATGACGTGAATCTAAATACAATGCATGACACCACTGTCTCATGGTGCTTCAAATCCTATAAAAAAAAGAAGAAGAATAAGAAGAGGGAAAAAAAAATGGGGTCAATTCGAAGATGATTTCAATGATTTAGTCGGGTATTTGGTTGATTTAATGTATTTTTATCATTTATTTGATATATTGATTTCATTTTCAGACAGAATCAAAATAAAATAATGAGTTAAGTTTTCGAGTCTCCCTTCTTGGGAGATGCACTAATATCATATTTTGAGTCGAGACCTTATATCATTTTTTATTTTCTTATTTTTTTCGTATGTTTCTTAATTTTCTTTTTCTTTTTTATTTGTTTTATTTTTATTGTTGTTGTTTTCTTCTTTTTTGTTATTGATTTCATTTTTTTGTTTTCTTGTTCTTGATTCTTTTTTCTTCTTCAACTAGATTGGTAAGAATATATGTTGTTAGGCAACAATGCTAAATGAAATGTTAGTCACCGCTGTAAAGAGATTGGAATTGAATAGGAAAGGAGAGAGAAATTTTAGAATTGGGTGTAAGAGGAGAGAAAAATTGATCAAGAGTAATTTTGGTGATGCTGATTAAGGTAATATTGAACATACTTGGTCAGATGAGCTCACTGGATGATACCAGGGCCCTCTTAGCATGCCCAGACCAGTTCTCATCACCGGGCTCTCTTTGAGTTCAAAATGAATCATTCGGTGTAGCTAGGCGGTTTGTTTTTACCATGCCGTTTAGTGTTAGCATAGTGTTACCAAGCCATTCACAATTACCCTTCCATTTGGTGTTACCCTATCTTTTGGTGCTGCCATGTTGTTTGGTGTGGCCAAGAGGTGTTGTGTAACCATGCCGCTTGGAGTTACCAGACATTTGGTGTTACCCTGGCATTTGGTATAGCCATATGATTTTGTGTCATCATGTCGTTCGGTGTTATCACATCGTTTTGTGTTACCATCTAGTTTTGTTTTACCATGTCGTTTGGTGTTACCATCTTGTTTGGTGTTATCATGCAATTTGTTGTTACCATATTTTTTTGAGTTAGACATTTGGTGTTAACTTGTCGTTTGATGTTACCATCCCATTTAGTATTACCATATTGTTTGGTGTTATCATTGCTACCAAACCATGGGGAGTTACCCTTCCGTTTGGTGTTGCTCTACCATTTGGAGTTGCAATGATTTTTGGTGTTACCTTGTCGTTTATTGTTACCTTGCCGATAGGGCACCGTCTGTTGTTAGGTACCATACCCAAATATACCTTTCTGGCAGAAGGTGTTACCTAGTGAATAGATACTCTGTCATATGGTGATATCATGCCAGTAGTCGATAGATGGGCATTTTAATACTCGTGGTGTTACCCTATTGGTAGCCAGCACCTACCGTGTGGTGTTACCATATCGTTATATGTCATGTGGTGTCACCCTGATG
Source organism: Brasenia schreberi (assembly GCA_036023115.1). NCBI lineage: Eukaryota > Viridiplantae > Streptophyta > Magnoliopsida > Nymphaeales > Cabombaceae > Brasenia > Brasenia schreberi. The sequence continues at coordinate 9,639,277 of JAYKKT010000080.1, read as the reverse complement.
TTACCATGTCAGTTGATGGTCGTCTATCATGTGTTGTTAGCCTATCGCTATGTGTTGTTACCCTGTCGTCAGGTGCCATTTTGCCATGTGTAGTTAGTTTTTCATCTGCCCCATGTTGTTATCCTATCAGTAGATGCCTTTCCACCGTGTGGAGTTACCATGCTGTAGGTGTCATTGTGTTGTTAGCCTATTGTGTGGAGTGTTCTGTAGTTGTTCATCTACAGTACTGTTACCATGCCAGCAGATGTCCTTCTATCATGCGATGTAGCCTTTTATGCGGAGTTATCCTATCGGTAGTGAAATGCGGTCACTTTTGGGCCTAAAATGGGTTCTTCTTTTTCCGTGCATTTTTGGTGTTCCTTCCATGGCGAGGTATATCACTTGTTGCATATATAGGGAGGCAAATTTTCAACGGATTGATGGTCCAAATGAGTGTAATGCCTCTTCTCAATTGTCTTAGATAACACATCTCGAACCAGCTCATTGGCTTTCCATGTTACCTCCATGCTTGTCCCACATGCCAGTTTAAGTTCGATGCCCCTACAGTGGTTTGGCCTATTGGTTGGTGTTGTGAGGTGTCATTGTGCCTCGTTATTGAGTTTTCCTTGCCTACCGCATGGTGGAACACTGCTAGTAGTGAAACGCACCTGGTTTCGTGCTTCAGAAAAGTATCTTGTTTTCCCCATATTTTGGGTGTTCCTTCTATAATGAGGGTATGTCACCTATTGGATTGTAGAGAGAGGCAAATTTTGGACAGCTTGGTGGTACGAATGGGCGCAATGCCTGCTTGTGGTTGGCTTGATTAACACATCTCACACCAGTTCCTTCACATTTCGCGTTCAACATGTGTCCATGCTTGTTCCATTTTCTAGTTTTGGATCGATTTCCCTATGATGGATTGGAATATTGGTTGGTTCCATGCGGTGTCACAGTGCCTTGGTGTTGAGTTTTCTTTCTCTACCATGCGATAGTACCTTACCGATGGTCAAAACAATCGGTTTCAATATTTAGAAAAGTTTCTCATTTTTCCTGCATTTTTCGTGTTCCTTCTATGATAAGGGGGATATCACATGTTGCATATATATGGGAGGCAAATTTGGGATGTCTTGATGGTCCGATTGATTACATGGTCACTTGAGTAAAACATATCATACCAATCCCTTGGGTTCTAGTTAGAGAGTTTATTACCATCAAATGAGTGAGCTGAGCCTTTGGATATAAAAGGAGAAGGATCCACTTTAGATTTGCTAGTGCACCAGGGAAACACGCAAACATTAAAATTAGGGGGATCCTCTCTTTCTCTCTCATACTACGTTATTATAAAGTGTTGATGACAGAATAGAGAGTGCACACACAAAGTTGAAAGGGTTCCCTGACAACTCCACTAAGAGGTCTATTATATCTAAATCCAACTTTATTTGTTGATTAAGTTACAAAATAAAATTAAAAAAGTTATTGTGCACGATAGATAAATTAAGATATAAAGAGAAGAGTGTCAAGGTACACATTTAACTATCTTAGAATTAGTAAATCATGTACAAACAAAAAGTTTTTGATCCAATGACATGTTGTACATTGCAGTATCCGATTGGGTTGTTGTGTATTCACAGAGTTAATGTTCTTTTCAAATGTGATGAGCCAATACAACTATGAGCAATTGATCTCTTTTAAAGAAGCTTGATATGGAGGTAGAGATTCTCTACATATTCAACTGTAACAATGACAATCAAAGAGTAGTAGTTGAGATAGAAGCAATTTTCAAACAGTTAAGGAGCATTTTAATCGGTAACGATAAAATCAATTGGTTAAGTTGTTACATGAGCATTTGAATCTTGAGTTTACCATTTTACAGGGAATTCCCCTTTAACTATCTTAGTGGGAGGCTATTTAACAAATCTACTAAAAAATTGTTCATGGAGTATACCGAGATGAATATTAATCAAGGAAGGTCAAGAAAGGGCATTATAGTAAAAAGAATAGGATGTCATAAATAAGTCATGTTCATGGACGTGGATGAGAACTCTAGAACAAGGTTTTTTCTCATTAGGTAGTTATAAGCATTCCACTAATATTGACTCTTCGAGTGCTTGTCTTATGTTTAGTTATGATAGAAAAGTTTTAAGAAGGCTATACTTTGGGCAGTCGTATGAAACAAAAATACCATCATTTATAGTTCCTTATGTTGATTGGTTAATGTTGTTCTAGATGGTGACTTTGGGATTAAGCCTTGTCAACTCTAGTTAGAGAACTGATTACCACCAAGTGAATGAATTGAGCCTTTGAATATAAAAGTAGAATGATCTGCTTATATATATTCTTACTCAAGTTTGAATCTTTTAGTAGTTATAGAGTACCGGTGATAGAGTCTAGAGTACACACAAAGTTGAAAGGGTTCCTTGACAACTCTATTAGGAGATCCACTATAATATGGACCAACTTTATTCGTTGATTAAGTTATAAATTATAAAATTCTCAATTGAGGATCTTGAGCTGTTAGCATGCATAACCTTGATTGTACACGAGAGATAAATAAAGATATGGAGGGATGGGTGCCAGGATCCGCACTTAAGTTGATCATAAAATAATTGAATCATATTGAAACAGTAGGTTTTGGACCCAACAATGTGTTGTTTTGTATTGCAACATCGGAATGGGTTGTTTTTTTATAGGGTTAATGTTCTTTTCAAAAGTGGTGAACCAATACAGCTATGAGCAATTGACCTCTTCTAAAGAAGCTTGATATGGAGGTGGAGATGCCCTACATATGCACTATACAATGACAATCTAAGAGTAGGAGTTGAGATGGAAGCAATTTTCAAAGATTAAAGAACATCCTAATTGACAACAACAAAACCAATTGGTTAAGTTGTTACATTAGTATTTGAATCTTGGGTTTACTACTTTAGAGGACACTCCTTGGCCTATCTTAGAGAGGCTATCTAACAAACACACTAAAAAGAGATTGTTCTCATGGGAGTATACCAAGGCAAATGCTACTCAAGGATGGTCAAGAAAAGATATTATAGCGGAAAGAACAGAATGTCATATATATGACATCATGCTCATGAATGTGGATGAGAACATTGGGTGTCTCTAGAACAAGATATTTTCTCAATAGGTACTTATGAGCCTCCCCCTAATATTGACTCTCTCAATGCTTGTATTATATTTCCTTTTCACAGAAAGGCTTTAAGAAGGCTAGACTTGGGGCTATCATATGCATCCAAAAATACCATAGTTTATGGTCTCATATGTTGGTAAATAATCAATTTTGTTGGAGATGGGGACTTTTGGACTAGGCCTTATGAAGTCTACTTAGAGAGTTTATGAAAGTGAGTAAACTCAACCTTTGAATATAAAAGGAGAAGTGTCCACTTTAGATTTCCTAACGCTCTAAGGTAGCACTAAAATATTAAAATTAGAAAGATCTCTCTCTCACTATGTGATTATAGAGTATTGGTGGCAGGGTCAAAAGTGTACACATAAGTTGTAAGGTTCCTTGGAAACCTCACTAGGAGGTCCACTATAATATGAACCTAATTTTATTTGTTGATTAAGTTACAAGTTATCAAATTGAAAAAGTCATTTGAAAATCTTGAATTGTTAATGTGCATAACCTTGACCATAGACGAGAGATAAATAAAGATATGAAGAGCCGAGTATGAAGGCTTGATCAAAAAATAAGTGAATAATGTCGATACAGTAGGTTTTGGACCAAATAACATATCATTGTACATTGTGGCGTCCGGATGAGTTGATTCACATGGTTAATGTTTTTTTTCAAAATAGAAAGCCTATATGGTTGATCCCTTCTAAAGTAGTTTGATATGGAGATGGAGATCCCTATATATCCAACTATAACAATGGCAATCTAAGAGCCGTAGCAGTGATGAAATTTTTTTCAAACAGTTAAGAGACATACTAATCTACAATGATAAAACTAATTGGCTATATTATTACAAGAGGATTTGAATCTAATTTTACTACTTTAGAGGAGACACCCTTTCACCCGTCTTAGAGAGAGGCTATCTAGCAAATCTAAAGAAATTGTGATGAGAGTATACCGAGACAAATAATACGAGAGAAAGGTCAAAAAAGGGCATTATAATGGGAAGAATAGAATGTCCTATGTCATGTTCGTGGACGTGGATGAGGACATTGGGTTTCCCTTTCCTTATTAGGTAGTTATGAGCCTCTCGCTAAAATTGACTCTTCTAGTACTTGTATTGTGTTTTCTTATGATAAAAATTCTTTAAGAAAGCTAAACTTTGGGCAGTCATATGCAATAGAAATACCATAATTTGTGGTCTCTTATGTTGATAGATTGGTCGGAGACTTTTGACTGAACCTTATGAGCTCCATTTAGAGAGCCAATTTCCACCAAGTGAGCCTTTGAATATAAGAGAAGAAGGATGCACTATAGATTTGCTACTGCACTAGGACCACTGAAACGTTAAAATTAGGGAGATCTTCTCTCTCATAAAATATCCGAAATACAAAATATCATAAAATATTACTGCTTCTTCATATTTTTGGTTCTTTCATTGTAGATTATTTTTATACATTAAATGAAGAAATGGATATTTTAAAATCATTGAGACCATGCACACTGAAACTCAATTTGATACATTTGAATGGCTAGGTTCAGATACCGCCACTAAGTCACCATGCAAAAATTTGGTTGATGGTTCAGGGTTGTGAACGGGTCAAAAGTATCTTGCTTCAAGTGTTTTCTCTTCCGATCTGTTTTTCACACCCAGAGCGGACCTGGTCGGGTTGTGGCCATTTATAGACGCTTATTCATATATATGTGTGTGTGTGTGTGCGCATGTGCGTGTGCATATAATATGTGTGTGTGTGTGTAAGTAAGTATGTATGTATTTATGTCCGTATGGGGTTGGGTTCCGTCTGGACATTCGCGGAATTATTTTGGTCGAGCTCACGGCTGTCACACTTATAGAAATAAAATCCGCAATCGACACAGAGCATACAGAAATCTTGCGCAAATTTGGTCACACCTTCAACAAACCCTTTCGCATATATTGATCTCTTACGCAAAGATTTGCTCACAAAAGTTCAAAGCAACCTTATATTATATCGCGAAAATATTACACTAATCACACTTGCAAAAAAACCAACTTAATCCTCAAGATAATTAAAAAGGCTGATACTACTTCTCATGCTTGGATGTGTTTGAAGGAATTCTTACGGGCGGTAGCCAAGACCGTCTTGTCAGCAACAATGAAGTAGGCCGATCCAGCCACTGCAATAATTTCTCATTAACATCAGTTTACAACCATATGTGTGTGTAAGCTAGAATTCGGTCCTTCTAGGTTGTTTGTTGTTCAAATAAAGCCTGCGTGGCCATATCCAACTCTAAGTTTCATCTCAAATTTTTTCCAATCAATATAAATTTAAGATGCACCCCAGCTTAAATTCTAATTAAACTCTTCAAGGCGTAGCTTAGTTGCCGACATACTTTAAGGCGAGGTGAAAGATGCGCTCGACTCGAAATTTAAAAAATTCTATATAAAAAAATAAAGATGCTTTGTAAATGTAAAATACGAGTATACTTTACACGAAATACAAGTACGCCTCAACCATCCTCAGTCAGCCACTGGGCGCGCTACATAGACTGGTTCTTACCCTCTGAGACCATATTTCTCTTTAAGCTTTACTTCACATTGGCACAAAGCCATGTTTTTGGAAGATGCAAGGAAAATAGATTATGCTTTTATTTGTTAACCTAACGAGACGATGAGTGCCTGTGCTATGGGGTTGATATTTAGCCTTGCATAGAACAAGTACTATATCAGATGACAAAGATACGTTAATTATTATATCAGATAAAGAATCTCGTATTATAATTATACATAGAACAAGTACTACAAAAGCAATTATGCGTGTGTGAGAGAGAGAGGAGCTTACCGTAGGAACTGCACTAGCAACAGTGGCAACAGCTGCTGCCCTTACTCCTGCAATCACTCCCTCTTCACATTCAAATCAATGTATACATCAGTCGTTGAGTAAAAATAAAACATTCAGTTGGAAAGATGCGGACGTCATCGAAGAGAACCATTCAGGTTTTCCTTTACATTGTTGATATTGCTCAGAAAAGAAGATGAACAAAAGATAGATGCTTATACGAAACCATAAACCGCCGAAAGTTCCGATGAGAATAACAATCAAAGTTAAAGAAAACATAGGTTGCTTTAAGAGAAAATTAGCTGCAGTTTCGAATTAGTGCATCAAAACCGCTCGCTGATGAAATCTATTAGCAATAAAGATCGTTAGCGAGAGACTATATATTACCATGCCCACAGCGCTTCGCCATAGACCGTTTCTGATCAAGATTTCCCAATCCACTCATCTCAAGTGGAGAAGAAACAACATTACGAGCAGATGACTCACAAGGCGCCAGTACTGTCTCCTATATCTGCTGAGTGTGATAGGCCAGAAAACAAGCAAAGTTGGAAGTTGAAAGCAATGGTCGTGAAGAGCTACAGAAATTGCGTCCACTTGCTTCGACGAACAAAATGGCGGAGGGTAGAGAGAAAAGCAACGGCTGTGTGTGAAAGGAAATCTAGGTTCGGCCTCAGGCCGGTGGTTTTCTCGAGTTCTGAATAAAATCAAGTTTTCTACAGCGTCAAAGGTTCGTTGGTTTCTTTTATTTGACTGATTCATCTCTCTCTCATGTGTGTATATATAATTCATTGCCGAGAATCATATACCATTCATTTTTACCATCTGATTGTTCTTAACGTTGTTGCCTAATAC